>CM050413.1:42529071-42539197 GCA_027564155.1 Gymnocypris eckloni scoliostomus | reverse complement strand
AGTTAATGAAGTGGTCAGTGAGATGTTCTGAGTGCTGAAATCACTATGCATCAGTAGAACGGCGTTAAAACTTTATTCGTGATCGTCTGAACTCAGGCTGTTATTCTAGAGCAGAGCAGACGCAGAAATCTTCATCCTCACAAACCTCAGTAGTGTAGAGATCAGCTGACCAGAGGCTTAATCCCATAAATCACAGCACACAACACATGCTGTGATTAATCACCACCACACCACAATAACAAACAGCCCTCTGCATAATGCATTCCTGCTGCAGTGCATGCTGGGAGCACAGTGCACTGACTTGAACATGTCTGGATCAACTCCATTAGCTAATGCATCACATCTACAGACCCTAGCAACCACACACTGCACCCTTGCAACCGCACAGCCCCATCAGAATTGTGACTGATGTGCTTTGGTTTGTTGTGCGTCCAGTGATGAATTACAATGACTGCGGCTGATAATGAAGAGTGTGTGTGTGTGTGTGTGTGAGTGTGTTTAATCAGTGGCTGAGTCAGAGACACTAGAGACAGATGAACGTGTGTTTGATTCTAACACTCTTAATTGCTATTATTGCAGGTCTAAATAAAAACAACACCACACAAGCAGTCTGGTTACTAAGAAAATAATCTCTCTCTCTCTCTCTCTCTCTCTCTCTCACACACACACATACACTCTCTCTCTCTCACACACACACACACACACACACACACACACACACACACACACACATGTTGGTTTTTATGGTTTACGGGGACTCTCCATAGGCGTAATGGTTTTTATACTGTACAAACTGTATGTGCTATTGCCCTACACCTACCCTACACCTAAACTTAGCCCTCACAGGAGACGGTGCATTTCAATTTTCCCCCCAAAAAACTTACTCTGTATGATTTATAAGCATTTTGAATTATGGGGACACTGAAAATGTCCTCATAAATCACCTTCTCCTTGTAATACCTATGTCATACCTATGTCATTATACAAATTTGTGTCCTCATAAACCACACAAACATGCACACACAAACACACACACACACACACACACACACACACACACACACACACACACACACATTTTCTCTTTCTCTTTCCCTTCATATATGATCAATATCAGTCCAGAAGCAGCAGCTGTAGTTGAGTTGAGTTGAGCTTAGACCCTGATCAATGAACCACCACCACCTCTCCTGAAGCCGTCTGTCTGATCAAACACACGCCGTGATCAGCCAGCAGGACCTGAGTGAGAGCAGGGCTTTCATCTGCCCCGCGGGGTCGATGGAGACGTTCCGCTGCTGTTTCGATGCGGTGGACAATCAAGTCTGTTCATGATCAGATCTGGACCTTTTGCACACCAGAGCGGCATTTACAAGACATGAAATACAGCTCAAATTAAATCGAAATAATAAACCAACAACGCAAATTAATATGAAGTTCAAGTAAAAACTAATTCAAATGAATTTAATCTTTAATTAGTGCTGTCAACCGATTAATCGCATCCAAAATAAAAGGTTTTGTTTACACAATATATGTGTACTGTGCATATTTATTATGTGTATATAAATACAAACACACGCATATAAATATATTACATTTTTTCTATTTTTATATTAAACATATTTTAGATAATAAGTTGTAATGGAAAATGCAATTATTATTGTATTATTTTACAATCAAATGTTAAACACATAGTTTTGTTTTCTTTTATTAACCAAAGCATAGCTTCTTCGATGTGGAAAACTTGGACAGAATCGTGGAAACCAGTCATAAAACTGAATTTACTGTAAGACACGGAATGACACGGAATATGCCAACGTTTGGAATAATAAATCCATACGTAATATGTAATGTAATCTAAAATACTTTTCAAATATGAATACTGAGTTCTGTGTGAATGAATGCCTCAAACGCACGGCTTTGTTTACTACATGTAACGAGCAAAGGACCGGTTACATACACACATCATAGTGCATTTGACACCTAATATATGAATCCATAATCATATAAACTGCACTGAGAGCCACTTCATCAGCATTTTACTATCATAAAAAACTCTCGTCATATCATATACACACAGAAACTTCAAACCTGTCAAAATAACAGCTCAGTTTAACTTGAAGAAGTATATTACTTAATGCAATGTCACTATGTGTATCAAATCTATTAATTAGAGATGCTTTTGATTATTCAAATTTAATGAAATCATTCAAATGGAATCCATAAAATTGATGGAAAACACAGAATTTGGTAAAAATAAAATGTATATCATAGGGCCTTAAAAATGTATTTTTTGTGTTAGACTTTTAATAAATTGCTGTGAAATTGTGTATGTTAATGATTTAAATTAATTAGACATGCTTTTTGATTCATTTTTTAACCATTAAAAGAGTCTAGAAAATAAATAAATAAACATATTTCTGATAAATTAAATAGTTTAATTCTGAGTTAAATCAACCAGAGGTCCCCAGCTCAAGATTTAGATTTTGCTCATATTTATTCTGTAGAAAGATGAACATGTATACTGATGAAAGCTAAATATTAAATATCATGGATGAATATTTACGGAGTAATCCAGTTTTTAGAGGGGTCAAAATGGCCATTTTCACCAGAGATTCAGAGCCATATTATAGGGGTTAAACATGACTTAAGAGAGATGGCAGCATCACAATGTTACTCTCACACAGAGATTGTTAGGTCTATTAGTGAAATCTGTCGACTTTAGCAATCTTTGTTGTATTGTGTGCCAATGGTGACCATTCAAAAATGGGGATACAGCGCTTTTCAAGTCTTTTCTCCAAAGTTTGCAGGTCTACAACTCAAGAAGTATTAAAGCTATCTTAATACCCTTTTAGATATTGGGTCTTAGTGAACTTTCCTTCTGGCATCTTAATTTGTAAAGCCCTATATGGTTTAATTCCAGAGATATTGGAATTTTAATATGGCTCTTAAATCGTTAAAATGTACACATTTCCAATGGTCAAAACCCAAATGTGGGTAATTTTGCACAAATATGATACTTATTGTCTTTTAAAGAGGAATGTCATGTTGAAACTAGAGATGTATCTCATTTCTTCTTTTTATCCAAACAACTGCATTGAACATAACCGTCCGAGTACCATAAGTATTATTTTTCCAAAGTCTGCATGCCTATAACTCAAGAAGTATCAACGATATTGCAAAATGATTTTATATAGTTGTTAATAAACTTTTCTATAAAAGCCTATGGAATAAAACAGATCTCATAGGGCCTGAAACGCATGGCATCAGGAGTTTGTGGAAGACACAGTTTATCCTGCATCACTCTTTCTCTGTGTGACTTGTGTTTCTTTCTCTTTCTTACAGTCTTCTCTCTCTTCCATCGTTAAGAGCCGCCCGATCACGTCTCTGACTGTTATAACACACAGCCGTCAATCACACATCTGACAAAACACACACTCAAGAACTCGAGCGCTACATGACACTGCACTGCTAAACCATGCTGTTCCGGCATCCAAACAACATTAATGGACATCAGCACGAGCTACTGTGATCTTATGAAGAACATCATCTAGTAAAGCCACATGATCTTCGGTGCTAAACGAGACTGATGATGCATGAAGAGATTGAGTGTCTTGATCAGAATGAGCTGCAAACCAAAGCAGAGCAGCGCTGCAGAGACAGAGAAGAAATCAGGCCGTTTTCCATCATGACCTACTTTACATCCCTAGAACACACACGGAAACCCCTGAAAGACACGTGTGTGTGTGTGTGTGTGTGTGTGTGAGAGAGAGCAGATCTCCTCTTAGGCCAGACATCTTGTCACAAATGAAACATGGGAAGCCATTTTGTGTGTGTAGCTCAACGATCGAACATACACACCAGCAGCGGATTCACAGCACGACTGAACACACACAACTCAAACACACTCAAAGCACAACTCACTAAACATCAGCTAACCTCATCTGACTCACTACATACAGACACACAACCAGCTTCAAACCCAGTCCATCTGTCTGAGCTTCTGTTACCTATCTATCCATATTGCTCTATCTATGAGTAAAATGACAGAAACACATCAAAATCACTTTAACTTAAACATCAAAACTTTAACTAAACTTTATAATGGACATGGAAATGTCCAAATGTTCATAACAACTATAAATGGTATATCTCAGTGACACTAACATGACACTGGTGGACACTAAATGAAAAGTACGACAAACCACCTCTAACGAGTCTTTTCACAAACAGCTCTCTTAGAAAGTCCAATTCTTTTGTGCTTCGGTGTCTCTGTAAACACACTCTGTGCTGCTTCTGCAGTGCTAAAAAACCCTGTTTATAATTCAATCAATGCATGACCTCATTGGAAATGACCTGCTGATAGTGACCAGTGATTTAATTGAACTCAAATTAATCCTTGCCTTTCAATCTGATGATGATGAAGACAGCTGAAATCAAGAAGAAAAACTGTTAACACACGCCACAGACGTCTGTTCCTGGATCAGCGTCTTTAGTTACTGTTGAAGAAACACTTGTAAGCGTAACCCATGGCAGATGAAAACAGACCCTGAAATCTGAATGGCTGACAGACCCGTTGACCACAGCACCGGACGCTTCTCCACGCTTTTATTCTCCTCGAGAGACCACAGCAGCATCTCGCTCAAACACAAACCCGTGGAAACTGAGAATCGGACGAGGAAATGTTGTTTGTGTCACGTCTGACTCGCAGACTTCACATCCACATCTGCTTTCAGCTCTATTTGAAATCAAACTCTGTAATGAGAGCAATTTATTCCTCTGATTAAAAGACACAAACAGCCTCGCTCACAGCAACCGCTCCAATTAAACATCCATTGCACCTGGTGTGGTCTGCAGATGCTCTTCATCAGACTGAAGGCACCTCGCAACAATGAGTAATCATTTTATCTGCGTGACAAACTGCAATGGTGTTACATTGCTGACAAACAACATCACATTACTGACATGACCATCAAACTACTGATCATTACACATTACTTCAACAATATACATTTAGTCATTTAACAGACACTTTTATCCAAAGCAACTTACAAATGAGGAACAATAGATGCAATCAAAACCAACAAAAGAGTAATATATGCAAGTGTTATAACAAGTCTCATTTAGCTTAACGCAGTACACATAGCAAGGTTTTCTTAATTATACAAAGAAAACAGATAGAATAGAAAAAGAATGGAGGCTGGAATACTTGCCAAGAGAGCATTGAAATAGTCTGGACAGAACAAGAGCTTGAACAAGGAGTTGTGTTGCATGCTCCAAGAGAAAGGATCTGATCTTCTTGATGTTGAATAAAGCAAATCTACAGGACCGGGCAGTTTTAGTAATGTGGTCTGAGAAAGTCAGCTGATCATCAATCATAAGTCCAAGGTTTCTGGCTGTTTTTGAAGGAGATATGGTTGATGTGCCTAACTGAAAGATGAAATTGTGATGAAACGATATGTTTGATGGAACCACAGTTCTGTCTTAGCTAGGTTGAGTTGAAGGTGATGGTCCTTCATCCATCAAGAAATGTTTGCTAGACATGCTGTGATGCGAGCAGCTATCGTCAGATCATCAGGATGGAATGAGAGGTAGAGTTGAGTGTCATCAGCACAGCAGTGATATGAAAAGCCATGTTTCTGAATGACAGAACCTAGTGATGCCATGTAGACAGAAAAGATAAGTGGTCCAAGCACCGAGCCCTGAGGCACCCCAGTAGTTAAATGTTGAGACTTGGACACCTCACCTCTCCTTGAAGGACCTATCTGAGAGGTAAGACTCAAACCACTGGAGTGAGATGTCCTTTGCCAATATGGTTGACAGGAGGATATGGTGGTTAACTGTGTCAAAAGCAGCGGACAGATCCGGCAAGATAAGTATTGAAGATTTGTAATCCACTCTTGCCAGTCTTAGGGCTTCAACAACTGAGAGCAAGGCAGTGTCGGTTGAATGTCCACTTCTGAAACCAGACTATCACTGACATGCATATCATTACATTACTCACACAACACAATCACATTACTGCAATGATATTACATTACTGACAGCACATCAGTGTATAACTGACACAACATCACAATACTGATGATCATTACACATTACTTTAACTATATCACCTTACTAAAGTCATCTCATTAGTGTCAAGTTATCACAATACTGACACCAAATTATACATAACTGACATGACCATCAAACCACTGATTGTTACACATTACTTTATCACCTTAGTGACACCACAACATTATAACCCTAACATAATAGCATCACATTTCTGCTAAGTTATCACATTACTGACTAAAAATTAATCACCTTACAGACATGACACCACATTATGACAAAATATAATCAGTATATTAACATCACAATACTGACATGAAAACACGTTACGGACAGGACATAACTTTAATGATCATTACATTTTATTGCAATATCGCGTCCCTGACAGCAAACCATCAAATTACTGATTATTACACATTACTTTAACTATATCACCTTACTGACACAACATCATAATACTAACAGAACATCACATCACTGACATGCATAGCATTGTATTACTCACACAACACAATCCCATTACTGCAATTATATTACATTACTGACAGCACATCAGCGTATATACTGACATGAATGGCATTATATTACTGACACCAAATCACCTTACTGACACAACATCACATTACTGACTTGTTACATTACTCACACAATATCACCACATTACTGCAATGATATCACATTACTGACAGCAAATCATCACCTTACTGACAAGACATTATCACATCGCTGTGACCGTGATCTGACAACTACTGACACCAAACTGAGACAGCATCATCACATCCCCACCTTCATTGCGTCCGGCTCTCTGCTTCCACAAATCAAAACTCAGTTAAACTTATACTCAATTCATTCTCACTCAAGACGTGTCAAACAGACCAACAGCCTCATCTGCGCCCAACAGATGGCAACCGTTGATGAGGTGAGACGCCCAGGGGATGAGGACAAACCCCATCAGGACAGGACAGCAGCAAAAACAAGGAACACAAGCTGCTACAGAGAAACGGGATCACCAGAGGTTCGTCCCGATTCACACACATGTGCACTTACAGTAGGAGCGTGTTTGTTTGCTCTGATTAGGAAATCCAGCAGTGGAGGAATAGATTAGAAGGATTAATGTGTAATTCATTACTTCCAGCTGAACGCATCCAGTGAGTTTAATCACAGCGGCACACGGCCCTCGAGAGCAGACCCTACAGAGCCCAGCGGAGCAGCAGAGAGCCACAATAACAACCACACTAATCATTCAGAAACACACCGCTCTCAATCCAATCATCCCAGCCGTCGACAACCAGAGGCCAAAGCACAAGCTCTCCTCGTCGATGGAATCAGATGGATCAGTTTGACATCTGACAATATAGGAGAACAAACAAACTACTGCCATCTTCACTTCAAAACTAGGGATGCATCGATCCGATATTCGGGATCGGTATCGGCTCCGATACGGTCATTTTCTGAGATCCCAGATGACTAAACACCTGAGAAGAGATGATGCCAACCACTCAGAAAAAAGACAGAATTAACCACATTTTGCCATAAGTTAAATATATTAAGTTTATGCAATAAATAAATCTATTGTAGAAATGTAATTTCCTGTAAAGCTGCTTTGCAATGATTGTATCGTGAAAAGTGCTACACAAATAATCTTGAATTGAAAAGAGTGACGATCGGGTCAACACAAAGAAGTATAGAAATTCGACATCGATTTGAAAAACAAACTGCGCTGGTATCGGATTGGATCGGTATCGGAACGGATCTGAAAAAATGGTATCGTTGCATCCTATTCAAAATACACTCTCAATCAATACATGAAACATTGCTAATAACGTCACCATCATATACATGATCAACCACTTCATTCATCACAATAACAGCCTCTTTCAGTAACGATCTGACACAGATATTTAATCAAACCTGCCTGAGTGCGTTCAGTGCAGCATCTCCTGTAGGCAACGTCTGCTTGAATTGAATTACAGTATTGAACATAATTGTAAACGGCTGTCTTTTCTTCAGAAGCTGTGATGTTTTTGTGTCTGATCTGGTAATAATATCACACATATATCATCTAGAGCAGCAGAAATGAAGACAAATGAAGTGCTTTTTTACTATTTAGGTTTAATTTATTTTATTTCAGATATTATTATTATTAGGGGCCACGCACCGAAGGGGCCAAGCTATTGTTTCCATTGGCGTTCTTCTTCTTCTTGTTCTTCAGTTTCTCGAAAGTCTATGGCAGCCCATAGAACCGCTTGCTGGAAAGTTGTAAAATTTGACACACTGATAGAGGACAGTATCAATACTAACCACAGCAAGTTTGGAGTCTATCTCAAATCTCCAGCGCCACCACTTCTCCAAAGTTTCACTCATGTTTATGCTAATAACTTTTAAACCGCAAGGCACAGATGGAAATGTTGATTCCTTGGCTCATGCCGAGTCGATTTGACACTTTGAAATTGTGAGGTTTAGTTTTTTTGCTATTTTCAATTGTTCGTAAAACATAAATATGTTCTAACTTACTTCAAGGTATGTTCGAACTCGTCCTAGACGGTTCGTCCGATTTTCACCAAAATCGACACCAAACTTTGTTTGGTGTCACCAAACTTTTGTTTGTTCACCAAACTTTGTCACACCACGTCGATTTGATAACAGCGCCACCTATTGCTCAGACGTGATAAGCCAATAAATAATATCACAAGATGTTGCATTTATGATTTTTCAGCCGATTGACAAAAATAATCCTAAAACGGCTTTAATTTAGAAAAAAGTGAGTTATTCAATAGTAAAGTAATTATGTTTTTTTATATATGTATTTAATATAAGTTCATCTATAATACATTTTAATTAAATTTTAAATAACATGCGGTTATGTGTCCAAAAAGCATTCAGCTCGCACTGATTTAAATCGCAGGATATTGATTTAAAGTGTATTTCAGTATTTTTAAGTTTGTCATAAGGCTGCACTAAGTTTAGTTGAATTGCATGTGACTGGTTTAAGTAATGAATTGCACTGACACTCATAATGATGATTAACACTGTCCTTCAAAGACGTTTAAGAGTCAAAGTGTCAGGCTGAGGAATAAATGAGTCAAACTCAAGCGTGCTCCATGTTTCATTCAGCGTTTTTCAATATGCAATTAAAAGCTATGAACGTACAGCTAAAGAAAGTTTTCAGAAGTGCATGGCGGCATCGTTCAGTGCCAAGAACAAAGACGCGGCGCTCGGCCGTGTAATTAAAAAAGCTTTCAGATTCCGCCTGGCCATTAAAAAACTGGGCTTTATTAAAATTTGATGAAGCACAAATAATCTTTTGGTGGTGGCTGAATGTCGAGACCCTGAACTCAGACTGTTTTTCACCCTGTAATGGGGCTTTGCTGAATAAAACATCCAGTGCGGATAAACAACACAAGACGGATGAAATATTGAAATCGCAAGCGCTTCGTGTCCTCATGCTAATGTGAAACTCTTCAGACTCAGAGTCAGCAGAAGACATGGACACGTGTGTTACATGTGTGAAATAACACGCAGAAAAATCAGAGAAAACATTCATACAGTGATAATCAACTATCAGCACTAATGATTAACAAGACCAGTGGATGACTGGATCCTGAACCATACACTGCTGCTCACAAAACAATTATTTTCTGATTTTATTACTAATACTAATACTTTTATTCATCAATGCTGCATTAAACTGATCAAAAGTGAGAGTAAAGTCATTTATAATGTAACAGTAGATTTATATTTCAAATAAATGCTGCTCTTTTGAACTTTCTATTCATCTGTGAATCATTAAAAATAATTTCTGAAGATCATGTGACACTGAAGACTGGAGTAATGATGCTTAAAATACAGCTTTGATCACAGAAATAAATTGTAGTTTTATATACAATTTTCCATTCATGTAATATTTCACAAATGTTCCTGTATTTGCACTGAAATAAATGCAGTCTTGTTGAGCAGAAGAGACTTCATTTCAATGGTAATATTCACTAAAGCACGCAGCAGGCCATTCAAGTTCTTCACATCACATACTGTAAACAGATGATATACTGTAAGAACAGTACAAGCAGTGTGATAG
>CM050413.1:42434071-42524071 GCA_027564155.1 Gymnocypris eckloni scoliostomus | reverse complement strand
CCATCTGTCCATCTATCTGTCTGTCTCTCCATCTGTCCATCTATCTATCTGTCTCTCCATCTGTCCATCTATCTATCTGTCTCTCCATCTGTCCATCTATCTATCTGTCTCTCGATCTGTCCATCTATCTATCTGTCTCTCCATCTGTCCATCTATCTATCTGTCTCTCCTTCTGTCGATCTATCTGTCTGTTTCTCCATCTGTCCATCTATCTATTTGTCTCTCCATCTGTCCATCTATCTATCTATCTGTCTCTCCATCTGTCCATCTTTCTATCTGTTTCTCCATCTGTCCATCTATCTATCTGTCTCTCCATCTGTCCATCTATCTGTCTGTCTCTCCATTTATCTGTCTGTCTCTCCGTCTGTCTGTCTGTCTGTCTGTCTGTCCATCTGTCTGTCTGTCTGTGTCTGTCCATCAGTCCATACTTCTGCCTGTTTGTCTTTCTATTTCTTTCTGTCTATCCAGAAGTTCAGTTCACTGTTCTCACAGAAGCATCTGTGCTTCCGTCTCATTCATTCAGCCCGTCACTGAGTCTTACACACAGCGCTGTATTTGACTTACAGCAAACACACACGCAAATCCTGCAATTAGCAGTAATTGCTGTGAAAGCCTCCGATCATGGTGCGTCCAACGGATGGAGGGTCTCCGTCTTTCTCTTATGAACACAAACGCCACTTTAACGCCACATAAAACACCAGTGATGCTCCTATTTACTGCACCATTACAGACTCAGACAGACAGCTCTCACCAAGTGTATATCTGACATTAAAGAGACAGTACAGCCAAAAACAATCATTCTGTCATCATATATTCACCCTCGTCTCAATCAAACTTGTGTGACTTTCTTTCTTTCTTCTGCTGAGCACAACAGGACATACGATGAAGAACACTGGATTCACACAGACTGAGACACTTCAGACATTTTGATCTGTTCACACAGGCAAACACCGCGAGCGTCACACAAACAGCATCATCTGAAATATCCATGACTCTCAAAAAGACCTCAGGAAGAGTTCCTGATGATCCCGTGTTTGAAACAGAGCAAATGGTCTGTTTCTTAAGCGCTTTCAGCTCGGACCGGAAGAGAGACACGGCTTTCTGTCGAAGAGGGTGAAGCCTGAATTATTGACGAGTCCGAACTCTGTATCTAAAGAGCTCTGCTTGCTCAATAATTCATCACCACAATCAGATAAAGGTCCATTCAAAGCACACACAGTCACTGCAGGAAGGTAAAGATTACGAGCGGGAGAACGAGGGAAACCGGTGGACAGGTGAAGCCAAACACGCAGCCGGTTTATATGAATTCACAATATTTATAGTCAACATGCCACTCAGCTTGAGTTTTTCACTGAGCTTGCGGCGATGTTGCGATGTAAAGCCTGGCATATTAAACAATATGTTTAAACAAACTTTCTTTTAAAAACAATTGCATACGCATTTTAGATGAGGCTTTTATGACTAATATAGCCTTATATAGTGAGAATATGGAGGAAAAAACATAGATACTTACAGAAAATGATCTAAATATCAGTGGTCATAATATCTCCAATAATAGAAGATGAGACTGAAATGATCCAAACATATAATGATTGAGAGATGAAGAAATAAAGGCTCCTCAGAAGATGTGAGATGAAGATCATTCCTCCGCTGAGGAACAAACGCTCCTCAGAAGATCCTGATGATCAGATTTGAGACTAAAACATGATTGATGGAGAATCAGGTAAAGCTGAGCTGTTTCAGAAAGTATTCATCTGGAGATATGACTGCAGTTATTCTGACGCTTACTTGATCTAAATCACTCCAGATTTGACACCGAAGCATTTCTACAATTAGACTAAAAGAGCTTTTACTAGATAAACACTCTAAACTATCAACCAGAGACAGAAGAGATGAAGAGATCTAGTGTGAAACAGGTTTAACAGCATCATTTTGATCATTTCAAGCCCTTTTATCCCACAGTTTTTTAAGGTTAAAGGGATTGCTCGCCTCACAATCATTTACTCAAGTCATTCCAGTTCTAAGCCTCTATAAATACGGTCAAACTGCATTGTTAAGATCCTGAGAAGCTCATACTGATGGAGTCTCTGTCTGTCGGCAGTGTCTCCGGTGAAGAGCGTGTAATGGAGCGTTTGGCTGCTAGCGTGGGTTTGTTTGTATCCGTATGGTCGTGCGGTTGGAGGTTTGAGGTCAGTCAGTCGGTTATAAAGGGCGAACTGTGGCATCTGGTGCAGTGATTACAGCACACCTGATCCACCGCAGGCGGCGAGACCCGCAGCTCGCTCGCACGCACGCACGCACGCACTTGCACGCACACGCACACGCACACACACACACACACACACACACACACACGCCGCGCACACACACACACACACACACACACACGCACACACACACACACACTTGTTTTCAAACTCCAGCTTCAGCTACAGTATATATAAATCATCAGTCATAATTTGGAATAATTAGGATTTTTTTTTCATGGTTTAGAAAGAAGTCTCTTCTGCTTACCAATGTTGTATTTGTTTGATAAGAAATACAGTAAAAACAGTAAATTAACATAAAATAGTTAAAATAGTACATTTTCTTTATAAATATAGGTTAAAATGTGCAAACCGTGATTTTTCAGTATTGACAGATAAACAGAAAGTTCAAAAGAACAGCATGTATTTGAAATATAAATCTACTCTAGAATTATAAGTGTCTTTACTCTCACTTTAGATAATTTTATGCATCCCTGAAAAGTATTCATTTCTGATCATGTGACACTGAAGACTGGAGTAATTCAGCTTTGATCACATAAATAAACTACATTTTAACACATATTCACATAGAAAACAGCTGCTTTACATTCTAATAATATTTCACTGTTTTACTGTATTTTTGATCAAAGAAAAGCATACTTGATGAGCAGAAGAGACATTGACTAAATCTTAATTATTCCAAACGTTTTGATGAAAACAGTCCCAGTCATCTCTGATAGAGTCAGTACCAGTAGTCAGTGAGTGAAGCTCTGCTGTCGGCGTATAATTTATAGGGGTGTAGTGATTCATCGATATATCGATACAATGTATGACGATACGATGCATCGATGCCATGCATACAATATCAATATCTGTAAAAAGGAACCTTTATTTTGGCACTGTCCACATTTTCACATAATGTCCGTCTATGCATTACAACCAGTGCGTGCATTCTCAATCAAACTCACGTATCAGGACTCGATATAAGGACTGACCGAAGGCACAACTCGAGATTGTTGGAGTAACAGTGGAGTGCTGTGTGAGAAGCTTCCCACGCACACATCTGAAGCGCGCGCGAAAAAAGGCATGTGTATCAGTTTATTCAATCTGTGCTTTCATTCTTAAAGTGAAATGAAACTAATAATAAATAATATGCTGTCAAAGAAAAATACAAGTACTCACTGCTCCTGATTAAATAACCTTTAATAACATCAACGTATGTTACAAGAACGTATTCATTTACAGTCTATTTAATTTATACGGTGAAGACTATGCCGTCATTTTACATTTCTGTAGCGTACCTGAAAATGTATTTTAGACTGAGCAGAAAAACCTGGAAAGCACTGTTTATTGAACTTGCGTCTTTCTTCTATTGTATTTATTTTCTGCTATTGCTTATAATTTGGTTATCTGTAGAAAAGATGTTTAGCACTGAGCCCATAGCAGCATTTTTTGATTTATGTTCATGTTATATATTTTTTGGTTGCATTTGTGAGTTAAGAAAAATGTAGATGGTTGTTTAAAATAATATCATAGTATCGATATATTGATCGATATACTCCTGTATCGAATCGAATCGTAATCGTATTGTAGAATTTATTGAGGAATCGGCAAATATCGTATCGCTGGGTATGAGAATCGATATCGAATCGAATCGAATCGTGACGAACCATCCGATTTACACCCCCTAATATTTTACTGGTTGAAGTACAGCATCATCTCCACAGATACGAGCGTAACTTTAAATGCATCTGCAGTGATAATCTGTGCAAAGAAACAGAAACCGACCGCGTTATGAGATGAACACGCATGGATCACGCGAGCTCTGATGTGACAGAAGCTTTAACCGACCGGAACCACTGCAGCTTCACCAAGAGTTAGACACCCAAAACCAGGTCACCTGCTTCTGCTTCATTCTTCTCCTGCATCTCTGGAGAGTCGGATATAGAAGAACGAGACAAAGAGACGGAGATGAAGCAAAGAGATGAGGAGCTGAACTTCCACTCGCTCTGTTTCTCGACAGCGCCGTGGCTCTAATGGCCACAGGGCCGTTATCAGAACAGGATGTCGGAGCGTTGATTAGGGACCCGTGACCGCTGGGAAAATCAATTCTCATTTCAGCGGGAAACATTTGTCTTTTTGCTCTACTGGCTTTCAGGAGCTGACGGCGTTTCGTTCATGTGTGTGTGTGTGTGTGTGATTGTGAGCATGTGTGAGCGTGTGTGTGTGTGTGTGTGTGTGTGTGTGTGTGTGTGTGTGTGTGATTGTGAGCATGTGTGAGCGTGTGTGTGTGTGTGTGTGATTGTGAGCATGTGTGTGTGTGTGTGTGTGCGTGTGTGTGTGTGTGTGTGTGTGTGTGATTGTGAGCGTGTGTATTTCAAGGTTTCTTTATTTGTCACATAATAAATTATACAGGGTATAATCAGAAGTGAAATCAAAAGTGTGTGTGTGTGTGTGTAGGTGTATGTGTATGTGTATGTGTATGTGTATGTGTATGTGTATGTGTGAACAGTTCTGTGTGTGTGTGTGTGTGTGTGTGTGTGTGTGTGTGTATGTGTATGTGTATGTGTATGTGTAGGTGTATGTGTGAACAGTTCTGTGTGTGTGTGTGTGTGTGTGTGTGTGTGTGTGTGTGTGTCTGTGAGTTAATTCCCATGGGAAGACTCTCTCTATGCTTCACTGCCCAACAGGAAAAGAAAACAAGTTCCTGTCAGTGCTACAACAGATGAAACAAACAGAGGCAAAGGTCAGTCATCTGTTTAACCTGATGTCAATTACACACTCATTTAAATACGCAAATGAGCACAAAATTGCTAATTGTGTTTCTACAGTACTGGACGTGAATGACACTCACTTCTGCTTTCTCTCTCTCTCACACACACACACACACACACACACACACACACACACACACACACACACACACACACACACACAGCACAGATTGGAGCAGAGGATTCTGGGTTCTTCTTTCTCTCAAATAAACCTGATCAACCTAAACACACCATCATAAGAGTCCAGAGCTGATGATGAGGACACACCTTCATCACTTGTGGCCTCAGCATCATGTGACCTCAACGTCATGTGACCTGTCTCAATTAAAACTGCATGTGCACTGGACATCTGCAGTTATTTCACTCTGAATCTTTCATCAGAAACCACAAAAAAATGTAAGTTTGTTAGATGAATTATTTAAGACTGCAACAAAAACAAAACTAGAGGTGTTTCATATTGCATGGAGGGAAAGTACTTCTACTTGTAAAAAAGATATAAAAGCTACTAGATCTGCTTACTTTTCAAACACAAGCACAACCCCAGGCATTTATTCAATACAGTGGCTAAATTAATGAAAAGTAAAGCATCAGCAGGTGCAGACATTCCTCAAGAGCACAGGAGTACTTTATAAACTTCCAAGATCGATACTATTAAGAGATAACATTCTAACCATACGGCCATCAGCCACAGTATCGCATCAGATACAGTGCACTACATATACCACAACAATAACAATGCTTGAATCAGTTTTTCAGAGCATTTGTACCAGCGGATGCTTGGTAAAAACACCAGATTCAGATCCCGGCCCGCGGGAATTCACTATACTGTGAGCGAAGAGCTGCAGTGAAACACACACACACACACACACAGTGAGTGGGAAAAAATGAGGAATGAACAGTGGCCAGGTGACACCAGCAGAAATAGCTGCACAGACAAACTTAGCTTGATCACAGGAGTTTATAACACACACAGAACGACTGTGATTCCTGACACACAGCCGGTCTGAACTCCAGCATATTCTAGTTTATACGTGATCAAATACCGTGACTAGTTCTTCCCCAGAAGGGCCACTGCGTCAGGCTGGAACTAGTGAACAGACTTTGTTTCTGGTGACTGACACAAAATAAAATCTGTGACGTTCCACACAGCAGCCAATCAGACGAGCTACAGATGGTCATGTGATCGCTGAAAAAGGTGCATCTCACCAATGCTCTGTAATGAAGGCCAGAATCAGGACTTTAGTAAAGTCACTGAAGCTGGACTCTGAGATCGTTTTCATCACTGAGGAGGTGCTCTCTGATCCACTCGAATATCCTCAGACTGATCTGATTCTGATATGAAGGAAATTCCTGATGATGGCATGTCTCTGAACACACACACACACACACACACACACACACACACACACACACACACACACACACACACACACACACACACACACACACACACACACACACACACACACACACACACACACACACACACACACACACACACACACACACACACACACACACACACACACACACACACCGCTGGGAACGAGCTTGTGTAATGCATTCACTGCAGCTGTCTTCACCTCTCTGTCTCATTCACGCTTTCTTCTATCCTTTTGATCTCTGTGAGCATAAAAGGAAACGGGAGGGATTGAAAAATAGTGAGAGAGCCAGTGTTCCTTTACATAACAGAGAGATGCTGCCGCTGCAGTCTGGGAACTTTTAATTGGAGCTCAGGTTCCACTGCGCAACTAACTCACATCCTCACTCATCCTCACACGGCCGGAGCCACGTTTCACACCTGGAGCTGACACTGCACACACACGCACACACACACACGCGCACACATTCCTGTATGACCCTCGAAGTGAGGTCCGGGTAAATTAACCTGCAGTGTGAGGACCACCATTTCTGCTATAGCTAGAAGTTAGTGAAAACAATATTTATACACTATGTGTTTCCAGGATTCAGAATATCACCTTGGATTATTTTTAAAAAAAAGGAAAAGAACCAGTTTTTTACCAGCAGAGTGAGGACATTTTCATGGGGGCGCTATTGAGTCCGTTTCCGACTGAATTATTTTAAGCACAATATTTTTATTTATTTATGGACAGTTCTAAGTCATTATTGAACTGAACTAAACTATCATCAGTTAAGTAATGACTCAGAGCATCTTTACAACTACATTCATTTCTGTTTGCATCATTAAGCATGCTCCTGTTGATCACTATAAAGCGGTCTAAGAAATGCAAAAAAAAAGTCATTTTCAGATTGATTTAATTGTTAATTTAACATAGAAATTCACACCAACAAGTGTCTCAACATGAAGGCAAAGAGAACACCTGGACATGATTTTAAAACAGAAGCATTCGTGAAGCAGACCTCCTTTTCTTATTAACAATTGTGTTGTAGACAAAGTTCTTAACATCCTTCCAAGATCGTTCCTTCAGGACCTTTTCCTCTTCTAGGCCCTTCATGTCTGCTTTTCCAGGAACAAACCGTGCTAGATGTGTTTACTGACCTTCTCTCTTCCTCACACCACGGTCTCTTCACTGATCGCCTGTGTCTCTGCAAATGACAAGACAATATAGACTGTGTCACCATGAAAAACAGAGACCAAGAGATGTAGCTTTCTTGCACAGTCACAGAAAAGAAGTGAATGCATGATTTGGTCAAAAAGTTATTTTATCCTCATAAAAACATTTGTCCCAAAGATGTTAAGCGTGAATCAGAGCTAATGAATGAATAATTAAAAGGATCAAGACATTAGAAATCAACTTTGCCTCAAACATATAAGAGGTCTTTGTGTTAAAACATGTTGCAAGTTTCATAGCTTAAGCTGTCCTCCTCGTTACAAACAAAGCATTTAATTAATTAAGCTCCAAAAACAGCTCGTTGTGATAGTGTGATCGGTGACGTCACATGGGAAAATATATTTACTTTTCTTTACTTTTAGTCATTTAGTAGACATATATAGATATTTGACATCGACCAATAGCTATGAATCATCACTGTGAATAAGTGAATTAATGGTGATAAATACGTTTTAGTGCTTTGGACTTGTTTTGATAAAAATAAACAAGTAACAAATATGGAAAAAGTATTTTAAGAATTAAACAAAAAATTGACCCTCAAAAATGTAAAATAAAATAAACAAACAAAATTAAGAAAACTATCCTATTACCCGTCATCTCCTCTTTTGAGGAAACACTAGAAAACAACTTGAACTGACTACATTTACATTTATGCATTTAGCAGACGCTTTTATCCAAAGCGACTTTGTCGCTATATTTATTCAGGCTATACATTTTGTTTTTGTCAGTATGTGTTCCCTGAGAATCAAACCCACAACCTTTGCGCTGATAACGTAATGCTCTACCACTGAGCCACAGGAACACTGGACTACAGTCCTATTCATGGTTTTAAAACAAGACATTTTAGGAGTGTCTTGTTTTTGGTTGAGTAAATCCTATTAGCAATTTAAATAATTAAAATTAATTTAAACCAAAGATTATTTTGAAGAAAATACACTTACACTGTGGGCTAATTTGACTTGTTTTAAACTCCAAGTAAAGTGCAGAGTTTCCAGAACAGAGTTTCTAAAACACTGTTTCAGAACAGAACACAAACATCAAAGGCCATTTGGTGGACACGGCCTAAATGTGTTTTTTATTTGTATAAACAGATTCAGTTAAAAGAATCATGAGTTCAGTATTGTATACTACACTGAATCATGATGTGTATTATGCTCCTACTGTAAAACAAATAATTGTTCTAATAATTATTAGATTTATCAGTTATCAAAAATTATCAGTAAAAAAATTATGAAACTTACCTTTAGCCAGTTTTTCCTCTTTTCTTTTCTTCTTTTTGGTGAGAAGGGCTTCTGCATTTATCTTGATTTGCATTCCTTTAACCACACTTTTATAAAACTCACTGCACTGTTCAGGTGCTTTCTGAGGAGAAGTCATCAGAACATCTGTCTGAAAACAAAAAGTGACACCTCATCTTCTGAAGAGTAAAATAGACAAAACAGCTGCTATTATTTTAGATGATACAGGCCCAAACAAGATACAAAGATCAAAATATCTATAAAATAAACAGTGTTAAACCTAAACATCTTCTGATGAACTTTTAGATTCCCCGGTCAAATTTGTGTACAAATCATCACATGGTAATGTCATATACGTTAAATCCACACAATCTTGTGGGCAAGTTTAGTAACACATTCAGTTTTATCTGTGCTGTTTTAACCTTCCCGTTTTATCAATTCTTTTGGCTGTTTTAAAACCTAATTAGTGACAGGGCTGCAAATAATTTACCGCCCAATCCTTGCTTAAATTACATCTGTTGCACTGCTTTTCTGTATCTGACGCCAAGTTCACGCACACGGTTTAAAGTGTGTATGCGGCGTATATTTTGTTCTGCACCCATGTTAATGGTTGAGGTCCGGCAGTGCGTTCCGGGAGCTGTGTGTCTGAAGCAGTGCGGCCATCATTTCCACACAGAGTCTATTTTTGCCGTGCTGCCACTTGCTTGAGCAATATAACCTTCTGGGGTCGAAGACCGCACCAGTCGCGTTTTTTTCATGATGACTGAAAATAACTAAAAATACTCAATGTTTGATTGTACAGATCAGAATAAGGTAACATTTGAAACTGCAAAGGGTTTAAAAACAATGTGATTTTGTAAAATAAAGCAAATAAATGGTGCACTTTGTCAAGTCTCTTCAGAGACACAATAAAACAAGCTGAATCTCCACAAATACTTGCCTCAAAAGACATGAGAAATATATGCACAGAAAGCTTGAAATGTCTACTTTCAAATTAAGTCAGTCATGTCGAAAACAAATATTCTCTGATAAAGTAATTAGTATGAAACCAACACAATCTCCAGTTTTGCTCATCTAAACTCATATCTAATGTGACCACGGCCACGAGCGATCACGTGTTTTTAAAATCTAACTATCCACGTGAGACGTGCGAACATGTTCATTAAGTTCATTTCAGCTACGTTTTGTTTCTGGAAGAAGACGCTCTGAGAAGAATAACCCAGGATTTACCTCAGAAGAACAACACAACACGATGCGTCACGCAGCTGGATCCAGTGGAGGATATCATTTATACGAGTAAGATTGCTCCTGTTAGATGTTGTTGTGTTATACTGACGTAACATATACACACTTTACTAGTTAGACTTTCCCCAAACTATAATTCCTGACTAGATTTATGAAATCACCAACAAAATGTTGAATACGTGGCATTTCATTACATTCCTCTGGAATAGCTTCCTGATAACGTTTGGGGTTCAGACACACTCTCTCTGTTTAAATCACATCTCTTTAGCCAAGCATTCATATAATGCATCTCCTAATCGTGTACTGCAGTTATATCTGATCAAAGGAAGATTATTATGCTTTAGCTTGGATTGAACAGATCATTTTGCCTGGATGGAACAACAGCTACACTCATTATGTCTCTATTTGTTTCTCTGTTTCTGGATTAACTGATCTGAGATGAACAAACACCTGAGAAGAGACGATGCCAACCCCTCAGAGGAAGCCAACCATCAGCGATTATACTGAATTAACCACATTTTGCCATAAGTTAATTATATTGAGTTTCTACAATATAAATCTATTTTAGAAACTTAATTTCCTATGAAGTTGCTTTGTAACGATTGTATCGTAAAAGCGCTATAAAAATAATCTTGAATTGAATTTAAATAGCTCACAAGTCCAGGATGTGTTTTAATGTTCTATAAAACCACAAGATATAAAAGTGGTATGAGTGTTTACACAGTGAGTCTAAGAACGTTTGGCACAAAGTTGTGTTACTGTTCAAGTATATGTTCAATAATGTGCCTTTGGCCTTTACTGTGTATATTGTGATTATTCTGTGTTGCAAATAAAAATAGTCCAAATAATACAACCCTCTTAAAATGTTACTCTCTCACATTCTGTGTTACCTGTTTCAGACTCATTCATATTGATGGTAGGCTTGCACTGTGTTGGCGGTGATCCGGTGTTAATCCGCAACACGTTCGTCACTTTACTTATATATACACACTTCACTTTCCGTGTTCCGTCTCGCAGCTTTCAAAGTATACTCAGCCGCATTCTTTACTGATTTTTAGTTTTGTAGGAGTTTGTGTGAACCTGGTGTAACAATGCCTAAATCAGTATATGTATGTGTGCCCATCTCAAATCTACTAAAATAAGAACGGCAGCACATACAGTATACTTGAGACTTTTAACTAATGCTGCGAATAGTTAACCCGAATTGTTCATTGGTAAAGGCAGGATTTTTTGTATATTTCATGACAACAACTATTTACGCTGTAGGTCACAATGCGGGTTTTGTTTTGAATGTAATTTTACGGGAGGTGTTTTCAATTAATGCCACATTTACAACTGTTTATATAGACATGTATAAAATATAAATCTTACCTTCATCAACTTCTCCTCCTCTCTCGGGTCTTCCTTTTTTGTTTGTCTCTGTGAGACAGAAGATGATGCGGCGCTTTCACCTATAAAAGATTAAAAACAATCAAATACTAGTGCTTGATTTTCCAAAAGTACATAAACTACCTTTGATTAAGTAAGCTATAAGTAATATATTTCCCCCCGATTTCAGATAAGGCTTAAGTCTAGTCCCAGACTAAAATGTAAGTCTGATCTGTTTCAACTGAAATAATCTTGCAATGACTGATCTTAAAATATATCAGTGCCTTTGTTTTGTCTCAAGATGCAGCAATGTATTTCCTAAGCAAGTTTATAAAAATTACTTAAATATCCTAATTGAACTATGGCCTAATCCTGGCTTGAACTATGGCCTAATCCTGGCTTAGTCTAAACCCTGTCTGTGAAACCAGGCCTTGGTCTATATGAAAGTACACTCACCGCCACTTTATTAGGTACACCTGTTCATTTGCTTGGTAACACAAATTTCTAATCAGCCATTCACATGGCAGCAACTCAATGCATTTAGGCATCTAGATGTGGTGAAGGCTTGCTGAAGTTCAAACCGAGCATCAGAGCGGGGAAGAAAGGATTTAAGTGACTCTCCACGTGGATGGTTGTTGGTGCCAGACGGGCTGGTCTGAGTATTTCAGAAACTGCTGATCTACTGGGATTTTCACACACAACCATCTCTAGGGTTTACAGAGAATGGTCTGAAAAAGAGAAAATATCCAGTGAGAGGCAGTTGTGTGGATGAAAATGTCTTGTTGATGTCAGAGGAGAATGGGCAGACTGGTTAGAGATGATAGAAAGGCAACAGTAACTCAAATAACCCCTCGTTACAACCAACATATGCAGAACACCATCTCTGAACACACAACACGTCGAACCCTGAAGCAGATGGACTCCAGCAGCAGAAGACCACACCGGGTGCCGCTCCTCTCAGATAAGAACAGCACACGGAGGATACAATTCACACAGACTCACCAAAACTGGACAATACAAGATTGGAAAAACGTTGCCTGGTCTGATGAGTCTCGACTTCTGCTGACATTCAGATGTAGAGTCAGAATTTGGCGTAAAGAAAATGAAAGCATGGATCATCCTGCCTTGTCTCAGTTCAGGCTGGTGCTGGTGTAATGGTGTCGGGATATTTTCTTGGCACACTTTGGGCCTCTTAGTACCAATTGAGCATCGTTTAAATGCCACAGCCTACCTGAGTATTGTTTCTGACCACGTCCATCTCTTTATGACTACAGTGTACCCATCTTCTGATGTACTTCCAGCAGGATAATGCAGCATGTCACAAAGATCAAATCATCTCAGACTGGTTTCTTGAACATGACGATGACTTCACTTTACTCAAATGGCCTCCACAGTCCCCAGATCTCAATCCAATAGAGCACCTTTGGGATGTGGTGGAACGGGAGATTCTCATCATGGATGTGCAGCCGACAAATCTGCAGCAACTGTGTGATGCGATCATGTCAATATGGACCAAAATCTCTGAGGAATGTTTCCAACACCTTGTTGAATCTGTCACAAAGAATTAAGACAGTGAAGGCAAAAGGGGGTCCAAACAGGCAATGATCAATGATGCGCACTTAGATATTATGGTGGGCACTGCTGGATACTCTGTGGTCGAACGGTCCATTAATTTTCCGGCTTGAATAGGTCCAATGATACTTACTGTACAACTGCTGCACGGAGGTGTTAATGTCATGTGAAGGCATCTTCACAACAATAGGAAAAATACCAGTGTATTTGAAAGATAAAACTGGAAGTAAACTAAGATCTGCACGCTTCATTTTTAAAATACGTCAGTGGCGCACAGAGTCAGACAACTGTATTTACACTGCAATAAATATAGGCCTATCTGTTTCCACTAACAATAGCTAGTGGAAAAGAATAAGATAAACTTTATTCTTTATAACTTTAATCTAAAATATTTATTCGATAACTATTTTAACAGTTGTTTTAAATTAATATTTGTATATATTTATTCTAAAACATAAAGACATCCCGGGTCATACTGGGCCACCAGAACCCGAACTTGAAGGAGCGAGAGGGTCTGTGTGCTGCCTGGGTGTTCAGAGCCGAATATTGTGCACTGAGCCCCAGAAGGGGTTGGCGTTGTGATGTAGGGACATAGGTTTTCCTTCTGGGCCTCCCAGCGGAGCTGGTTCGGTGAGTCGCGACACTGATGTTCTCAGAGATGTTCCACTGGATGGGACTGACGATGAGGGCTGGAGGGATGATGGGTTCTGGTTACGAGTGAGATTCAGGTAGAGACTGTGTTGTCTGAGCTGTTGAGGACCTGCGTCACGTGGTGACAATGTTCGCCAGGTTCCGGGAGTATATGAGGATGTCATCGATGTACATGCTAATGAACCGATGGAGGAACTCCCGAAACACCTCATTCATAATGGTCTGGAAGATTGACAGTGAGTTTGACAGCCCAAACGATATAACCTGTATTTCCATTCCATTTCCGGCTTTGCTACCGTTCGGACGCTCTTGCTATTGCTCTGCGCTTTGCTCCCTATTTTTGTTCTTTTCTCAGATCTTTCTAAGATTTTTACTTCAGCAGATCAGCACAGTGCTCAAACAACACATTTTTTGGAAAAAAGGACTCTTTGCCTCCCACTGCCAGCAGTTTACATTCCAGAGACCGATAAATACAGCTGTCTACATTCAAACAGATGAGAGAAAATGCCTACTTGCTGCACGAACTGCCACAAACTTCTACAAAGGATTGTGGTTCTTGAAACAAAGTTATTTGCTGGACTTCCAAAACAGACGGAACATACAGCAGACGGTCACCACGGACCCCCTCAGCATACAGCCGGTGAGTCCTGTGAATCTAGTGAATCTCAACAGTTTATACCAAGTGTAGAGGTACAAGCCGAAACTGATCGACGGACTAATCGATGGCACAAACAGGGAGCGAGACCCAAAGGCTCTCGAGACACCAGATTGTCACAGTATCTCGTATTGCTGCTGTAGCATCCTCTACCCCAGATACGGCTATGACAAGACTTGTAAGCACTGGTATTCTACAACCCCTATACATCTTGAGAACAGATTTGAAGCATTGATGAATGTGGATGAGGAATCCCAAAATATGACAAAACTCGGATCGAATCAGCCAGCAGCTAACATTGCTACAGCGGCATTCAGCTCAAAGCGCAGCCGAGCCCAGGACTCTGATAGTGGGCGACTCTATTATTAAACGTCAGTAGCAGGACTGCTACTACCTGCTGCTTTCCTCAAGCAACCGTTTCTGATGTGAACAAGGAACTGAGCATTGTGATGAAGCACAAGACTGCAAATCGAGTCATCATCCATGTGGGGAAGAATGATATTCGGAAAGGCAGTCAGAAATGCTAAAGCAAGATTTCAGTGAACTCTTTGAAACACTTCAAAGACTTGAAGTTCAGTCGTTCATCAGTGGACCACTCCCAGCGAGGGAACTAACATGTTTTCACGGTTGCTTGGACTGAATACATGGCTACAAAGAACCTGCAGTACAAAGGAGTCAACTTCATCGACAACTTCAATATTTTCTGGGGACACAGACAACTGTTTAAACTGGATGGTCTCCACCCAAACAAACTTGGTGCAAGAGTGCTAAAGGACAATTTCTATTTCTCCTTCGTCATCCTTCAGTGGTGTGTGTCAATCCACTCACACAGTCACCTGGACAGAATATGAGTGACCACAGGACTTCATATCAGCTTCCGAGTCATTATGTGGTTGAAGAATCCCACAAGGATACTGATAACGCCACACAGCCAAAACAACCACTGCTCATGGACATCCCGGCTGAGCCCTGCCCACAGAGCTCATCACATGCAGACTGTGACGTATCACAACAGCTCCAAGACTCAGCACCCAAGGACAACTTTCTGGAAAACAGCCTGGGATGCCATGACAACACATTACAGTCACGGAAACATCAGAGCTAGAGCCCGCTCACCAGACACTCTATCCCTCTCCAGCATCTCCACTTCTAAGCTTTTCACAGAAAATGGAGGAATTGGTGTATGCTGGGACCAAACTCTCTGCAAGCCCGCAGATATCAACTAAAAAACGGCGGGCCCCCCAACCACCAAAGACGGCAGGCTCAGCTCTCCCGCCTCCTCCTGTGAGAGCTCTCCGACCGCTGCCACAACGCAAGGGCCCAAACCCTCCTCCATCTGCTGTAGGTGAACCAAAAACAACTGATAACAGCTCTCAGTGATATGTGTCGGGTCCCCGCTATATTAGCAACAACATTCACGAACGTTTACAAAACAAGCGGGAACCCAGTGTGCCTGTAGCCTTCTCTATTTCTGTTTTATCACGTGATAGAAGGTCTAAGGCCTTCAAAAGCGTCGGCTGACCCATCTAATCTAAGGCCTGTTATGCATCAGTCTAAGATTGCTGTAGAGACAAAATTTAATTCCATCAAGTTAGCATTTTTAAACACTCGCTCACTAAAAATAAATCATTTGTGATCAATGATTTAATAACCACAAACAACCTGGATTTTATGTTTCTAATTGAAACATGGCTAGAAGACAACTGCAGTGCAACAGTCCTCACTGAAACAGCCCCTCCTAACTTTAATTTTATAAGTGTCTGCAGGACTGTCAGGAGAGGTGGAGGTGTAGCTGCTCTGTTTAAAGATGTTTATCAATGCAAGCAAGTGTCATTTGGTCAGTACTTGTCTTTTGAATATCTAGGTATTGTGCTGAAAGGTGCTCCACGCATTCTGTTTATCATCATTTACAGGCCTCCAAAATACTCCCCAGCCTTTGTTGAAGAGTTCACAGAACTGTTATCAATGATTTCCTCAGAGTTTGACTGTTTTGCTATTGCAGGGGATTTTAATATTCACATAGACAATGCTGAAATCAAAACTACAAAAGAAATTATAACTGTTTTAAACACTTTTGACCTGATTCAGCATGTGCACGGACCGACACACAATCGTGGACACACTTTAGATTTACTCATCAGTAGAGGTCTAAACATTTCATCCATTGTCATTAAGGATGTAGCTCTGTCTGATCACTTCTGTATTTTCTTTGATATATTGATCTCTGTCACCACTGAATCTAGATCTGTCTCTGTCAGAAAGAGATGCATTAATGAGAACACTAGTGTGCTATTTATGAAGGCAATATCTTTAACACCAAGCATTTCTGCAGACTCTGTTGATCTTCTCCTGGATTCATTTGACTCAAAAGTTAAGAATGTTATTGATGATATTGCACCGATAAAGGTCAGCAAGAAGAATGGCAGACAAAAATCATTTTGGAGAAAATCAACAGCAGTTCAGAATATGAAAAGACAATGCAGAAAAGCTGAGCGGATGTGGCGGAAGACGAAACTAGAAATACACTATAGCATCTATAAAGACAGCCTTCATGCTTTCAATTTGGAACTAGCCACAGCTAGACAGACCTTCTTCTCAAACCTTATAAACAGTAATTTAAACAACACTGCACTCTTTTGCTACTGTTGAGAGACTGACAAACCCCCCAAGTCAGATTCCCAGTGAAATGCTCTCTGACAGCAAATGCAATGAGTTTGCTTCCTTCTTTTCAGAGAAGATCAGTAATATCAGGAAGGAGATTGGCACATCTTCCTGTAATACAGGGGTCACACAGATTCGACAGCAATCTCAAAAAGAAGTGACTATGTCTGTTTTAAAACAATTGATAGCAAAATTTTGGAAGAAATAGTACAGCATCTCAAATCGTCAACCTGCTATCTTGACACACTTCCCACATCTTTTTCAAAAGTGTGCTTAACTGTTTAGAAGCAGATCTCTTAGAAGTGGTGAACACCTCACTTCTCTCTGGGACTTTCCAAACTCCCTGAAAACTGCAGTTGTTAAGCCCCTTCTGAAAAAGCGCAATCTTGATAACACCATGTTGAGCAACTATAGACCAATATCAAATCTTCCTTTCATAGGTAAGATTATTGAAAAGGTAGTTTTAATCAGCTGAACAACTACTTAAACTCAAATGGATTCCTGGATAATTTTCAATCTGGTTTCGCGTGCATCACAGCACAGAGACAGCACTCATTAAGATAATAAATGATATTCGCTTTAATTCTGATTCTGGCAAAATATCAGTGCTGGTACTACTAGATCTTAGTGCTTTTGACACTGTCGATCATAACATACTTCTAGAGAGACTAGAAAACTGGGTCGGGCTTTCTGGGATGGCACTCAAATGGTTCAGGTCATACTTAGAAGGGAGAGGTTATTATGTGAGTATAGGAGAGAATAAGTCTAAGTGGACGTCCATGACATGTGGAGTCCCACAAGGCTCAATTCTTGCACCGCTGTTGTTTAGCCTGTATATGCTCCCACTAAGTCAGATAATGAGGAAGAACCAAATTGCCTATCACAGCTATGCTGATGATACCCAGATCTACCTAGCCTTATCTCCAAATGATTATAGCCCCATTGACTCCCTCTGCCAATGCATTGATGAAATTAACAGTTGGATGTGCCAAAACTTTCTTCAGTTAAACAAGGAGAAAACTGAAGTCATTGCATTTGGAAACAAAGATGAAGTTCTCAAGGTGAATGCATACCTTGACTCTAGGGGTCAAACAACTAAAAATCAAGTCAGAAATCTTGGGGTGATTCTGGAGACAGACCTTAGTTTTAGTAGTCATGTCAAAGCAGTAACTAAATCAGCATACTATCATCTCAAAAACATTGCAAGAATTAGATGTTTTGTTTCCAGTCATGACTTGGAGAAACTTGTTCATGCCTTTATCACCAGCAGGGTGGATTATTGTAATGGTCTCCCCACCGCCTTCCAAAGGTGACCATTAGACAGCTGCAGCTCATCCAGAAGCTGCTGCCAGGATTCTGACTAGAACCAGAAAAATCTGAGCATATCACACCAGTCCTCAGGTCTGGCTTACACTGGCTTCCAGTTACATTTAGGATTGATTTTAAAAGTACTTTTACTCATTTATAAGTCACTCAATGGTCTAGGACCTAAATATATGAATATGCTCACTGAATATAAACCTAACAGACCACTCAGATCATTGGGATCGAGTCAGTTAGAAATACCAAGGGTTCACACAAAACAAGGGAGTCCGCTAGCTATTATATGCCGCCAGCTGGAACCAGCTTCCAGAAGAGATCAAATGTGCTAAAACATTAGCCACATTTAAATCCAGTCTCAAAACTCATCTATTTAGCTCTCATTTGTTGAATGAGCACTGTGCTCGTGTGATGTGTTTTGGACCCGATGCGATTATTACAGATAAAGCTGTCCGATAACCGATATTTGAACCGATATCGTGTCTGGTGTAAAAATGAAATTAATGCCAAAATTAATAATAACAAGAGCTCTGACAGCGTTCTTTATGCTTTTAAACATGTCTTTAATTCTGAAAACTGTTAATAACAACAACATTTCCGTTGGTTTTTTACAAAGCATCATTACAAATGATTCATAAAACATTAATTCCATTTATCTTTTAATCAAATGAGAGTTAGACTTTATTTTTAACAAACAAATGAGATTACTATTAAAATTAAAACATGGAAGAAATAGCGTATTGTGTTATTATTCTCCAACAAAAGTTGTAATAATTATTTGGTTATTATATGCAGGCAGTAATATATTCCTCAAGGGCAGCTTATATTTTGACAGGTTGCCATGAGAACCTTTTAGGTTTCTAGAGCCTATGTATATATGATATGGCGATGGTTTTACTCAAATCCTCAAGCGGTCAAATGCTCGCAGGTGACTGTGCAGCAGTTCTGGGGATGAAGTTCGTGTATTTATGTCCTCATTTATGCTGCACCGCGATGACATCAGCATCGGTATGTATGTGTGCAGGTAAATGAAACAGCGCATGTCTGTGTCATTCATTAACGAGATGCAGAACATGAGGATTCATATTTAAAGTGTTTTACTGACAGATATCTTATAGATACTAGTCCATGGCAGTCAGATCGATTTAGTGTACTGACCTACTTTTGAGTTAATTCATCCAAACTTGAGCATTCCTCGACATTCCGGCGTTATCGGGTGAATTCCATTATATGACTGCATTTGGGGGATTCCTGTCCGCATTTTCCGTTAATCTGTCGCGGACATATAATATTTGTGATTTATTGCAACTTCATGCATATCTGCTGCTGCCTTACCTTTGAGAGACAACTGTGGGTGATCACTGAGGGCAGCTCCAAAACTTTGCGTAAGCAAAATGCTTGGTGTGAGACTGCCTCATTTTCACTTGATTGGTGGGACTGTGACTCCCTACATGGGTATCAGATGGCGGTGCAGAGATTGCTCTCACAGATTGAGAGATCGCCTTGCTTGGCACAGAGTGTTGAGAAATCTAGACAGGCTGCATTGAATAAGCATTGCAAATAGTGCATTTAAACGTTAAATGGTTTGACTGCCTGTACTTTGATAGTCACCAATAAATAATGTCACCTGTAAATATATGTTTGTTTTGCATTAAAAAAAAAAAAAAATGTATCGGCAAATCTGTTTTGAAAATGGCCGATATCAGGATAATCGATAAAATGCTTAATATGATCGGCACGATAATATTCCATCACCCTAAGCCATGCACGTCCACTGGACTGCATTATTTTATGTATAATCCTTTTCTATTTAACTGTTTTTAAATTTCATTTTAAATCAATTTCTATATCATTTAAAATTCCTTGATTATTTTTAACTCCTTGTTTTTTTGATGTAATGAAAAATTATTTCACTTTATTTTATGTGGGCACTTTGAATTACCATTAGTATGAAATGAGTCTATATAAATCAACTTGCCACTATCAATATACATTTTTAGGTGCAGTAAATAGCACATTTTTTTCTTAAGGGGGCCTTTAGCCCGTTGAATAAACTATGGTTCAATGTAAAATTGTTTGTTCAGATGACTCAATTTGAAAAGTTGGGAGAACATTTGGGTTGTTGTGAACAAATAACTTGAGTATCTAAGTAAGGTAAACAAAGCAACTTTTCACAGTGACATTTTAAGTATTTTTTGTTCAGTTCACACAAGGAAAAAATTCAACAGAGCTTCTCCTACTAAAAAGTCTTTGGTCAGGCTACCTATTTCTTTTTACATTGGTTAGTAGAACTTTTCAAAAGTTGTTTTTTTCAGTGTAGTCCGTGCTGCTTCTTCACAGCTTAGTGTACCCATGTGTTCACACATGCTCCGTTTGCAGTATGTGTGAACCAGGCGAAAAAGCCACTTCACATACAGTTCATGAAATGCAGGCAATGTGCTGTGTGTAGCTATTGTGCAACAATTGTCAAAACAAAATGAGTAGGCATGATCAAACATTTAGGTGAGATAAATATATATTTCTGAAAAATGTCTAAAAAATACCCTCCTCCACTCACGCTCTCCCAGGAGTCACCTAAGAGGAAGTCATTACTCTATGAAATTGAGGCCCTGAATAAATGTTTTAAAGTCTTGATTTTGGAACATCACTATAAATAATTCTACATGACTAAATGGCTTTAAGATAATTCGGTTTGGTACAGATGCTGCTTTCTGTGTTCGTGATCGACCTCAAAATCCTTTCAGGGGTTGTCACACTACCTAAATGAGGAATGAGTAATTTGAGTTGTTGTGGTAATGACTGGCAGTAGTGTTTAGGAAATAAGGCTGTGCATGCTGTTCAGTTGAAACAAGTAGCCATTTATTTTAGAGAACAGTCTTGTTGCTTGTGCAGGTTTACTGCTGTGTATATTGCAAACCAGTGTACTGTTTAGCAAAATAAGACACTTGCTAATAAGGGTGATTATCGCTGGCCGATATTAAGCATTTTACGATTATCGATGTCGTTGTTTCAAAACAGATTTGCCGATAATATATATATATATATATATATATATATATATATATAACAAACATACTATTTACAGGTGACATTATTTATTGGTGAATAAATAATACAGGTGAAATTATTTAATTTTTAAATGCGCTATTTGGCTCGATGCAGCCCGTCTGAGCTCAACACTGTGAGAGTGAGGCGATCTCTCAATCTCTGAGAGCAATCTCCGCACCGCTCATCTGATATGTAGAGAGTCACGAGTCCGACCAATCAACGCGGAAAACTGAAGGCAGTCTCACACCGAGAGCACTTGCTAACTGGAGCTGCCTCAGTGATCACGCATCAGTTGTCTCTCAAAAGGTACAAGCGATTGTAATAAATCACAATCCACTACACTGAAGTTGCAAAACACCTCAATATAACCCATGATGTCCGATGCGCGAAAAGCGGAATCGCGGAATGCAGTCATATAATGGAATTGACCGTATAGCAGAGAATGTCACGGAATGTGTCGAAGTTTGGATGAATTAATCAAAAGTAGGTCAGTACTTAAATCGACTCGCTATGGACTAGTATATATAAATATTAAGCCGAAACACTATTTAAATATGAATCCTGCATGTTCTGCATCTCTGTTAATGAATGACACAGGCGTGCGGTTTCATTTACTACATAAATACATGAACAACATCCCCAGAACTGCTCAGAGAGTCACTTCATGAGCATTTGACCGTTTCATTTGAGTAAAGCGATCGTCATATCATATATACATAGGCTACAGAAACCTAAAAGGTCCTCATGGCAACCTGTCAAAATATAAGTTCGGTTTAGCCGAATATATTACTGTATATCGTAATACAACTACAACAATTATTACAACTTTTGTTGAGAATAATCACACTTAAATACGTTTACTTTAAGTTTTACAAAATGTTTACAGAATGCTTCTGGGTGATCCCTGCACTTATGTTGTTTTTAATATTACTGTTTATTTAATGTTGTTGTTATTAACAGTTTTCAGAATTAAAGACATGTTTAAAAGCATTTAAAGAACGTTTTTTTTCAGAGCTCTTGTTATTAATTTTGGCATTCATTTTCATTTTTACACCAGACACGTATATCGGTTCAAAATATCGGTTATCGGTCTACTTGATCTGTAATAATCGGTATCGGTCCTGAAAACACATATCGGTCGACCCCTATTGAGAATTTTAACTAATGATGCGAGTATGAATTGGTAAAAGGCAGGGATGTATATTTCATGACAACCACTATTTACGCTGTAGGTCACAATGCGGGTTTTGTTTTGAATGTCATTTTACGGAGGTGTTTTCAATTAATGCCACATTTACAACTGTTTACATAGACGCGTATAAAATATAAAATTAAAATCTTACCTTCATCCACTTCTCCTCTCTCGGGTCTTCCTTTTTGTTTGTCTCTAGACAGAAGTTGATGCGGCTTTCACCTATAAAAGATTAAAAACAATCAAATACTAGTGCTTGATTTTCCAAAAATACATAAACTACCTTTGATTAAGTAAGCTATAAGTAATAAATTTGGTATATGTGAAAGGATATTTCTACTACATGTTAAAAGTGTTACTGTCCAGCAGAAGATTGTATAGCCAAAGAAAATGTAAAAGTAATTTGTGTTCTCTTAATGACTCCAACGGCCAAAGCCACTATTTAACAGATGTAGGATACAACATACAGCTGCACTATCAAATAAAGCAAACAGTGCATACATACCGCTTACTGAAGGATGACATCTTTATTCAATCTTTTTCTTATGGTTTGGTGAGTGGTGACAGAAACACTGTTCCTCCAAAATATCATCAGACTGTACATAAAATGCATAATTATCATGAGATCGTTAAAGAGACACTTTACCATCGTCATTTTGAAGATGTTCTATTTGACCTTCTGATATTTAGATAAGTTCAACAGTAACTAACACTTTGCAATAAGGTTCATTAGTTAACTGCTTTAGTTAAACTAAAATGAACTATAATTCTACAGCATTTATTAATCTTAGTTTTGTCAATATTTTATTGTATTAATGTATTATTGAAATCAATGTTGTGCTTGTTAATGCACTGTGAATTAACATGAACAAACAATGAATGACTGTATTTTCATTAACGTTAACAGAGTAATAAATACAGCAATAATTGTCCGTTCATGTTAGTTAATACATTAACCAACATTATCTAATGGGACTTTATTGTAAAGTGTTACCAGTAAGTGTGTATTAAAACAGTACAATACCAAATTGACAGACGGGTTATTGAGCATATGACATCTTAGTTTCTTTGCAGATATATGGCTACGAAGTTGCAAAAGTGCAATGTCTGTAAAGCTGCAGTGCAGTTGTAGATGTACAATAATGAACAACAATAGTGAGTTAATGTATTACTCATGAACAACTATTGCATTGAATGGATAGTTTGTTTGTTTGAACGGTTCAACTATTGTTGCACGTAAACTAGGCTATAATAGGCCAAACCACACTGAAAGCAGGCGTGATGCCCCACTCGTGGTGATGAGTGAGTCATGCAGATTTGTGTTTCAGAGCAAAAGATAAGGTCGTTTACTGTCATATAAAGTTAAATTCAGTCTGCCTCACCTAGAGAAAGACCGAGGATGTGTTCCACAGACTGAAGGAGATAGCGGTTTTTATTGTATTTATTGTACTCGCTCTAAAGATGTACATGGATTTTTGGTAACGCTTTACATTAAGGTTCATTACTTAACTACTTTAACATGAACAACACTTTTACAGCAATTATTAGTTGATATTGACATTATTAAAATCAAAAGTCGCATTTGTTAACATTAGTTAATGCACTGACTGAACCGTCAAACTAACAATGAACAGTTGTATTTTAGTAACTAACATTAACATTGATTAAGGTTACTGCAGCAAATAGTTAAAAGGATAGTTGACCCCAAAATGAAAATTGTCATTAATTACTCTCCCTCAGGTCGTTCCAAACCCGTCAGACCTTCGTTCATCTTCAGAACACAAATTAAGATATTTGATGAAACCCGAGAGCTGATCCTCCGTAGACAGCAAGGGTACTACCACGATCAAGACACAGAAACTTAGCAAGGACATCGGTAAAATAATCCATGTGTCAGTGATTCAACAGTCATTTTACAAACCTACGAGAACATTTTCTGTGCTCAAAGAACTGTATAATAGTAATGACTTGCTATGCTATGATCTGAATGTAAACACGGCGCACATGCATGTTCTGTGTCAATAGCATCACGCTTACGCGGATTACGTTCAGATCATAGCATGCCTCGTGATACTCTCCAAAATGGTGCCAGGGTGATGTGGAGGAGACGAACTGTTGAATAAAGTCATTATTTTCGGGGGGGTTTTGCACACAAAAACTATTCTCGTAGCTTCTTAAAACGGCTGTTGAATCGCTGATGACTAGGGATGTAAATCGGATGGTTCGTCACGATTCGATACGATATCGATTCTCATAAACAGCGATACGATATTTGCAGATACCTCAAAAATTATACGATTCGATTCAGGAGTATATCGATCGATATATCAATATTATATACATATTTTAAACAGCCATCTACATTTTTATTAACTCACAAATGCAACCAAAATATATAACATGAACATAAATCTAAAAATGCTGCTATGGGCTCAGCGCTAAACATCTTTTTCTACTGATAACCAAATTACAAGCAACAGCAAAAATAAATACAATAGAAGACACAAGTTCAGTAAACAGTGCTTTTCAGGTTTTTCAGCTCAGTCTAAAATACATTATCATGTACACTACAGAAATATAATAATCAAATGTAAAATAACTGCATAGTATTCACTGTATAAATTAAATAGGCTGTAAATTAATACTTTTTGTATCTAACACTAACCTACTCTTTATAAGGATATTAGCCAAAACATGCATTTTGATGCAGTTTTGTCTGAATTTATTCATCCATGCTCAACAAAGCGGAGGAGCGCTCAGTATTCACGCAGAGTTGACACGGCTGTCTGTGCGCGTGCGCTTCAGATGTGTGCGCGTGCGCTTCAGATGGGTGCGCGTGCGCTTCAGATGATGTGTCTGTGCGCGCTTAGATGCGTGCGCTTCAGATGTGTGCGCGTGCGCTTGTGCGCGTGCTTCAGATGTGGTGCGTGCGCTTCAGATGTGTGTGCGTGCGCTTCAGATGTGTGCGTGCGCTTCAGATGGGTGCGCGTGCGCTTCAGATGTGTGTCTGTGTGCGTGCGCTGATGTGCGCGTGCGCTTCAGATGTGCGCGTGCGCTTCAGATGTGTGCGTGCGCTTCAGATGGTGCGCGTGCGCTTCAGATGTCTGTGTGCGTGCGCTTCAGATGTGTGCGCGTGCGCTTCAGATGTGCGCGTGCGCTTCAGATGTGCGCGTGCGCTTCAGATGGTGCGCGTGCGCTTCAGATGTGTGTCTGTGTGCGTGCGCTTCAGATGTGCGCGTGCGCTTCAGATGTGTGCGTGCGCTTCAGATGTGCGCGTGCGGCGCTTCAGATGTGCGCGTGCGCTTCAGATGGTGCGCGTGCGCTTCAGATGGTGCGCGCTTCAGATGACTGTGTGCGTGCGCTTCAGATGGGGCGTGCACTTCAGATGTGTGTCTGTGTGCGGCTTCAGATGTGTGCGTGCGCTTCAGATGTGCGCGTGCGCTTCAGATGTGCGCGTGCGCTTCAGATGTGTGCGCGTGCGCTTCAGATGTGTGCGCGCGGCGCTTCAGATGTGCGGCGTGCGCTTCAGATGTGCGCGTGCGCTTCAGATGGTGCGCGTGCGCTTCAGATGGTGCGCGTGCGCTTCAGATGAGTGCGCGCGCTTCAGATGACTGTGTGCGCGCTTCAGATGTGTGCGAGCGCTTCAGATGTGTGTTCAGTGCGTGGAAAACTTCTCACACAGCTCGACTCCAACAATCCCGAGCGTCTTATATGCTCGCCTCGTGCCTTCGGGCAGTGCTTATATCGAGTCCTGATACGTGAGATTGAAGGAGAACGCACGCGTTGGCTGTAATGCATAGACGGACATTATATGAAAATGTGGACAGTGCCAAAATAAAGGTGCCTTTTTATACAACAGATATCGATATTTTACGCGTGGCATTGATGCATCGTATCGTCATACATTGTATCGATATATCGATGAATCGTTACACCCCTACTGATGACACATGGACTATTTTACCGATGTTATTACTATATTTCTGTGTCTTGATCGTGGTAATACACTTGCTGTCTACGCAGGGTCAGAGAATCAAAAATATCTTAATTTGTGTTCTGAAGATGAACGAATGTCTGACGGGTTTGGAACAACATCAGGGAGAGCAATTTATGACAATTTTAATTTTGGGGTCAACTATCCCTTTAATAAATTAAACAATGTTAACAAACGACAACTTACAGTTAAACTGTAAAGTGTTCAAGACCTACTATCTTCACAATCTGCATCATATTCTCTACTGTAGTCCATGTAAATGTGTCTGGCCTAACAGCCATGAGCCGTAATCTAGCACTAATAATTACGATTTTACTGAAGGATTTATCACAAATCATCACACTGGTTCTGGGAATTAACTGTTCTCTCTTATCTTATAATGATTCCAGATCCTTGAATTGATTTATATTATGTTATCAGCGTTGTGTTGTTTAATTTGAAAAATTGAAAATTAGTTACTAAAGACTACTAAAAGATTTAGTAAAGACACATACCTGTGCTGACTTTCCTTCCATGGACTTTCCTTCTGCTACCTGCACACCAAAGAGAAGATTGAACAATGATGCATTAGTTTAGACAAAATATTTCCAGTCACAGGTTACAATTAACATTGTTATACAGTACTACTTAACAGACATGTTTCAGCATTCAGTTATTTACATGAGTTTAGAGAGAAACAAATTAAAAAAGACATGCATACATATATATATATGTGTGTTTGCTGACAGAAAAGCTAATGAAAGGTCCTCCACTGACAGCTCAAGTTCACTGTTGTTAGTTCTTAGCTCTACTGCTTGTACCACACACCTCCTCCACTCAGTGCTGCCGCACTCTCCTCCTCTCCCCCCAGCGCTGCCGCACCCTCCCCACTCCTCTCCCATAAGTTACAGAAGTAACACTTTGCTCTGCCAACTGATGTTGAAAACATGCCGTGTAAAACAGGTCACACATGCAAATCAAACTGACGTCAGAGAAGTGACATTCATTTGATGAAAATCGAATGATAAATATATTGGCCTACACTTCAGACATATTAAACCAATTTCAGTGTGGGATTTTCACCCAATTATCACTCAAAGAAATTGAACTTAATTTTAAATTCTGTTTAACTTAATTTAAAATGATACAGCATCTTGATGACTGATATTTGATGTGAAATTGATATCAAAGTACCCGCTGGGTTGAGGACCAGGCCTTAAATCATAAAATCTTGCATGTACTCTAAAACCACCACCCAATGCGATAATCATAACCAACAAATAAATAAATAAAATGCTAGCAATGATAAATATGGTAAAATCTTACCTGCAGTGCTGGAGCAGCGCTTCTTTCTCCTCTTCAATCTCCGTTGTCTGCACGCACGCTGTGCTGTGAGGAGTGGGGAGGGTGGGCGTGGCCATCAATTAAGGCCTGGCAGCAGCCAGCTAAAAGTGTTTCACCAAATCCTCCAGTATTTAGAGTACATGTTCATTTAAATTAATATTAACACTATTACAACGACAGTGATTACTGTACTCAAGTGCACATACTACAATAGATCAGTAGTGAAGTACTCAAATAATTAATGTACTGTGAAACTCTTCAAGTAAATTAAAAATATAATTATTTTGTATAAGCAGCAAGATATACTTAGTGCTAAAATTAAAAACAGTATGCACAATTCAGAATAAATACAAGATTATAATTGTTGATACATTAATGAAACCAATCCTTGTTAATTATATATATATATATTATATTTTTATATTATTAAAGTGAATCATGTACTTAGTTACTTTCTGTCAATAATGTATATGTTATGTAAATATCACATTTGTATCCATAGTAGTTTCCTTACCATGAAAACAAAAGTGGTCCTTCACATAGTTTGTATGTAAATTGCTGTTATTTCTTGCTGACATTGAGCATGAGATGCTGAACTCGTGCCATCAGGCAGAAAGAAATGAATGCAGCAAAACAAACCAGAGTTGTGAATAAAGTTATAAGATTGCATCTTATTTCTGTGAATTTTCCATGTTAGATGTGAGTACTATTGAATGCATGGTGTTTCGTCATGTTCAGTGCCGAGTCCATCTCTGAAAGTTCCTGATCTTGAAAAGTACTACCGTGAGCAGGGTCTTTCTGAGGGGCAGGTTTTTACCCGGACCTTTATTTAGGTCCTGGTTCCTGTGGTGTACCGGCCCAAAGTCCCTAGCTCCTGGGGAAAGTTCCCTCGGTGGAAAAGGGCTTGGAGTAAAACAGACACACACTTGTTCAGCTGCTGTGTACGGCCACAGAGACTCCTAATATCAACTACAGCTCATGTGAACGGACACACACTTGTTCAGCTGCTGTGTACGGCCACAGAGACTCCTAATATCAACTACAGCTCATGTGAACGGACACACACTTGTTCAGCTGCTGTGTACGGCCACAGAGACTCCTAATATCAACTACAGCTCATGTGAACGGACACACACTTGTTCAGCTGCTGTGTACGGCCACAGAGACTCCTAATATCAACTACAGCTCATGTGAACGGACACACACTTGTTCAGCTGTTGTGTACGGCCACAGAGACTCCTAATATCAACTACAGCTCATGTGAACGGACACACACTTGTTCAGCTGCTGTACGGCCCCAGAGACTCCTAATATCAACTACAGCTCATGTGAACGGACACACACTTGTTCAGCTGTTGTGTACGGCCACAGAGACTCCTAATATCAACTACAGCTCATGTGAACGGACACACACTCGTTCGGCTGCTGTGTACGGCCACAGAGACTCCTAATATCAACTACAGCTCATGTGAACGGACACACACTTGTTCAGCTGTTGTGTACGGCCACAGAGACTCCTAATATCAACTACAGCTCATGTGAATGGACACACACTTGTTCGGCTGTTGTGTACGGCCACAGAGACTCTAATATCAACTACAGCTCATGTGAACGGACACACACTTGTTCAGCTGTTGTGTACGCCACAGAGACTCCTAATATCAACTACAGCTCATGTGAACACACACACACTTGTTCATCTGCTGTGTACAATTCTGTTCGGACAGGATTAGTTTAACATTTAGAGATGGAGTAAAGTAATTATTACCACATCTTCTCTGTGATTTCTGTCTCGATGTGCATCTCATTACAGACAATCTCAGGACAGATTATGATGACTTTTACCTTCTGTAAAAGGTCATGAAAAAATTTCTCAGGTGATGCTGATCCTGTGCTAACAGACAAATATTAGGCCAGTTCCTATTTAAAAGTAGTTTTCCATACTTGTTTCACGATGAAGGCTCTTGAAGCTTTCAGTTGTCTTCTAGTTATCGGGACACGCCTGAGTCAAACCTCACGTGTTCTCCACATACAGTTCAGATCAAACAGAAGGGTGAAAGCACTTGTTAGAGGAACAACATTTATTTAACCTTAGATAAGTGCCTTTTTCAGACAGAATCCAATCTGTGTTACTGAGATCACTCATCACGTGTGAATTGGCCATTAATATTACGGATGTCCTCAGGTAATATACATTACTCCTCTGCTCTTGTAAATCTAATCCCATCTGAATAGGGCTAGAGATGTTAGTGATTCTTGCATACGAGCTCCTAAAGCTTTCCCTTCATTCTAGAGACTTGTCATCTTAATATGATACGCAGGGGACCCGAGACAAACACCATTTAACGTTTAAGGCTGGTAAGATCTTTCTAGAACAGATGTATACTGGTATATGAAAACTGAAGAGTAGATGTATGTGTCAGGGTAATAACGGAGTCAGGGTGGTGTTGCTCCTGATCAGATGGCTTTTACAGCACTGTGCTATGCAGGCTTGAGGTCAGATGTAAACCTTCCTAACATGTACTTGAGCTGAATAAAACCGCTTTCATCTGATGTAGAACAGCACTTCTTCATCAACACTGTTGTGTCTGTGCACCAAACTTTATTCAGATAATGATTTAGTTTTTTGTTTGTAAGGAAGCCTATATTGAGCAGTTAGCTAGTTATTCAGCAGTGGGGTGTTAAAGACTGTATGAGCGTCCAGTATATAAAAACAATAGCCAAAAGATTCACAGATATGCATCTCTTAATGAATGCCCAGCAATTTCTCTGGTAAACATGATCAGACAACACTGACTAAAGACAGGACAATTGGGGTCTAAACAATAAAAGCAGAAACACTGGAGCTCATCTGTAATGTTATATCTGCCTAATTATCTGGGGTGGACAGTAATGTAAATTAAGTATTTTACTTTGTTACTGTACATTTTAAAGGATCTTTACTTTATCAGAGCATTTTTATTTGTTTAAACTTTTACTCCACTTGATTCCAGGGTTTAATTTAAAAAAATCCACTTAATTTCATAAACGTCATTCCTCATTATTTTTGAAGTTTAGAAATCGTCACGTGCTCCGAAACGCAAAAGCGGTGTCCGATTCGTGAACGAACCGAGTCTTTTGAATCAAACAGTTCAATCGGTTCATCAATCACGCTAAAAGATTCACTCGTTCATTCGTGTTGTCGAGTGAACAACTCACTGATTCAAATGAATCGGTTCGAACGAGTCACTGACTGGACCCGGAAACTGAAGTGTGCGCGACTGATGCATGTAAGTTACTAAAACAGAATGTTATAATATTGTAAATGAAGTCTCGACTGTCTGTTGTTTGTGAGCTAAATGTGATGTAGAAGAGTGAGATGTTTAAGCCTGCTGCATGGACTGCTTTAATGTGGACATGTCCGTATAAATGTGCACGAGCTCTGATGCACGTGCATTTTCAGCAGCTGCAGATGCAATTTCAAATGATGCAAAACTAGTATGTTTTGTGTATAGTGTTCATTGGGACATTTTGCCCTGTTACATTTTAATATTTTATGTTTATAATTGTCAAAACATGTACACACGTTGTTTTTACTCAGTTTTTTATATCATATATTTTGTTTATTTGCACTTATTTTGTTTATTTGCACTCTAGAGCCCAGTTTCACAGACAGGGATTAGCTGAAGTCAGGACTTGGCCTTTAATTATGGTATTTAAGTAAGAAAACAACATTTCTGGGGCCATATTCATAAAATATTAAATATTGGTGTGCTCTAACGTTAATATCTAGGAAAGTATGAATATTTATACACTTTCAATTATTATACTTTTCTTTAATATAAAAGGTATACTTTTACAAATGCAAGGAATCGGTCTTTGTCAGGTGACGTCACACTCACGAGAATCAAAGTGTGACACTTACACACTGAGCCTGGAGAGACGGTCAGCTACACACTAGGGTTGTGACGGTGAGGACATTTCCCACCGGTTAATCGACGGTTATACCGGTATCACCGTGGGGTGGGGGGTCGTTTGAGTTTTCCCTCGCTTTCCTTAGGTTTTAAATACCCCGTAAGCGTCATGCGTGTTTTACTTTGACTTTTATATCAGCGGCAATTTGGCGTCAAGCACTTTTTAAATAAAATAAAAATCAGCAAATACTGTGGAACCAAATAAATGAGAAACTAATGTTTTTTTTGTAACATTATCAGTTAGAGCAGGGATGCCCAATAGATCGATCATGAAGGCAATGCTGGAAGATGCGCTTTAGGTCAGTGTTTCTCAACCAGGGGGGCGAGAGATAAAACTACAATATAATTTATTCACTAATATTATGACTCGCATGTTAAGTCATGTAAAAAAATATATAGGCTATAAATAAATAACAGTCCCACCTCTCTACATATTCTGTGTTTCGGAGCTGCACATGTTTCTCATCGTGTGTGAATACAGACTGAATCGTGGCTCAAAACAGCTGTATGAGCAAACTACAGCTCTCGCTGGATAAAAGAAGCCAGTGTCACACTAGTACACACACAAGTTTTGATGGGCGACTATTGTAATCAAGGTAAAGCTGATTGCAGCGACATGATCTTGCATTAGGCGTGTGTTGTGTCAGGCGCGTGTATACAGATCAGTATATTCATGTAGTTGACACAGCGAGTGTTTTATAACGGATGCTCGTTTGTGTTCGTGTGTGTTGGAGAAGTGTGTGAGGATCAGTGGTGTGTATACGGGCATCAGACGCTCCAAACTGCTTGTTCTTACAGAGGAACTAATGATGGCGTCTTGAATAATAATAAAACAATATTTTATTTTTTATTATTAAATTAATGCAATATAAAGATACATCCCAACAAGCCTTTTTAATTATTTATTTAATATGTATTTTATCATTTATTTACTGTTCACTTGGTAGATCTCGGTGAGTTTTCTCCTGACTTAGATTAATGTCAGACGAAGTCTTTTACATACTGTAAGTACAATATTATATACATTACGGTTCCTAAAATATTGCTGAGATTATCTCGGTACCGTATCTACTTGGTTTGCATCTGTTTCTCCAGTATGAAGATTTAATCTGTCTTTATTGTACAGCTCTGTACACTTTCAGTTCACTGCTCGATGCATCGATACCTTCAAAATGGCGCTTCGGTGACGTCACACATAATAAACGCATGTGATTGACAAAGACCGATTGCACGTCTTCATCTGATGCATCAGTTGTCAAACAACTGAAAACAATGAAGTACCTTGCATGTCAAAAATGATGCTAAAGGGGAACCTTGAGCATTAAAAAAGCAAAGCTGAAGGATCCTGACCACATATGTGATGAATTGGGAGTGAGAAGGCCCTGATTTATTGATAGAAATACTGTAGAACGAGGTGTATATACACAGCTGACTCACCTATTTACCTCAGCGGTTTTCTGCATCCCTCTGCCACCTGTCTCCTCTCTCTCTCTCTCTCTCTCTCTCTCTCTCGGCTGGTTCCTATTCCCAAGATAGGGTTAGGAGCTACTCTGGGTTTGAGTGAAGGTCCAGGCTTGAGACTGTCCTCAGACAGCACGCCAAAGACCATTATTGTACTCTATTCCATCATTTGTAAGTGTGAATTCATGAAAACCCCTGCCACAGATGATCAGACATGTTTTTATTGATTTATTTTTATTATGATAGGACCGTGGATAGTGTGAAGTGAAGTGGCAGAAAGGTTTAAGGCTAGTCTCAGACAAAAATGCATGTTAAAGCCAGAGAACAAATATTAAAATATGTCAGTGCCATTGTTTTCTCTAGATACACACCAGTAATGTACTGTTCAAGGCATTTTATTAAAGCTACTCACATATCCTGATTTAACTAAGGCCTAGTCCTGGTTTAAGCTAAGCCTTGTCTGGTAAGCTGGGCCTAAATACTGAAGTACATTTAAAATCTAGTACTGTTGAACTCTTACTCAAGGAAGATTGAAAATGAATAATTGTACAGGACTAATGTTTCATTGGTGTATCTGTACTTTACCCAAGTAAATGCATATGGAATTATTCATGACAAACCTAGATGTGAAATGTATTATAATAAGCTTTTTGTGATATACTTTAAAGGTCTGATTAAATGAATAGTTGTTAAAACATGACTATAGTAAGCACAATTTTTATTTAAACACGTTTATCTTTTGAGCAAATGAACCCTGGTTTTAATATGTAGTATCCAAGGTAACATAGTTTATGTAATATTATCCAAAAAAATTGTATCTAGTTAATGGCTATGTTTAATTATGGCTAGAGTTTTATGTGGGTTTATGTGGGCTAGAGTTAATAATTTTTCATGTTTATGGGTAATCATGTTTTTGCAGAGAAGCTGACCTTTGACCTTGTGTCAGTCAGCATTTCATCACTGTACCCTATTAGAAAATATACTTTTTTTAAATGTGATCCTAATTAGCAAATCAATTCTTGATTTATGGCCAAAAAGTATTTTGTCAGTCAAACTGGACATTTATAAAGATTAATTAAATGCCTTCCGTGATAAACACATTCACAAAAATGGGAAGAACATGAAGTTATAGTGATCCTTTGACCCCCAACATCTCTTCAGTTTATATTTGAGTTTATGTGAACATTTGTGGCAAATGTAAAGAGATTCCTTTAAGCCATTCATACGAAATTGCATTGACAATATATGGCGCAGTACCGGTGGCGAGCCAGTGGGGGCGGTAGAGAGCAGAATGTGTGTGTATGCCCGGGGTAATACACACACTTTTTTCTCAGTTTACTATCTTTCTGAGGACCTCTCTGAAACGTTGAGAGAAGCCTATTTACAGACTCTGGAGGCCATTAGAGTGAAAAAAAAGTGAGGACCGGCCAAAATGTCCTCACTTTGCTAAAATGTCCTCACTCCAAAGGTTAAAAACTTGCGATGGTCCTCACAAAGATAGCCATACAAACACACACGCTGCACGCACACACACACACACAGAGAGAGACACACACACACACACACACACACACAAAGAGAGAGAGAGACACATACACACACACACACACACACACACAGAGAGACACGCACACACACACACACACACACACACAGAGAGAGAGAGAGACACACACACACACACACACACACACACACAGAGAGAGAGAGAGAGAGACATACTTTGCACACACACACACACACACACACACACACACACACACACACACACACACACACACACACACACACACACAGAGAGAGAGACACACACACACACACACACACACACAGAGAGAGAGAGACACACACACACACACACACACACACACACACACACAGAGAGAGAGAGACACACACACAGAGAGAGAGAGACAGACAGAGAGACACACACACACACACTCACAGAGAGAGACACACACACTTTTTAATCATTGTGCATTCCAATTAAGTTAAATTAAACTGCAGTTGGGTTATTTTGATTTGGTTAAAAAATATCTGAAAAATACAGTTAACTAGCATAATAAAAAACATGATAACATAATACAATTTATTTTTTGAACAAACAACAAAACAGAGTGATTTTTATTTTGCAAATAAACTCTTCATATTATGCAGTGTGATTTCTTTCTGTGATACAAAGCAGATTCTTTTAGCATCATTACTCCAGTTTTCTCATATTTCAGACTCTGAGTATGTCTGATGTACTGATTAACGATCTAATCTAAAGATCTGCTAAACAAGCACTGCAGATTGAACCTCATTCTTCTGGGTTGCTGATGACCCGATGAGGTGCGTACAGTTTTTTTCTATTGCTAATAAGCATTTACCAATACTTAAAGTACTTTTTCTAAACTCTTAACACAGCAACACACCGACATCACACAATTAGCCAAATAGTTAATTTGCTGGCAAAACCACATTTTGTTAAATAAATACAAACCCTACATTTAAAAATGCTGAATACATTTTTCTACATATACTAACTCTATAAAAACACAGCAAGCCCGATTCAAAATCGAGTCATTAGCACTAGATTCTATCCAACAGAAACATTTAGTCCATCATAGTGCATAGACTGTCAAAATGATGGTTTTGGGTAAGCTTGTAGGAAAAGAAAATAAACGCATTTTAGAAACATGGTAATTGACTGTATATTGCATGAAAACAACACAAATTGTGCTAATGGTATGGACACAACAGACGGATGTTGAGAGTGTTGAAAATGTGACTACAGATTGAAAACAACTGTAAATAGGGCTGTGACGGTGACAGATTTTTACCACCGCGGTGGTAATGGACCATCTACCACCAATGGCGAGGTGTTTGTGATAGACTAGGTGACAACAGACTAGGTGCGGTTGTCAAGATGACCGTCACAGCCCTATGCTTAAATGCTATATAGGTGCGAGCGAAAAACACGTCTTAATGCATCCAATGGTCTGGGTTACAAGTTTTGAGGTAAAACATCAACACCCAGTGATGGAATTGTTTAACATCACTGAGGAGTTTAACAGCCATTCTCATACAGAACGACAGATGTGTACCTGTGCTGAGCCGATGTGCTAATGTATTTGTAGATATAATGATACGCACATATGAGGCTGATTAAATAATTGCCTTTTCAAACTAATCTCAAGATTTCAAGTCACTGGCAACCACCCAGAACACCCCAAAACACCCAATGAACACGTGAAAACACCCACTAAACATGCTAAAACACAGAGAACACCCTTAAACATCCACGACACACTAAAACACATTAAAATACCCAGAACCCACTAAAAAACACAGAACATCCAAAAACACTAACTGAACACGCTAAAATCCCCACAACACCCTAAAACACCCACAACATGCTAAAACACCTAAAACAGCCAAAACTCTCACTTAGCATGCTAAAACACCCAGAAAACCCAAAACACTAACCAAACACGCTAAAAAAAACAATACACCCAGAAAACAATAAAACACCCAGAACAACCAAAAACGCTAACTGAACACACTAAGATCCAAAACCCTAACTGAACACAGTAAAATGCCAAAAACACTAACTGAACACGCTAAAATACCCAGAACACCCCAAACATGCTAAAACATCCGAAACACTAACTGAACACGCTAAAACATCCGAAACACTAACTGAACACGCTAAAATACCCAGAACACCCCAAACATGCTAAAACATCCGAAACACTAACTGAACATGCTAAAATACCCAGAACATCCCAAACATGCTAAAACATCCGAAATACTAACTGAACATGTTAAAACATCCGAAACACTAACTGAACACGCTAAAATACCCAGAACACAAACATCCGAAACACTAACTGAACATGCTAAAATACCCAGAACATCCCAAACATGCTAAACATCCGAAATACTAACTGAACACGCACTAACTGAACATGCTAAAATACCCAGAACACCCCAAACATGCTAAAACATCCGAAACACTAACTGAACATGCTAAAACATCCGAAACACTAACTGAACACGCTAAAACATCCGAGACACTAACTGAACATGCTAAAACATCCGAAACACTAACTGAACACGCTAAAACATCCGAGACACTAACTGAACATGTTAAAACATCCGAAACACTAACTGAACATGCTAAAACATCCGAAACACTAACTGAACACGCTAAAACATCCGAAACACTAACTGAACATGCTAAAACACCCAAAACACTTACTGAACACGCTAAAATACCCAGAACACCCCAAACATGCTAAAACATCCGAAACACTAACTGAACACGCTAAAACATCCGAAACACTAACTGAACATGCTAAAACATCCGAAGCACTAACTGAACGCCGATAGTCACCAGAAGAAACGGATGTCAGATTGTGAGTCCCTTTTATACTTGCTCATAGATCTGTTGTTTAAATAATTTACTTGCTGCTAGGAAGGAATATTTCGTTTCCTACCTATTTGTAGTCTGCATTTTCGTTGGTTGATAGTTCTGATTGCACTTACTGGTAATTATAATCATTTGCGCCTCCATTGCTCCTTGGGCAAGGTGTTAGTTTCGTCTCGAGCCATTCGCACTCTGTTAGGCTTATTGGCTGGGCTAATCAGAAGCCGTTCACAGAAACTGTGAAAGTATTTAAACTGCTTGGTTCTTGCCTTAATTTGGGAGAAGCCGATAGTCACCAGAAGAAACGGACGTCAGATTGTGAGTCCCTTTTATACTTGTTCATAAATCTGTTGTTTAAATAATTTACTTGCTGCTAGGAAGGAATATTTCGTTTCGCCCTATGCTTAAATGCTATATAGGTGCGAGCGAAAAACACGTCTTAATGCATCCAATGGTCTGAGTTACAAGTTTTGAGGTAAAACATCAACACCCAGTGATGGAATTGTTTAACATCACTGAGGAGTTTAACAGCCATTCTCATACAGAACGACAGATGTGTACCTGTGCTGAGCCGATGTGCTAATGTATTTGCAGATATAATGATACGCACATATGAGGCTGATTAAATAATTGCCTTTTCAAACTAATCTCAAGATTTCAAGTCACTGGCAACCACCCAGAACACCCCAAAACACCCAATGAACACGTGAAAACACCCACTAAACATGCTAAAACACAGAGAACACCCTTAAACATCCACGACACACTAAAACACATTAAAATACCCAGAACCCACTAAAAAACACAGAACATCCAAAAACACTAACTGAACACGCTAAAATCCCCACAACACCCTAAAGCACCCACAACATGCTAAAACACCTAAAACAGCCAAAACACTCACTTAGCATGCTAAAACACCCAGAATGACCAAAACACTACTTGAACACACTTAAACACCCAGAACACCCAAAACACTAACCAAACACGCTAAAAAAAACAATACACCCAGAAAACAATAAAACACCCAGAACAACCAAAAACGCTAACTGAACACACTAAGATCCAAAACCCTAACTGAACACAGTAAAATGCCAAAAACACTAACTGAACACGCTAAAATACCCAGAACACCCCAAACATGCTAAAACATCCGAAACACTAACTGAACATGTTAAAACATCCGAAACACTAACTGAACATGCTAAAACATCCGAAACACTAACTGAACATGCTAAAATACCCAAAACACTAACTGAACACGCTAAAACATCCGAAACACTAACTGAACACGCTAAAACATCCGAAACACTAACTGAACATGTTAAAACATCCAAAACACAAACTGAACATGCTAAAACACCCAGAACACCCCAAACATGCTAAAACATCCAAAACACTAACTGAACATGCTAAAATACCCAGAACACCCCAAACATGCTAAAACATCCGAAACACTAACTGAACACGTTAAAACATCCGAAACACTAACTGAACATGCTAAAACATCCGAAACACTAACTGAACATGCTAAAACATCCGAAACACTAACTGAACATGCTAAAACATCCGAAACACTAACTGAACACGCTAAAACATCCGAGACACTAACTGAACATGTTAAAACATCCGAAACACTAACTGAACACGCTAAAACATCCGAAACACTAACTGAACACGCTAAAACATCCGAAACACTAACTGAACATGCTAAAACACCCAAAACACTTACTGAACACGCTAAAATACCCAGAACACCCCAAACATGCTAAAACATCCGAAACACTAACTGAACACGCTAAAACATCCGAAACACTAACTGAACACGCTAAAACATCCGAAACACTAACTGAACATGCTAAAACATCCGAAGCACTAACTGAACGCTGATAGTCACCAGAAGAAACGGATGTCAGATTGTGAGTCCCTTTTATACTTGTTCATAAATCTGTTGTTTAAATAATTTACTTGCTGCTAGGAAGGAATATTTCGTTTCCTACCTATTTGTAGTCTGCATTTTCGTTGGTTGATAGTTCTGATTGCACTTACTGGTAATTATAATCATTTGCGCCTCCATTGCTCCTTGGGCAAGGTGTTAGTTTCGTCTCGAGCCATTAGCACTCTGTTAGGCTTATTGGCTGGGCTAATCAGAAGCCGTTCACAGCTGTTTTCACTCTATTCTCTTAATTATACTGTGTATTTATTTGATGTCCAAGGCTGACGCGGAAGCGTCTACGGAAGCGTTCAGCATCCTCGTGTGAAGACAGACGAGTGTAAAGACAAGCGACTTTTTCCTGTGCGACTTTTAGAAGACAGACGAGTGTAAAGACAAGCAACTTTTTCCTGCGCGACTTTTAGAAGACAGGCGAGTGTAAAGACAAGCAACTTTTTCCTGCGCGACTTTTAGAAGACAGACGAGTGTAAAGACAAGCGACTTTTTCCTGCGCGACTTTACCCGAGCAACGACACCGGCAACACATTTAGGTATAATTTTTTTTCCCCTTCCCTCACACACTCTCCTTTGCTATCCTCTATCCTTCCTCCTCTATTATGTGTTTCAAAACCATTCCGGTTGTCTCTCGACCACGCTCTAACATCACACGCAGACGGCAACGTAATCATGCTAACCTGCACCCCATCTCTACATCTTCTACTACACCTCTTTCTTTCTCTATGGCTCTCTGGAATTGTCAGTCAGCTGTCAACAAAGCAGACTTCATTTCCGCTTTTTCTTTACAATCCACTCTCAGCATCTTAGGCTTGACTGAGACCTGGATTCGTCCAGAAGATTCAGCAACTCCAGCTGCCCTCTCTAACAATTCTCTTTCTCTCACACCCCACGTCAGGTTGGCGGGTGGGGCACTGGTCTGCTCATTTCAAATAATTGGAAATACTCAACCCACTCGCCCCTATGCAATTACAACTCATTTGAATCTCATGCGATTACTGTAATGGCTCCTATAAAACTCCAGATTGTGGTAATCTACCGTCCCCCTGGCCAAATTATAGCCCCCTTCCTAGAGGAGCTGGATGGGTTGCTGTCCTCTTTCATGGAGGATGGAACCCCACTCTTAGTTTTTGGCGATTTCAACATTCATCTAGAAAAGCCTTATGCTACAGACTTTCATTCTCTCCTAGCTTCATTTGATCTCAAACGCCTTACCACTACTAGCACTCACAAATCAGGCAACCAACTTGATTTAATTTACACACGCGATTGTACTGCAGATAACATTCTGGTACAACCACTACATATCTCTGACCATTTCTTCATTAAATTCACATTACACTTTGCTACCAGGGTGCCACCAACCCCCTTACCGGTTACTTTTAGACGAAACCTACGCTCCCTTTCTCCCTCACATCTTTCCTCTGTAGTATCCTCCTCTCTTCCCTCACCGATACACTAACTGAACATGTTAAAACATCCGAAACACTAACTGAACATGCTTAAACATCCAAAACACTAACTGAACATGCTAAAACATCTAAAACACTAACTGAACACGCTAAAACATCCGAAACACTAACTGAACACGCTAAAACATCCAAAACACTAACTGAACACGCTAAAACATCCGAAACACTAACTGAACATGCTAAAATACCCAGAACACCCCAAACACGCTAAAACACCCAAAACACTTACTGAACACGCTAAAACACCCAAAACACTAACTGAACATGCTAAAACATCCGAAACACTAACTGAACATGCTAAAACACCCAGAACTCCCCAAACACGCTAAAACACCCAAAACACTAACTGAACACGCTAAAATATCCGAAACACTAACTGAACACGCTAAAACATCCGAAACACTAACTGAACACGCTAAAATATCCGAAACACTAACTGAACATGCTAAAACATCCAAAACACTAACTGAACATGCTAAAACATCCAAAACACTAACTGAACATGCTAAAATACCCAGAACACCCCAAACATGCTAAAACATCCGAAACACTAACTGAACATGTTAAAACATCCGAAACACTAACTGAACATGCTAAAACATCCGAAACACTAACTGAACACGCTAAAACATCCGAAACACTAACTGAACATGCTAAAATACCCAGAACACCCCAAACACGCTAAAACAACCAAAACACTAACTGAACACGCTAAAACATCCGAAACACTAACTGAACACGCTAAAACATCCGAAACACTAACTGAACACGCTAAAACATCCGAAACACTAACTGAACACGCTAAAACATCCGAAACACTAACTGAACTTGCTAAAACATCCAAAACACTAACTGAACATGCTAAAATACCCAGAACACCCCAAACACGTTAAAACACCCAAAAACACTAACTGAACATGCTAAAACACCTAAAACACTGACTGAACATGCTAAAACATCCGAAACACTAACTAAACACACTAAAACATCCGAAACATTAACTGAACATGCTAAAACATCCGATACACTAACTGAACATGCTAAAATACCCAGAACACCCAAAACACGCTAAAACACCCAAAACACTATCTGAACACGCTAAAACATCCGAAACACTAACCGAACATGCTAAAACATCCGAAACAATAACTGAACACGCTAAAACATCCGATACACTAACTGAACATGCTAAAATACCCAGAACACCCCAAACACGCTAAAACACCCAAAACACTAACTGAGCACGCTAAAACATCCAATACACTAACTGAACACGCTAAAACATCCGAAACGCTAACTGAACATGCTAAAACATCCGATACGCTAACTGAACACGCTAAAACATCCGAAACACTAACTGAGCACGCTAAAACATCCGATACACTAACTGAACACGCTAAAACATCCGAAACACTAACTGAACACGCTAAAACATCCAAAACACTAACTGAACATGCTAAAACATCCGATACACTAACTGAACACGCTAAAACATCCGAAACACTAACTGACCACGCTAAAACATCCGATACACTAACTGAACACACTAAAACATCCGATACACTAACTGAACATGCTAAAATACCCAGAACACCCCAAACATGCTAAAACAGTCGAAACACTAACTGAACACGCTAAAACATCCGAAACACTAACTGAACATGCTAAAACATCCGATACACTAACTGAACATGCTAAAATTCCCAGAACACCCCAAACATGCTAAAACATTCAAAACACTAACTGAACACGCTAAAACATCCGAAACACTAACTGAACACGCTAAAACATCCGAAACACTAACTGAACACGCTAAAACATCCGAGACACTAACTGAACATGTTAAAACATAAAAAACACTCACTGAACACACTAAAACAGCCAAAACACCCTAAAATGCTCAAAACACCTTAGCAGCTGATTAGAAACACCCTGGGAACAGCACAACAATCTGTTGTAGACCTTATGAGTCAGAGAAACAAGTGCGCTGTCATGTTTAGAGTCCTGTCTCTGAATTAGGTTTTTCTGGCAGCTCTAATAGCATCACTGCTGAAAACCAGCTGCTGAAGCGCATTTACTTACTGTGGAGTTTACAGAAGTTATCATGAGCAGTATAATGTTCAAAGCAGATGTTATAACACATGTCTGTAGATGGGGAAGATTTTAAAAGAGCGGTTCATATATAAACTTGTATGACCTTATGTTCACGCAGTGGAAATACAAACAGAAGACAAAAGACTGAAAGAGGCGGAGCTACATCAGGTCACATGCATTACAGTATTATTTCTGGCTAATCTGTCAGACCTTTCCAGATGTGCAGAGGTGGTTTCTTCTGCTTCATCTGCATGTAAACGACACAGACTTCATGAAGCGCTTTACCGTGAATGGACTCTGTAATGAGCCACAGACTCAAACCGTTCACTCAAACACACTCGGTCCGGCTCAGAGACAGGTCCAGACCTCTGACCGCCGTAATGTCACGCTCTCATCTGATGGCACGCTGTGACGGGTAATTACAGCTTGGGTCGAGGCTGTGTGTGATTAAAGAGCAGAAGCACTCGCGTCTGAACACCAGACTCACACTGAAGACAGTGCACCTGCTGTAGAAAGTCAAGCTAAACGCTCTTCACCAGCAGCTCTGATCCAAACAGCACTGCTTATTCTGAAAATACAGAGAACAGCTGAACGTGTGCGGACTTTACACATTCACTCGCATGTTTCTGCATGTGCATATATATGATGTTTAGCATTATTTTCTTGCCAGTTAAACACACTGAACATCTCATGCACAGTGATGCGTCGGGACGTTTTTTTTCCTGTAATTTGTCATAATTCACAAGTTAACAAAATAATACAAAACTATGATGTTTCAGTGGAAGTTAAATTAAAACATGATAAACTTTAGGCAGTGCAGCAAATACTGATACAGTGTGATAAATACATGCTTGAACAAAATTATATTCTTTTCTTAGATATTCTATTCTTGACAAAACACTTTTTCTTTATGAAATATATAGATTCTCTGAATGATTGACACAAGAATAAAACATCAGAATAGCTATAAGAAAGAAAGCGAATGTTTTATGTAAAGTTTATTTCTGTAAACTAAAGTTAAAATAACATTAGCTGTTCCTTGGCAACCATGAAAGATTTAGTTCCACTTATAAACTCTATTAAGTGTAGACTGTAATGAGTGTCTAGCTGCTTTCTTTCATCATGTTTCAGCTGCTGTAATGAGTGGGCGTGTGATTCCGAGGCCTGATGTGAACCCATAACCACAGTAAAGTTACGTGGATTATTATCGGTTATTATTAATCCAGCATTAACAACTGCAACGAGCACATTTCACACTGACTCATTAAACAGATGCCGCTGAGATACACGACACTTAATTTTTCAAGAATGTGAATATTCTAATGTGTTTGATATCTAGCAGATAGACACACACACACACATGCGCGCATGCACGCACTCTCTCACACCACACACACACACACACACACACACACACACACACACACACACACCATCAATTCTGACCACCATCACTTGGTAGCAGTGAATGAAGAGGTATCATATCGATCACACGTGCAGTATGGAGTACCTCAAGGCTCAGTACTAGGGCTGTTACTTTTCACGCTTTACATGTTACCCTTGGGAGATATCATGTGTGTGTGTGTGTGTGTGTGTGTGTGTGTGTGTGTGTTGTGCAGTATGGAGTACCTCAAGGCTCAGTACTAGTTTCACACTTTACATGTTACCCTTGGGAAATATCATCAGGAAACATGGGGTTAGCTTTCACTGTTATGATACTCAGCTCTATATTTCTTCACGGCCCGGTGAAACACACCAAATTGAGAAACTTATGGAATGCATAGTCAATATAAAAAAATGGATTTCGAATAATTTCTTACTACTAAATTCTGCAAAAACAGAGGTGTTAATTATCGGACCTAAAAACCACACAAGTAATAACCTAGAACACTGTCTAACACTTGATGGCTGCTCTCTCGACTCTTCGTCATCAGTCAGGAACCTAGGTGTGCGATTTGATAGCAATCTCTCCTTTTACACCCACGTTTCTAGCATTTGTAAAACTGCACTTTTTCATCTTAAAAATATATCTAAACTGAGACCTATGCTCTCAATGTCAAGTGCAGAAATGTTAATTTATGCGTTTATGACCTCAAGGTTAGATTATTGTAATGCTTTATTAGGTGGTTGTTCTGCACGCTTAATAAACAAACTACAGATGGTCCAAAATGCAGCAGCTCTAGCTTTTTTTCTAGCTTTTTTCTAACTCCAGCTAGAGTTCTTACTAGAACCAGGAAGTATGACCACATTAGCCCGGTTCTGTCAACACTGCACTGGCTCTCTATTAAACATCGTATAAATCTTAAAATCTTGTTAAGTACTTATAAAGCCCTGAATGGTTTAGCTTCTCGGTACTTGAGCGAACTCTTATCGCATTATAGTCCTCCCGTCCGCTGATCTCAAAACTCTGGCCATTTGATAATAACTAGAATATCAAAATCAACTGATACTTTTTCTATTTAGCGCCCAAACTCTGGAACAATGAGTAAGATGAGTGTGTGTGTGTGTGTGTGTGTGTGTGTGTTTCATCAATGTCCAGTTATCATCTCGAAGATGTGATTATTTACAAATCCTACTTGATTTTAATTATATTTCTGTAGAAGGGCTCATTCTGCTTGAATAAGCAGTCGTGAAAAAGATGCAGGTGATCAATTTTCTGATGAATTTTCTTCTAACTGCTCAACGTTCAAATGATCTGCATGAAGCAGGAATGAAGTGTTGACAGCAGAAGCAGTGCAGTGAAGTGTGTGGTTCTGATGATGGACCATCAGTCTCTGCAGATCATCTCTGGCTCTCGGCATGAGTGTGTGTCTGGCCCACTCTGCTCAGCAGCTGTCGTGTGTGTGTGTGTGTGTGTCTGTCTATCTCATGATGTCTGCAGGGAATGTTGTCGCATAACTAAACAGCTTCAGTCTGTGCAGAATCAACACATTTCATAGCCAAAAGGAGCAGATGAGCCGACCAGACACAACACAAACACACACACCGCACTGTCTGCCTGATGCTCGCTTGCAACACACACACACACTCACACACACACACACACACACACACACACACACACACAAACACACACACAAACAAACGCACACACACACACGCACGCACGCACGCACACAGAGACACACTGCACCGTCTGCCTGATGTTCTCTCACAACACAAAAACAGTAAGATCATACAATGCACCAGCATTAACTACAGAAACATAAATCTGAACAAAGTGAACCGCTTCAGGAGCGCGAGTAACATCAGCTAATGTGTGTGTGTATGTGTTTGTGTGTGTGTGTGTGTGTGTGTGTGTTTGAGTGTTTGCGAGTGTGTGTGTGTGTCCTCCTGAAGTGTCTCAGTCGTGGCTGGATCTCGGATCGATCAGGAGTCTCTCAGCACTGATCGAGTGGAGTGACGTCTGTACTCTAGTCTCTCAGGAGGATCTGCTGTGATTTCTCTGCTCATAAACTCATCATACAGGTGTGCTCATAAGTTTACACCCCCTGCTGAACCTGTACGATGTTTATACCTCAAGTAAAAAGAGGTCGTAAAAAACGTGATTCATTGGTTCATTGGTGTTCATCACCATCTCTTCCAGAGACACTGCTACAGAGTAATAATTTGTTTATTATTTCCTCAGATTTTTTTAATGATCCTGTATATGAACGAGCACATCTGGATCTGCTGCCTGAATAATCTGCTAATGGATCAGACATCTGAAAGAAATCCAGTAATTAGTTCTTCCTCAGACGCATTATCAATCTGACGCCTAGTAAATGTGATTTTGTATCCAGACAGACTGATACAATACCCAGAGTGCTCCTGCTGTGGGCAGCCAATCACATTACAGCACACTAGATGGATCGATTTCCACTCTTGTGTTGCCATGCTGCAACCTCTTAGTAATAATATAATTTTATTTGTATTATTATTGCAAATTATACATTTAATTTATTATGAATAATATTATTATTGATGTATTATTGCCAATTATAATTGTAATGCATTATTATGGTTATATATATATTTTCTCACACACGTTGTGTATCCATGTTTTATGGGGACATCCCATAGGCGTAATGGTTTTTATACTGTACAAACTGTATTTTCTATCGCCCTACACCTAAACTTAGCCCTCACAGGAGAATTTCTGCATTTTTAGATTTTAAAAACACTTCACTCAATATGATTCATAAGCTTGCTTTCTCATACGTACAAAGACAGTCATTTTGACACACGTGTGTGTATTTAGCCATTCAAGATGAATCAAGTCATAGAAGCATCTTCTCTCAGACAGCATTCATCTATAGCTAAATGAGTTCTCTTTTGCTGCCGATTGCATTTGAATGGCTTAAAATCCCTTTTTTACAAACTGCAATGCTAAAAAACACATGCAAACGGTGAGTTTTAATGATGTAACCGCGATTGAGACCGTCTACATCCATGGTATATCATTCACCCCTACCTGGAATACTGATGCATCGACACAATCCTCCACCTGTGCCTCAGTATTTCTCTACACATGTTAGCCGTTAGCAACAATTCTCAGCTAAGCGCTTTAGCACAGGATTAGTGCTGTTAGCGTGCGTTAGCGCTGTTGTTTCACCTGCAGCGGCTGAAATCACTCCAGAACAATCATTAGAGCCACTACAGAGGCACAGATCTTCATTAACATGCATGAGGAGAGAATAAAACAAACACCAGCTGCACAAACACGAGAGAGAGTGAGAGAGAGTTTGTGTGAGAGAGAGAGAGAGAGATGAAGCTAGCAGATGAGAGTCAGGAACTGATTCAAACGACTTGGTTCAGATCAAAAACAATGATAGGCATTCATGCATTTATGAATCAAGACTAGCAACAAATTAATTAGACTCCCAACTAATAACAACTCTTAAATGACTTTGACTCCCAATCATCGAAATTAACTGATGAACATCTCGGCATGGATGAAAGAACACCACCTACAGCTCAACCTGGCAAAGACTGAGCTTCTTGTCTTCACTGCCACACTGTCTGCTTGCACTGGCTACCAGTTCCAGCTCGCATCAAGTTCAAGACACTGATGCTTGCATATAGAACAACCACAGGCTCAGCACCCACCTACTTCCACTCTCTATTACGAATCTACATCCCCTCCAGAAGCCCCGCCTACTTCCACTCACTATTACGAATCTACATCCCCTCCAGAAGCCCCGCCTACTTCCACTCACTATTACGAATCTACATCCCTCCAGAAGCCCCGCCTACTTCCACTCACTATTACGAATCTACATCCCCTCCAGAAGCCCCGCCTACTTCCACTCACTATTACGAATCTACATCCCCTCCAGAAGCCCCGCCTACTTCCACTCACTATTACGAATCTACATCCCCTCCAGAAGCCCCACCTACTTCCACTCACTATTACGAATCTATAGCCAAATGAGTTCTCTTTTGCTAACCGATTTGCTGCCGATTGACACTATTCCCTGTCAATCTTCAAGCAACAACTGAAAACTCTTCTCTTTCAACAAAACTTGACTTCATCATAAAAAATAAAAACAAAACTTTTTTTTCTTTATCTTTCTCTCCTTCCTTGCTAGCTTGTATTTATTTGAACAATGTCTGAGACTTGGTGTTACGAACACTTGCTCTGTCTGATTGCATCTTCAAGATTAATCAGTTTATGTATTCCCCAATTGCAAGTCGCTTTGGATAAAAGCATCTGCAAAATGACTAAATGTAAATGTAAATGATTCACTAAAAACAAACCAGAAACCCATCTGACCAAACAAACTGATTCACCACTGTCAAGTTCATTTCCAATCATCCAAATTAACTGATTCACTGACTCCCAATCATCCAAATGAAGTGATACACTTTAATTAATTGGAATAGCACCCATCAAAATTAAATGATTCACTAAAATGAACCTAATGTTTAAAAACAAACCTATTCCAGGAGATTCACATTTGATTTGCGACTCAAAACCTCACCAGAGACTGTCTCTGACTCGTTTACTGCTGAATGACCAGTCAAGCATCACAAGCCCTTGATGTGAACGTAGTCGTGTGTGTGTGTGTGTGTGTGTGTGTGTGTGTGTGTGTGGGCGGAGCTCCATACGGGTGATTGACAGGTGTGCTGATGGATTCTGGGAGCTGTGTTCACCTGCGGACTTGTGCCCTTAAAAAACACCATCAGACCCACTCAAGGACACCTGAAGTTGCTATGGGCAACCAGGCCAAGAGAGAGAGAGAGTGTGTGTGTGTGTGTGTGTGTGTGTGTGTGTGTGTGTGTGTGTGATTTCACACGGAGCTTCAAACAAGGACTATTAGATAATAGCATAATCTAATGAGAATAACTTGGAGATTTCCTCTAATTATAGCATCTCTTCTTTAAATATCAGTACAGTAGTTATCATATGACTATACTCAGAATAACACACACTGTAACACACCCGTCCAGACATCAGATACACAACCATTAATACACAACATCTATAAGTACTGTGATGAACCTTCATATGAAGATATGGAGTGATGGGACAAACACACTCACATATATACATACACACACACACACACACACACCACACAAACACACACCCACACACGCACACTTTGCGCACACACACACACTCTCTCTCAAGCAGCACACACACACACACTCTCTCTCTAAAGTACACACACACACCCTGTAACAAACAGAGTGATTTCTGAGTAGCGCTGAAGGTGTTTCTGTCAAACTGAAGTCAAACACACAATGAATCAGAGACTCACACAGTCGTAGACTCCTCTCTATAGGACAAGGACAAAATTAAGCTGCTGGACTCCATCCAGTGAACGACTCGCAGCGAATACAAATAATGAAAGAGCCGCAGATCTCTGACCGGACACTCCGTCCGAAAAACAGACCATCTTTTTCAAAGAGCTCTCTGAACACTTAGGAAACGTTTCGTCTGGTTTAGTGAAGCAGTGGTTTACACAGATACAAGCCTGGTTCATTATCATTAAGCAATTTGAGTAGAAACAGAAATCACTCCATCAAGAAAAACTCCAGTTAGTGTTAATTAAGCATGTGTTAATAAGTGTGTGTGTGTGTGTGTGTGTGTGTGTGTGTGTGTGTGAGTGTGTGTGTGAGTGAGTGAGAATGAGTGAGTGTGTGTGTGTGTGTGTGTGTGTGTGTGTGTGTGTGTGTGTGTGAGTGTGTGTGTGAGTGTGCGTGTGAGTGAGCGTGTGTATATGTGTGTGTGTGAGATAATCAGATTGAATCAGTGACTCATAAACACACATATTCATACGCAGCATCGATCATGAAGCTCTCCATCCACATTGGTCCATTAATCAACAGAAGAACAGAAGCAGTGCTCCACTCATCACTGTTTAAACGTGTGTGTATCTGTGTGAAACACATCCTCTCAGATTCACACACACAAGTTCAATAGCCCTGACTACAGACCGCACGCTCGATATCCATCAATACTGACCTTGAACCTCCGCTGAGCACCAAACACACTCCATCAGTCCTTCAGATGAACCCGCTGCTCATTAACATTCTCTGATCACATCATCAGATCAATCCAAACACACATCTCAGCTGAACCAAGTCTGAAATATGTTAAAGCAATAATGCTTTGCTGACAGCAGCACTGGAGCTGCATGAACTAAACCTGATCATCATCTGAGCTCTAATTCAGAATGAAACATCACCGCAGCTGTGTGTGAGACACGCTAAACACACACCGGCACGACTGCAGAGGATGATGAAATATCTCCCAGGATCCACGTGGACTTGCATCAGCAAACACTGCAGAAACAGCGCCCAAGGACACGATCAGCAGAAGCCAACACCGCGCTGACAGACAGCAGAAAACACAAAACACCACTCTGGACCCTCATCGAGAAGACCTTCAGCTCACCATTAACTGTACTATCACCCAGTGCCACTGCTAAAGGTGAATATTAATGCTTATGTGTGAATAGAAGGCATCAAGAGATAATATAAACATTAACATCATTATACAATTCTGCACACAAAAATAAATATCATACATTTTTTCCACGATTTACAGAAAACAGCCACTAAAATGTAATTCAGTGTAATAATCTTGTCAGGCAATATTTACGACAGGAATACGTTTATGATACAGTATATTAAAAGTCTAATTCGTTTTTCCACAAATGCTATTTACTTGATTTATTTTTAAACTTTGCCACTATCCAATTTGTGTCAGCAATAATATTTTAATCATTTAAAATGCAATACAGGGCTCTAGAGTGCGACCAATTTGGTCGCACGTGCACCCTAATTTCTCTCGGGTGCGACTAACAAAAATCCCAGGGCGCACTGGTGCGTCCAGCCATTCGAGAAAAGAAAAAAAAAGTATCCGCGACTCAGAAACTATGTGGTTCAACAAAAGACACCCCCGTTAGGCTTATATCGTGGTCTAAACCAATCAGAGATAGTGAAGGGCGGACCGGCTCTATGTCGGTTATGTTTGTGAAGGTAAACACCTGGGACATAAATGGCATGTTTATATTAGATGTGTGTGGCAGCATTATTAATTAATACATTGATAAATCCACTGCTCAATGGCAGCACCGTGGGTGGAAACGTGCAGATCAAGGGGCAGTAATATTATAATACTATCACCTTTCTACGTCACAGGGGAGTGAAATCTGACGCATTTGTTTTTTTCACAAGCTTGAATAGAAAATATGTACTGGGTTGTTATTTCCATGTTTTCTGGGTTGGTAAATGCACTGGGGACCCAATTATAGAACTGAATTTTTCATGATATGTCACCTTTAAGGTTCTTCATGAAACCACTGTCCAAACACAACCAGAATGAAGAGGGTTAGTAATCCACTGTCTCATGTGAACGGCGCCATGGACATGATCAAACATAGACACGGTTCAGGACAAATTTACAACCTTAACACCTGACTGAAACCGAACAGAATAAATGAGGCAAGAAAGAACGAGAGGAGGAAGAAATGGAGGTTATCTCAGAGCAAGCAGATGCAATTCAGACAACACATGACAAGGGTGGTGCCCGTGAGTAACTGTGAGGAGTCTCTATTCATCTCACACATTAGCATTAAACTGCATTAGGAACTGACAGACTCTCTACAGTGAAGCTTCTACAGCGGCTCCACGGCTCAAGCAGCACAAAGGAAGATTATTCCTTACATAAATCTGGATTTATAGCCATGGCCTAGAACTCGCAGAAGTCCGGTTTCATGTAGATCAGTGGTTCCCAACTACATTCCTGGAGGCACCTCGACACTGCATCTCTGTTGTATGACACAGCTATTTCAGGAGTCTCTGTTAATGATCTGATGAACTGAATCAGGTGTTTGATTGAGGAGACATGCAAAATGTGCAGAGCTGGAGCTCCAGGATCAGGGTTGGGAACCATTGCTGTAGATCACATTTGGGTTCTCAGGGATTACATAAATCAAAAAAAAAAATGAATGTAATATTAGTTGCTTTGGACAAAAGCGTCTACCAAATGCAAAAATGTAAACGTTCAGGAAGTCACTGATAATCCAAAAGACATTCATTCACTGGCTGCTGGAGAACAAGCCCGTGGCCTCCTGAGCCAAAACATCGACTCCACAATCACACCTTCCTACACGTCATACTAGAACCTACCGTGGCTTCCCCTCGTCAGGAAGGGCATCCGGTTGATGGCGATGGGCACGGTGCCATGTTTGTTGTGGAAATGGTGAACGTGATGCGTGGTGCTCAGACTTGACGATACTCTAGCAGAGACCGCCGGGCCCGGGAAGGCAAGCAGCGCCAAGGACAGAACCAGTCGCCACAACCCGGACACGCTGGTCCAGAAGACCCGGGTCGGAGCTTTCGCCGGTAATCCACTGGTCAGAAGAAAAACCCAGAGGGTGGAAGAAAAAGGGGGTGGGGCCTCCACGCCACGCCTCCTCACGTGACAAAAACAGGAAGACATTTCAGGCCAAGCTGGTATCCATTGTTTCTAGTTTCCTGCAGCTGGGAATAATGCCTCGATCATGTGGAACCAAAAAGATCTTGGTTGTTTAGGATCATGAAAACTGCAAACCAAAAACAAAAAAACACCTTCAGGAATTAAAAAGACCATTCCGATTTCCACGATGTAATCCAATGGTCAGATCAAGTACCCTTTAAAGCAAAAAACTGCCATAATAATCAGGTTAATCTAACTAATAAAGGAAAACACTACACACTTCTAATTAGATCTACATCAATTACAAAATCAAAGAAAAGCCTAAAAAAATCTGAAAAATTGATCCTCAAGTTTGTCAAGAGGTTATCCATCCAAAGTCCAGAACGCTAGTGTCGAGACACACGCCATCCTGAAAACTCCAACAGACAGAGAAATCCTGAATTAAAATCAAAACCAACGAAGAAAAACAGAAAATGAGCTTCCCAAGGGACGGGAGGAGAAACCAGACGCCGGTCCGAACGACGGATTCTTCTATTAGAAGATCAAACCTCCAGAGACGAGCAGAAAACACAGAGACGTGAGCTGAAACCAGAGACCAACCAAAATAAATCGAGAAGGAGGGACTCCAGCCTCCAGGACGGAAAGAGGAAAACAAGGATACGGCCGTCTCTTCTCAGTTTCATCACCGAGTCGAGCCGCTCCTCTTCACTACGATCCGCGGCTCTGATTAACTTTCCAGTCCCAGTATTCTGCCACAGAGAGCTAATGAAACAGACTCTGCAGCATCACGGGCTCCATCCTCTCGCTGATCTAGCGGCTAGAGACGGCAGTGATGCGCCAGAGAGATGAGGACAGAGACAGAGAGAGAGATGTGGCAGTGCTGAAGCTGAAGAGATGCTCCGCTCGTGTGAAAGCAAGCCTGAGACTGAGATGTGAGACAGCTGCGGACAAACACAGAGCGAGAGAGAGAGAGAGAGAGGGAGGTGGGAGGGAGGGAGCGAGGGAGAGAGAGAGAGACGAAGAGAGAGAGAGAGAGCAAGACATAGAGAGAGGAGAGATAGAGTGAGGGAGAGAGATAAAGAGAGAGAGGGAGAGAGAGATAGAGTGATGGAGAAAGGGCGAGGGAGAGAGAGAGGGAGATAGAGTGAGAGAGAGAGAGAGAGAGAGAGAGAGAGAGAGAGAGAGGGAGATAGAATGAGGGAGAGGGAGGGAGAGAGAGAAAGAGAGAGGGGGGAGAGAGAGAGTGAGTGAGAGATAGAGCGAGGGAGGGAGATGCTCAGGGAAACACACGCTGGTTACTGGTTTCTACACTCGATGACTAATTTAGTCGCAGTAAAACCTGGTGAACCGCTGTTTCACACACATTCACAACCACAGCAAACCAGAGATGCTCCTCTGAGAAACACACACCAGTAATTTCACGCGTTTCTCAATATGAACTCAATCGCTTCTCATCAAATGATCTGAGCTGCTGGCCCTTCAAATGCATTTCAGATTTGACACCAAAACTTACAACTGAGGGCTCTCTGAATTATCTCGAGACTATTCTAGAATAGCTGAATGTTCCATTTTAACAATATAAAGTCAAATACACAAATGTACTAGTAACTATCATAAAGATTATGCAACATAGGGCTATTATACTGTACATCACTAAAACTGAAACCTTAAAAAAGTTACTTGAAAATAACAAGTGATAATAAATTAATTAAAACAAAGTAAATGACAAAAACATGATAAATGACTAAAACTTATTAAAAACATCAATACAAATTGCAGTAGTGCTGTCAAATGATTCATCGCAATTGCATCTAAAATATAAGTTGTGTACATAATATATTTGTGTACTCTGAATATTTATTGTGTAAATATAAATACACACATGCATGTAAAATATGTTAAGTTTATACATTTAAAATATTTATATATCATATAAATTATATGCATATAAATATATACATGGAAATGCATGGAAATATTTTAAAAATATATACTGTATGTGTGTGCATTCATATATATACACAACACACATATATTATGTAAACAAGAACTTATATTTTGGATGCAATTAAAGACAACACTAGGATCTCAAAGACACTAAAATAATACTAATGCAATAACGCTTGAACATCTAGCCTGAAAACTTAGCCAAAAATATTCTACAAACAGATTGATTCACAAGCTCAAATCAGGCTAAGAATCAATTTGATTCAGTGAATTGTTCAGAGCTATTACTAACAGCAGCAGCAGCAAACCGGAGCTGATTTAGCCTAGAAAACCAGCCTAGCTACTTCATCACAGCAGACACTGGGAATTAAAGATATGGACTCAATGACCGCAACAAACAAACTACTGTGTGATTCATTTTAGAAACCAATTGCTTTCTTAACATGTCTGGAGAGAGAAGCATCGGCAGAGGTCGATAGAAGCGCTGAGAGGAGAAGCTGTGTAGAGAAGACACGTCAGATAACGTGTGGAGGATAAAGATCTCAGCCGGAGGACACGATTCTCTGGATGGAGCAGGAGACAAAGACAGATCTTCTGCCACTGAAGACCACAAATCTGAGCAGGACTGAAAGATTTCAGGGGTCCATTTGGTTATCATGGGTCAGTTAACCTATGCTGATTGATCATAACCAGGGATGCACTGAATCTATGTAGTAGAGTATATTTGTTCCTGTTTGCAGTAGCGCTACTGTGCTAGTTCAACTGTACTGGACAACGCTGGTAAAATGATGCTAAACTTTCGTTCACTGATCTGCTCACGTGCTCTGATAATAATTATTTGAAAAGATTATATATTATTTGGATAATTTTCATTCACTCACAGGAGATACAAGATCTTCCTGCAGAGGGTCAAATAATCATGTCACGAAGAACAAGATTCACCTGCTAAAACATCAGCCGCGAGTGAGGAAACGTTCTGTTCTGACACCTCGTTCAAGCTTTATTAAGCTGCAGCCATGGAACAAGAGTTGGTTAGTTTGTTAGTTAGTTAGTTCATCTTGACCTGCCAATGCCAGGAGCTATTTTCATGGGTCTACAGCAGGGATAGGCAACTTCAGTCCTGGAGGGTTTAGCTCCAACCCTAATCAAACACACCTGTCTAGTGATCTTGAAGACATCGACTAGCTTCTTCAGGTGTATTTGATTACTGTTGGAGCTAAACTCTGCAGGACACTGGCCCACTAGGACCGAAGTTGCCTATCACTGGTCTACAGGAACAAAAACTAATTAAATGGAAAGTTTTTATGAAACAAATGCATGGAGCCGCTCAGCTAAAAATAAGCATAAAGGTGTAAATATGAAACGACACAATGATACGAGCGTGTAGGTGGAGCAGAAGTGGGCTCGGTAGACACTTCTGATGCAGATTAATCCCTCTTACATCTGAATATGATTCTGCACGACACAGATCCAGTGATGACGAGAGACCAGCGGATCTGCAGAAACATGCTAGAACAGTGCATGAAGCTTTGAAATGTCTGCAGGTCCTGCTGAGCTTCTGTGAGCGTGTTGTTCCCAGTGCTTTTGAAGTGCGTCTGAGAGGCTCATGTGTGGAAGGCTGATTTGGTTGCGCGAGTCACATCTAATCTTCACCGGATGGGGTCTGGACCTGCTGCCAGTCGCTCACCTGTGTCCTGTCGCAACAAAAGCCAGCGGACACATTGGCGCAGGAGCTAACGCGATTACACACACCTGATCTGAGCGAACTTCCCCTTTCATTACACGCTTCCCAACACGCTCGCTTATCACGAGCACCTGCCGCCGCGCAGTACTGACTGTGCTGAGACACACACACCCAGCTTTAACTTCACCCTAGAAGTTCATTAAATACATCATTCATAACGATCTATTCACACCTATCAGCTTATTTCAGACAGACAGGGTGAAGAAAAATGTAATAAATACTGGGCGTGCAAAAAAATTATGATCCTGACAGACAACTTTCTGCATTTTTACATAAAAAAGTACATGTATTTTTTTTTTGTAATTTTATTGTGTCCCCAAAAGTGGTTTTAACTCACTTCTGTGGGAAACGTTTGTCCCCCAAATTTGGTTAGTAGGCAAACACACACACACACACCCAACACCTAAACCTACCCCTCACAGGAAACTTTCAGCATTTTTGGATTTTCAAAAAAACTTAATTATTTATGATTTGTAAGCTTGTTTCCTCATGGGGACCGAAACAATTTCCCCACAAGGTCCACTTTTAGTGGTATTATTTTTTTTGTGGGGACATTTGGGCTAGATAACGTAATAAACACACACACACAAGGGAAAACCAAACACTAAAAATGATAAAACTTATGCACAACTTCCTCTCCACAGCAAATGTGATTCATTAAAGGACCAAGCCTGCAAAAGGTGATTATTTTCAAGAAATTAACCTTCCGAATACCTTCATTTTCTAATCACACAATTAAAACGAATCTAATTTATGAGGCCATTTGAAGAAACACAAACACTTGTGTCTATTTTCTCCTCATTAATTGTGTTTCTTAAAATAGACTTGTGAAGATGTTTATTGAAGCAGCTCCATATTTCATGATGAAGTTTTCATGAGCAGTTCAGCTGTTTCCACTCTCAGAATACTGTAAGAAACACACTGTTATTTTATCAGTGCTGTTAGTTCAGTCAACCATCACTAGTACCGGTGCTCATAGTGACCTGATCAAACCTCTGACACAGAGTAGTAACCTTCAGCATGCAACTCGACCTGCAGAAGATCAGGATAACACCCTAGCATCCTCCCAAAACTCTCTGACAACTGCACAACACCCTAGCAACCACACAGAACTCAGTAAAAACTGCATAACACCCTAGGAACCACACAGAACTCTGACTACTGCACAACACCCTAGCAACCACCCAAAACTATCTGACAACTGCACAACACCCTAGCAACCATCCAGAACTCTCTGACAACTGCACAACACCCTAGCAACCACCCAAAACTCTCTGACAACTGCACAACACCCTAGCATCCACCCAGAACTCTCTGACAAATGCACAGCACCCTAGCAACCACACAGAACTCACTAACAACTGCACAACACCCTAGCATCCAACCAAAATTCTCTGACAACTGCACAACACCCTAGCAACCACCCAGAACTCTCTGACAACTGCACAACACCCTAGCAATCAACCAAAACTCTCTGACAACTGCACAACACCCTAGCATCCACCCAGAACTATCTGACAACTGCAGAGCACCCTAGCAACAACACAGAACTCACTAAGAACTGCACAACACCCTAGCATCCTGCCAAAATTCTCTGACAACTGCACAACACCCTAGCAACCAACCAGAACTCTCTGACAACTACAAAACGCCCTAACAACCAACCAGAACTCTCTAACAACTGCAAAACACCCTAGCAACCACCCATAACTCCTGCAGCTACATAACACCCTAGCAACTCCAACCACTCAAAGATCTCTGACAACTGCACAACACCCTAGCAACCACCCAGAACTCTCTAACAATGGCATAACACCCTAGCAACAACCCCAAACTCTCGAACAACTGCAAAACACCCTAGCAACCACCCAGAACTCTAGCAGCTACATAACACCCTAGCAACACCATCTCTCAAAACTCACGAACAACTACAAAACACCCTAGCAACCACCCAGAACTCTAGCAACAACATAACACCCTAGCAACACCATCCTCTCAAAACTCACGAACAACTGCAAATCACCCTAGCAACCACCCAGAACTCTAGCAACAACATAACACCCTAGCAACACCATCCTCCCAAAACTCACTTACAACTACACAACACCCTAGCAACCACCCAGAACTCTAGCAACAACATAACACCCTAGCAACCACCCAGAACTCTAACAACAACATAACACCCTAGCATCCTCCCAAAACTCTCTGACAACTGCAAAACACCCTAGCAACCACCCCAGACTCTCTAACAATGGCATTACACCATAGCAACCATCCAAAACTATCTAGCAGCTACATTACACCCTAGCAACACCAATCACTCAAAACTCTCTGACAACGGCATATCACCCTAGCAACCACCCAAAACTATCTAACAACTGCATAACACCCTAGCAACCACCCAAAACTCTCTAAAAACTGCAAAATACCTTAGCAACCACTCAAAACTTTCTGACAACTGCACAACACCCTAGCAACCACCCAGAACTCTCTGACAACTGCACAACACCCTAGCAACCACCCAAAAGTCTCTGAAAACTGCACAGCAACCTAGCATCCACCCAGAACTCTCTGACAACTGCACAACACCCTAGCAACCACCCATAACTCTGACAAATGCACAACACCCTAGCAACCACCCAAAAGTCTCTGAAAACTGCACAGCAAACTAGCATCCACCCAGAACTCTCTGACAACTGCACAACACCCTAGCAACCACCCAGAACTCTCTGACAACTGCACAACACCCTAGCAACCACCCAAAACTCTCTGACAACTGCACAACACCGTAGCATCCACCCAGAACTCTCCGACAACTGCACAGCACCCTAGCAACCACACAGAACTCACTAACAACTGCACACCACCCTAGCATCCTGCCAAAATTCTCTGACAACTGCACAACACCCTAGCAACCACCCAGAACTCTCTGACAACTGAAAAACACCTAGCAACCACCCAAAACTCACTAACAACTGCATAACACCCTAGCAACCATCCACAACTTGTTGACAACTTCACAACACCCTAGCAAACAACCAGAACTCTCTGACAACTGCAAAACGCCCTAACAACCAACCAGAACTCTAACAACTGCTAAACACCCTAGCAACCACCCATAACTCCAGCAGCTACATAACACCCTAGCAACTCCAACCACTCAAAGCTCTCTGACAAATGCACAACACCCTAGCAACCACCCAGGACTCTCTAACAATGGCATAACACCCTAGTAACAACCCCAAACTCTCGAACAACTGCAAAACACACTAGCAACCACCCAGAACTCTCTGACAACTGCAAAACACCCTAGCAACCACCCAGAACTCTAGCAGATACATAACACCCTAGCAACACCAACCACTCAAAACTCTCTAACAACTGCATAACACCCTAGCAACCACCCAGAACTCTCTGACAACTGCACAACACCCTAGCAACACCAACCACTCAAAATTCACTTACAACTGCAAAACATCCTAGCAACCACCCAGAACTCTAGCAACAACATAACACCCTAGCAACACCATCCTCCCAAAACTCACAAACAACTGCAAAACACCCTAGCAACCACCCAGAACTCTAGCAACAACAGAACACCCTAGCAACCACCCAAAACTCTCTGACAACTGCAAAACACCCTAGCAACCACCCAGAACTCTCTGACAACTGCACAACACCCTAGCAACCACCCAGACTCTCTAATAATGGCATTACACCATAGCAACCATCCAAAACGATCTAGCAGCTACATTACACCCTAGCAACACCAATCACTCAAAACTCTCTGACAACGGCAAAACACCCTAGCAACCAACCAAATCTATCTAACAACTGCATAACACCCTAGCAACCACCCAAAACTCTCTAAAAAGCTGCAAAACACCTTAGCAACCACTCAAAACTTTCTGACAACTGCATAACACCCTAGCAACCACCCAGAACTCTGACAACTGCACAACACCCTAGCAACCAACCAGAACTCTCTGACAACTACAAAACGCCCTAACAACCAACCAGAACTCTCTAACAACTGCAAAACACCCTAGCAACCACCCATAACTCCTGCAGCTACATAACACCCTAGCAACTCCAACCACTCAAAGATCTCTGACAACTGCACAACACCCTAGCAACCACCCAGAACTCTCTAACAATGGCATAACACCCTAGCAACAACCCCAAACTCTCGAACAACTGCAAAACACCCTAGCAACCACCCAGAACTCTAGCAGCTACATAACACCCTAGCAACACCATCCTCTCAAAACTCACGAACAACTACAAAACACCCTAGCAACCACCCAGAACTCTAGCAACAACATAACACCCTAGCAACACCATCCTCTCAAAACTCACGAACAACTGCAAATCACCCTAGCAACCACCCAGAACTCTAGCAACAACATAACACCCTAGCAACACCATCCTCCCAAAACTCACTTACAACTACACAACACCCTAGCAACCACCCAGAACTCTAGCAACAACATAACACCCTAGCAACCACCCAGAACTCTAACAACAACAACATAACACCCTAGCATCCTCCCAAAACTCTCTGACAACTGCAAAACACCCTAGCAACCACCCCAGACTCTCTAACAATGGCATTACACCATAGCAACCATCCAAAACTATCTAGCAGCTACATTACACCCTAGCAACACCAATCACTCAAAACTCTCTGACAACGGCATATCACCCTAGCAACCACCCAAAACTATCTAACAACATAACACCCTAGCAACCACCCAAAACTCTCTAAAAACTGCAAATACCTTAGCAACCACTCAAAACTTTCTGACAACTGCACAACACCCTAGCAACCACCCAGAACTCTCTGACAACTGCACAACACCCTAGCAACCACCCAAAAGTCTCTGAAAACTGCACAGCAACCTAGCATCCACCCAGAACTCTCTGACAACTGCACAACACCCTAGCAACCACCCATAACTCTCTGACAAATGCACAACACCCTAGCAACCACCCAAAGTCTCTGAAAACTGCACAGCAAACTAGCATCCACCCAGAACTCTCTGACAACTGCACAACACCCTAGCAACCACCCAGAACTCTGACAACTGCACAACACCCTAGCAACCACCCAAAACTCTCTGACAACTGCACAACACCGTAGCATCCACCCAGAACTCTCCGACAACTGCACAGCACCCTAGCAACCACACAGAACTCACTAACAACTGCACACCACCCTAGCATCCTGCCAAAATTCTCTGACAACTGCACAACACCCTAGCAACCACCCAGAACTCTCTGACAACTGAAAACACCCTAGCAACCACCCAAAACTCACTAACAACTGCACGCTAGCAACCATCCACAACTTGTTGACAACTTCACAACACCCTAGCAAACAACCAGAACTCTCTGACAACTGCAAAAGCGCCTAACAACCAACCAGAACTCTCTAACAACTGCTAAACACCCTAGCAACCACCCATAACTCCAGCAGCTACATAACACCCTAGCAACTCCAACCACTCAAAGCTCTCTGACAAATGCACAACACCCTAGCAACCACCCAGGACTCTCTAACAATGGCATAACACCTAGTAACAACCCCAAACTCTCGAACAACTGCAAAACACACTAGCAACCACCCAGAACTCTCTGACAACTGCAAAACACCCTAGCAACCACCCAGAACTCTAGCAGATACATAACACCCTAGCAACACCAACCACTCAAAACTCTCTAACAACTGCATAACACCCTAGCAACCACCCAGAACTCTCTGACAACTGCACAACACCCTAGCAACACCAACCACTCAAAATTCACTTACAACTGCAAAACATCCTAGCAACCACCCAGAACTCTAGCAACAACATAACACCCTAGCAACACCATCCTCCCAAAACTCACAAACAACTGCAAAACACCCTAGCAACCACCCAGAACTCTAGCAACAACAGAACACCCTAGCAACCACCCAAAACTCTCTGACAACTGCAAAACACCCTAGCAACCACCCAGAACTCTCTGACAACTGCACAACACCCTAGCAACCACCCCAGACTCTCTAATAATGGCATTACACCATAGCAACCATCCAAAACGATCTAGCAGCTACATTACACCCTAGCAACACCAATCACTCAAAACTCTCTGACAACGGCAAAACACCCTAGCAACCAACCAAATCTATCTAACAACTGCATAACACCCTAGCAACCACCCAAAACTCTCTAAAAGCTGCAAAACACCTTAGCAACCACTCAAAACTTTCTGACAACTGCATAACACCCTAGCAACCACCCAGAACTCTCTGACAACTGCACAACACCCTAGCAACCACCCAAAACTCTCTAACAACTGCAAAACACATTAGCAACCACTCAAAACTTTCTAACAACTGCATAACACCCTAGCAACCATCCAAAACTCTCTAACAACTGCATGACACCATAGCAACCAGCCAAAACTCTCTAACAACTGCATGACACCATAGCAACCACCCATAACACCTGAGTAACTGCATGGCAACACCCTAGCAACCATCCAAAACTCTCTAACAACTACATAACATCCTAGCAACACGATAGCAACCACCCAAAACTTTATTTCAACTACATAACACCCTAGCAACCACCCATAAAACCTGAGTAACTGCATGACAACACCCTAGCAACCATCCAAAACTCTCTAACAACAACATAACATCCTAGCAACACGATAGCAACCACCCAAAACTTTCTTTCAACTACATAACACCCTAGCAACCACCCATAAAACCTGAGTAACTGCATGACAACACCCTAGCAACCATCCAAAACTCTCTAACAACAACATAACATCCTAGCAACACGATAGCAACCACCCAAAACTTTCTTTCAACTACACAACACCCTAACAACCACCCAGAACACCCTAGTAACTGCATTGCAACACCATAGCAAACACCCAAAAACTCTCTAACAAACTGAGTTGTTAGAGAGTTGACTCTAACTGGGTGGTTGCTAGCACCCTAGCAACCACCCAGAACACCCAAGTAGATACATTAAAACACCCTAGCAACCACCAAAAATGCTCTAACAACTACATAACATCCTAGCAATACCCTAGCAACCACCCAAAACTCTCCTTCAACTATATACCACCCTAGAAACTACCCAGAACACCCAAGCACCTCCACAGTAACACAGCTCCATAGCTCAGGTGGTGTTTCTGAGCACATGATGATTTGCTGAAGGCCATTCGCTGGTGTCACATGAAACGTTACGGAAGTGCAGTCGGAGCATTGCTGCAGTCCAATCATGTGATTGTGCTTCATAAAGCAGGAGCTCAGAGCTGTAGAGGAGCGTGGGCGCTCCCATCTCAGGATCCCACGAGATCTCAGAAGAATCCGACGAGAAACAATCTAAAGAAACAATCGTCTCTCTCTCTCTCTCAGATCTTCTGATGAATCCGATCAAGAGTTATTCCATCCTTCTGTGTCGCTTCATCTTCCCTTCCTCATCTTTCTCATGGGCTGCTTCTATCAGCCTACCCACAATCCCCCTCTGCTCTCCTAATGAGCGGCTCTCCTCTAACGAGTTTACACTGAACTCATCACACATGGCCAGAAGAGACACACGTGGGCTTATGAAGCAGACGCCAGCGTTCACTAAATACACACATTAATACTAATAACCAGAGTAAAGGATCTCCTGTCAGCTGATGTGTCTTACAGTCAGTGCTGCTCATCTGATCTGAATCTGTGAGTGTGTGTTCGGACGGATCTCTAGAGCTGGTGTTTTCACTCCACTGCTCTCTGAATCTCTCCGTCACAGACGAGTGTTTCGCCGCCGCTTTGAGCTTCTGTCGAGATGTTAATTTAAGGCTGATGCTAACAGCTTCACGGCTCATTCCACATGAACTGCTTCCCTTCGGCGCGTCTGCGTCTCTCAGACCACATCTGAAATTATCTAACGTCTCCAGACATGAAGTCCAGCTGAAGTTTCTGACCAGAGCTAAAGAAGATCCTGGAGGATGAAGGGAAACATCTCAGCTCAAACTTCAACATGAGAAAAAAACTTTTAAATTCGAATTAATTAACTTTGATTGTCGAGCACAAATTACTATTGAGGATTTAATCTCAGTAATTGCATCACATCAATTATTTAAATTATTAAGACCACAATTAGTTAGGTTCATCAATACTTGCTAAGAAAGCTCTGAAATGGAATGAAACAAACAAAAGACTGAAGCAGATGATGGTGAGTATTCAATACAGCATAGATAATTAGTATATATTAAATAATAGCGTATAATTTTAATAATAGTACAGTGTATATTTTCAGACAGACTGACTCAGGCTCGGTTATTTTGAATGTTTAATCATAAACGAGGCAGAGTGCAGGTTCATAGGACAGCGGTCAGACAGCGAGAGCAGTGAGAGCTGCGGATATGAGACAAACAGCGGCTGAAAAATCAGCACGAGAGATGCTAATGAGCCTGTGATGAATACTAGAGAGCAGCGGACGCCTGCTAACTACAGTGTCCCTACGGATGTTACTCCATGAGGAGCTTCTACATCAAACGGGACACAAACAACTGTCATCTGTGCACAACACAACACTGAGCAGCTTCAAACAGGGACATTCAATCAATCAGTTCATAACATGATTTGATGAATCAGAGCAGTGTTTATCTGCTGCAAACACTACGAGGATCTGAACACCCAAGCTGCACGAACACAAGACTCTCTGTTGGTTTGTGCATGTGTGCTGATGTTCTGCACAGCCGGACAGATAAATGATTCATTGATTCAGCTCTTCTTAAGGACACAGAGGCTTGATGAACATCGCTCCACACGAGCATCATCACATCAGTCTGCGGTTTGTAAATCACTGCACGAGTTTAGCTCAGATCAAACGCTGAGCGAGGAACAGCAGATCCCAATCATCTGATGAATCACTTAATTCCAGTCTGAATCAGAGTCAGACACACGTGGAGCGGTACAGACACATCACGACGAGACGACCTCAGTTAAAGAGCATTTACTCATTAAATAAATACTAAAGCTTCAGTGCGAGTTCAGCACATTTGACAGCTTTTGTTTCAGAATGTTCACAAGCACAAATTATTTTCCACTCTTCGCTGTTACAGTGAGTCACTTACGGTCAACAGAAGACACTGTTTCAATAGTTCAGACACATCATCTAAACAATAGGCATGATAACGAGTGAAAATGGAGTGTAATAAAGTGTAAAATATCATAAACACTAAAATGACATGATTTAAACAGATCAAATTCAAGATTTAACCGAATAACTGTATGTGCTTGTATAAAATAACATACATTCATCCCTATTTAATTCTACTGTAAGTGCTTAACTTCGCAGTTTTATCAAAGAAAATGAGTTGATGTATTCATAACGTGTACAAAACCTTCAGCAAATAGCACAAATCAATGAGTCAGCCATGTTAACCACGGCAAATGATCACCACACGCCTACAGATCTGAATGAATCAGTCTTAAACCGTATGTTTAACTCAAGTCATATTATGAACTCAGACTGAATGATGAGTAATAAAGATGTTCAAAACAAACAGACTTTCAACATCCTTTCACAATAAACTACTGGTAAATGAGCATAGCTTGAGCGTTAAAGCTCAGAACCAATGTTGAGATGAGACGGAGTGAATGACGTCTACGGTCACTGTAATGACTGGTCAGAGGCGAGTGGATCCACTTGCAGCAATATTTATTAGACAGAATCAATCAGGCAATGGTCAGCGGGCAGAACAGGAATATCAGAGGCAGAGCAGAGACGTAAACAATACCAGGCAGGGGTCGAGGTCACAGGCACAGGTTCAGAGTTCCAAGGTCAGGTAGTCCGGGGTCAAACACAGAGATAGTAGGATGAATAACACTCAGAAATGTCAGCCGGGGCAAGAACAAGACTTCGCAATGTGTGTAGGGAAGTGTGCTGCTTATATGTGGGTGAGTGAATGAGGTGCAGGTGTGGCAAGACAATCAGGGTTGATTAGTGATTGGTGACAGCTGTGTGATTGGTGTAATGATGGAAGGGAATGTGTGAGTGCAGTGCATGATGAGAGATGCAGTCCATAGGCGATGTGCAGCTGTAGTGTGGTGCAAGAGATGTAATGAGTGGCAACCAGATTCATGACAGACACGATCAAATGTGAGATCTGATAGCTTTTCTAAGTGAGAGAAGTGAGTTTTTATGAATCAGTTTCACACTCTGTTTTTTTGCTCATCCTGAGAACCATGATATCACACAAACACATAAACATTTAGCAGCACGAGTCTCTGCTGAATAAACAAATGGCAATCAATGGAGTTAATAACAGCGTACAGATTCTGGATGAACACATCGGTGATATTACACGCCGTCCCGATGCCTTCATCCACGTCTTCATTCTAGAACAGCTCTGACGTGATGAAGAAAAACCTTTTAGCAAAAACTGGCCATTTCAGTGAATCGATTTGAAACTATATGATTCAATGATTCATCTGTAACAGTTTCATGCATTACAATGTTGAAAACACTAAGACTCTAAACATTGTGTTTCAATTATTTGTACAATTTCTATCAGTTCAGAAGGCTGTAATATATATATATACAAAAATTAAATAAAAACATGTTACATTGATGCATGCTAATGAAAAGCTTAAATGATGAGAGTTCAGACACACACACACACACACACACACACATATAAACAAACAAACACACTACAGCTTCAGGTTCAGGTTAAAGAAAAGCTGCTTCGCTCCAGGGACAGAGATAAAAATAGAGTGAAACTGTGCGAGAGAATAAAGACCAGGATCACGTCCATGACCACGTCTCTGGGGATCTGAGCCTTTACCAGAGCAATAAAGAGAGAATATGAATCACTTCAACCCCTCAATCACAGACAACTGATTCAGAATGTCTTGATTCAGCATTTTTAAGGCATCATTTTTAAAGGGTTAAACACACACTCAAACACACACATCATCAGAGCTCGAGCAGAACAGATGAACTATAAAGTGACAGCCGTATAACAGAAAAAAATCTATTTAATATCTCAAGTCAGGTTAAATGGAGAAAACAACCCCACAATAACAACAATCCCTCAAACTGAGCTCAAATGTCTCAACGTATTGAAGACCGAAAATAAAAAACATAATAAAAGTCAGGTTTTATTAACAGCTCGTGGATTTCCTCAACATAAACTCAAAAACTTCTCAGAAAGTCTGATCTGAGGTTTCTGAAGAATTTTTAAATCATATTAAAGCCATTAGCATGACCTGCTCAAATAAAATGATTTCACATGTCCATCAAAAATAAACTCAAATCATAAATCACGTATCTCTGACTAATTTATTTCAAATTAAACTGGCTCACATTCAACTGAAAAACAGCATAACTGTGCGGTTAAACGTGTTTTATTCAGTATATACATATGTAGTGAAACTGGATCTTGCTCCAATATATCAACACATATGAATTAGAGTTCGACTGATATTGGATTTATCTGATATGATAATAGTGTCAAAAGAAAGGTGAAAGATACTATAATCAATTAAATATTGAATGTGTTAAATAATATTCTTAACATTTCTTCCTGTGACTGGTGGTCTAGAGAGAGTTTATGTTAAATGAAAGGCCAGATACCAGAAAAAAATTAAAATAAATTAATATATATATCTGCTTAATTCACAAATTTGAATTATGAACTAGCCCCAAACACACTGGGACCATTAAAATGCTTTGAAGGTGCATTGATGATGGTCAACTGCTCATTCAAAATTATGTAGATACAATATGCATCTCACAACCATCTACAGCATAATACAGTATAAACAGCTCAACGCAAATGCAGTCATAATTTATCAGCAGATCAATAAGTGTTCGATTGGAATAAATGCAGTGTTCATTAATCTGAGAGCGAGAGCCTGTAGAATGAGCAACAGCACTGTGTTTTGACTATATAGCACTCATATTTATTTCATTAAATCACTAGTTTTCTGAGTTTTAAAGGTTAATAATCACATTAAACTGTATCACGAGTCCTGCTTTTCCAAAGCCCTGTGAACGTGACAGTAAAGTCTTAATGTGAAGATAATTGTTATCATGCTGATATATGTTCAATTGTTCGTTTTTGTGATAAGTTTGGTTTTAGCCAGTAATTTGATGCTATAAAAACGGGGCGTGTCATTATGGTTGATTGGATTTGCAGGTGTTTTATTCTGCGGCTCCACCTCATGACACTACTGCGCAGACTCGGGCTCCAAACGAATCTCTACTGCGCAGACTCTGGCTCCAAACAAATCTCTACTGCGCAGACTCGGGCTCCAAACGAATCTCTACTGCGCAGACTCTGGCTCCAAACGAATCTCTACTGTGCAGACTCTGGCTCCAAATTAATTTATACTGCGCAGACTTTGGCTCCAAACGAATCTCTACTGCGCAGACTCGGGCTCCAAACAAATCTCTACTGCACGCTGACTGGGGCTCCAAAAATCTCTACTGCGCAGACTCGGGCTCCAAAAATCTCTACTGCGCAGACTCGGGCTCCAAACGAATCTCTACTGCGCAGACTCGGGCTCCAAACGAATCTCTACTGCACAGACTCTGGCTCCAAACGAATCTCTACTGCACAGACTCGGGCTCCAAACAAATCTCTACTGCGCAGACTCGGGCTCCAAAGAAATCTCTACTGCACAGAGTCAGTCTCCAAACGAACCTCTACTGCGCAGACTCGGTCTCCAAACAATCTCTACTGCTAGAGTCGGTCTCCAAACGAACCTCTACTGCACAGACTCGGTCTCCAAACGAATCTCTACTGCACAGACTCGGTCTCCAAACAAATCTCTACTGCGCAGACTCTGGCTCCAAACAAATCTCTACTGCGCAGACTCTGGCTCCAAACGAATCTCTACTGCGCAGACTCGGGTTCCAAACTAATCTCTACTGCGCAGACTCGGTCTCCAAACAAATCTCTACTGCACAGAGTCAGTCTCCAAACGAACCTCTACTGCGCAGACTCGGTCTCCAAACGAATCTCTACTGCTAGAGTCGGTCTCCAAACGAACCTCTACTGCACAGACTCGGTCTCCAAACAAATCTCTACTGCGCAGACTCTGGCTCCAAACAAATCTCTACTGCGCAGACTCTGGCTCCAAACAAATCTCTACTGCGCAGACTCTGGCTCCAAACAAATCTCTACTGCGCAGACTCTGGCTCCAAATGAATCTCTACTGCGCAGACTCTGGCTCCAAACGAATCTCTACCGTGTAGACTTGGGCTCCAAATTAATCATTATTGCGCCGGTTCTGCCTCCGAACTAATCTCTATTTTTTTACAGTCTATGGTTCTTCTAATCAGAGAAGAGCGGAGTTGTTCCTCTGAACATATTAATTACAGGAGGAGAGTCATGCACAGATGGCTTTAATCCGACCCGGGACACAGCCTCTCTGGTGCACTAATGATCGTTCAGAGACACTGATCGTACACATTAGAGCCGGAGTCAGGCCGCGCTGACCGACCCTTCGGCCCTGGACAGAGAGAACAGACTGATTCTCCACTGAAATCATCCGTCTCCTCAGGACAGAGAGAGAGCCCGTCATCATTCACTCACACCAGGAGATCAGTGCTTCAGGCACAATCATCTAAAACTGTTGGAGAAACTATCAAAACTAGATTTTCGGATGAATAAGATTCAAAGAAAGTCGAGCTGTGCGATATGGCCAAAAATATTATCACCATTTTAATTTTTTCAATATCATATGATATCAATATGTATCATTATATCCATCAATGGGAATGGAAATACTTTGTAAATGTTTGTTATGGTGTGCTCACACCAAATGCAAAGCGAATACGTGCATCGCATCACTCGTTCCGGATTACTTGCAGGATGTTTTTCATGTTACTCTCAATGACAGTAATTTCTGTTTCAGTTGCTGTGATGAGAATGTTTCTATTAGCAGAATAAGACAATCGCCATTGCTTGAACAAACATATTTACATTGGCTCAAGAAAGTATCTTTACTGAGAAGAACTAAAAAACTACTATTGAGAGAACTCAAATGTCTTACTGCATCAAGTTGACTTATAATTTATTTTATGTTTTCTCAACTAGTTATTTTTTAAAGTGAATGCTCTCTTCCATTTTCTGCTTCAACCAGACATGTTAATAAGCTCTTCGCTGATTGGCTTGTGTGAGAACGCATCATGTGATTTTTCCGCTCGAGTTGACATTTTTGAAAGTGATGATTGAGGTGAATATTGCGTGCTCACGGAAAGCACATCACGCATTTCTCATCATTCACGTCACCTGACACGAATTTGCCTCTATTCGCATCTTTGCATTGACTTTGTATGTAATCTACTCGTGCGAATAATTACATTCCCTTTTGGTGTGAACACAGCATTAGACATTGAGAATCAATGTAAAGAGTATCAATGTTTTGTTCACATTAAACTCCACAGAGTAAGATTTTAATTTAAGGCCCCATTAAATCGGTTTTATTTTGCACTAAATTATGTGTTTATTTTTCGAAACTCAGTTTTTTATGTTTTTCATCATAATTGGTGTAATTTTTTTATTCATTAATAAAACGTTATCATGTTTATCAATCATTTAAAATATAATTCAAAAATAAGTAATTTACAACAAAAACACTGCATTTATTTATTTATTTTTATCCGATGTTGGATGACAGATCTGCAGAAATTATGACATGGATAAAATACCTTAGTTGTATGATGTTCTTTAAAAATGTATTATTATTATTATTATCATTATTAATAGTATTATCCAATATTAATATCTTTCTGTCATAACTTTTTCAAGTTAAACCGTGCTTTTATTTTTTAGGTCAGTGAGCTTGAGTGTGTTTGCTGCTGAAGTGTGTCTCAGAGCAGCTCAGGAGATGAAGTTCATGTGTTCATGTATTGAGACACAGACGAGTGTCACCAGCGTTGCCAAGTCTGCGGTTTTCACATGGAATCGAGCTACTTTGCTGTGGGTTGTTGTTCATGTCCATGGGTCCAAGCGACATCTAATGATGTTATATTTAGCCATCTAAAATGTCTCATCGAAACACAATTGGGCTAGTTTTGAGTAGCACTTGGAGAGGTTTTGTTGTGAAAACCTAGCAACCCCGAGTGTCACACATAATCACACAGATCATGCAGATTATAACACACTGATACATCAATCTGAGCGCTCAGTCTGGATCTGTTTGTGTGTTTTTGTGAGTGACTGCGACGCACTGTAGAATATCTGTGTGTCATTCACTCTGTCAGAACGTCTCGCTCCGTATCACACAAACCTCACATCCACACACAGCTTACATTAGTAATTTATCAAGCAATAACACACTTCCCAAAACTAGCTCCTATAGTTCCTGGAGATGACACTAGGTTAACATCTCAGTGCTTTCTTAAAGGAACAGTACACCCTAAAATGAGCATCCTCTAATTATTTACTCACCGAAGCTGAGCGGTGGAAAGTCCATTGAAAGTTCAAATAACCAACTTAGAAGAACCATTTGTGACTTCATATGATCACAACACATACATGGCGCACACGTATTGGTGGTTATTAACGTGATGTGTCGATCACTGTTTAGGTGTGAGTGAATACACAGAAAATACACAGGTTTGCATTCGACGAGAAACATGTGAGCTACGACTATCTAAGCACTAACTCCAGAGTCACACAAACAGCGAGATCTGTGTTTGTTTGCAGGGTTATTGATCTTGTCCCTCATCCAAAGCGGCGCGTCGAGACCTGAGCGCTAACATGTCGTTAGTGACTCCGTGAGGTAGAAACCAGGCAGATGGTGTGTGTTCATCTCCAACTTTTGATTACAGACGAGTTCTAACAACACCCTAAACAAATGTCTGTTTCACTTCGCTCCTCGCGGATCAGATGAGCAGCTGCAGAAACGATTAGCCGCCGCCTCGCAGATGCATCGCCATATACTGCTCCAACATTACTGCTTTACACACAAACACATGCAGCACGACTGTTTTTAACATTGATAATAATCAGACATGTTTCTTGAGCAGCATATTATTATGATTTCTGAAGATCATGTGACACTGAAGACTGGAGTAATGATGCTGAAAATACAGCTGCGCATCACAGAAATAAATTAGAGTTTAACACATATTCATATAGAAAACAGCTGTAATAATATTACAGAATATTACAGTATTTTGATCAAATAAATACAGCTTTGGTAAGCAGAAGAAACTTCCTTCAAAGCATTAAGAAACTCAAGGTTCAAGGTTCTTTTATTCGTCACATACTCAATTATACAGGATATAATCAGTAGTGAAATGTAAACTCATTATTATAAATGTTTGACTGGTAAATAATAATTATGTTGTGTTTTTGTCATTTTGACAAACATTTCAGCTTTAGATATATTAACCATATTAACCCTGTATCAAATACATATATCAAATTAATAGTTCTCTCTCTCTCTCTCTCTCTCTCTCTCTCTCTCTCTCACTCACACACACTCTCACACTCACACACACACACACACACACACACACACACACACACACACACACACACACACACACACACACACACACACACACACACACACACACACACACACACACACACACACACACACACACACACACACACACACACACACACACACACACACACACCAACGCCAAGTTGAATTATACATTCAGTTTGTAGACGTGCAGAAGTGTGACGGAGACTTTGGATTCATGCATCATTACAGACAAACCTCACGCTCAACTAGTCTAGTTAATCAGCATTGATCAGCCGCAGGTCTGCAGAGCTGCTCGTCACAGACCATGCTTTTATGCTTTTATAAACATCATACTTTACATAAATAGTGAAGCTACTAGCTACACCAGGGACTCAATCTGCTGCTTGAGGATGCTTGAAAGAAAGAAAGAAAGAAAGAAAGAAAGAAAGAAAGAAAGAAAGAAAGAAAGAAAGAAAGAAAGAACACTATCAAAAGGTCATATTTCTAACACTATCATCATAATTCATGAGCAGATTCAGCTGAACTGAACTCATAATAATAAAGTCTGATCTCCAGAAAGCAGCTTCAATCTCTGAATATGATTCCTTGTGTATTTCTTCAATCTGAGAAGTGCCCAGAACCCGTCTAAACCCAGAAAAACTAGACTAATGCAGGCTTCAGGGCCGGTTTCTCCAACAGGTGCAGTTCTGGGGTGAGCACAGCTTTAATTTCTCCTCTGCAGCTGATCTGGATTCATCAGCGGAGAACAGACCGGCCTTAACAACCCCGCTTAACTGAGACCGGCTCTCAGATTTTTTCTCTAATTGGACGGCCATTTTGTGCCTGGAAAGCCGGTATGGGAAGATAAATGAGTCCCTGAGAGATGAGCGAACACTGGCGCCTGTTCTGCAGGACAGCGAGATGTCATTTGTGCTCTTCACTCCATCAATCCCAAAGGCCAGCAAATACAGCAGCGGTCACAGGAGTTTTCCTGAGCAATACGCCTCTCCGAAGAGACCAGGAGAGACCCGGAGAGACACAGAGAGACCCGGAGAGACCAGGAGAGACCCAGAGAGACCTGGAGAGACCCAGAGAGACCAGGAGAGACCAAGAGAGACTCGGAGAGACCCAGAAGAGACCAGGAGAGTCCCGGTGAGACCCAGAGAGACCAGGAGAGACCCGGAGAGACACAGAGAGACCCGGAGAAACCAAGAGAGACTCGGGGAGACCCAGAAGAGACCAGGAGAGACCCAGAGAGACCTGGAGAGACCCAGAGAGACCAGGAGAGACCCAGAGAGACTCAGAGAGACCCAGAAGAGACCAGGAGAGTCCCGGTGAGACCCAGAGAGACCCGGAGAAACCAGGAGAGACACAGAGAGACCATGCAGGAGAGCACCGGAGAGACAAAGAGACCCTAAGAGATCAGGAGTGATCTGAAAAGACCAGGAGAGACCAAGAGAGACCCGGAGAGACTTGGAGAGACCAGGAGAGACCCAGAGAGACCCGCTACTACAGGCATCTCTGACTCTCGTACAATAACAAGCACAGAGCAAACAACTCATTAATGAATCACACTCCATCAGTCACAGCTCCTCTGATTCTCAATCACATCATCCTGAATCTCATTATAAACATCAGCAGTATGTTACTCCGACCAACACCTGAGATGATTCCATTCAAAACAAACCTGGAAAAACACATTCAGTGGAAATGCACACGAGTGCAGATGCAGTCTCCAGTTCACCGATACATTCTATTCTCAAAAGCATGTTGTGTTGCCAGATCGTTAAACGCCTCATGAGTTTAGGACAACTGAACACGTGACATAGGATCTGAGCAAGCAATAATAGTAAAAATAAAAACAGATATTATGATACAAAATTCAACAGAGGTTGAAATATGAAATAACAGAAAAATCTAACTTAAATGTAAGTTTATTGATACATTAGATGATATGTTTAAAAAAGATGTTTTATGTTTTGCATATTTGATGCATCAGTCTTTTATGGCTCATGTAATCAATTGCAAACATATGAACGTCACTTTAACTTTCACTTTATATTGTGCATACGTGTGTATTAGCATGTGTTTATGTATACGTGTGTGTGTGTGTGTGTGTGTGTGTGTGTGTGTGAGCGTGTTTGTTTATGAATACGTGTGTGTGTGTGTGTGTGTGTGTGTGCGAGAGAGAGCATGTGTGTTTATGAATACATGTGTGAAAGTGTGTGTTTATGAATACATATGTGTGTGTATGTAAGCATGTGTGTTTATGTATACATGTGTGTGTGTGTGTGTGTGTGTGTGTGTGTGTGTGTGTGTGTGTGTGTGTGTGTGTGTGTGTGTAGAGCATGTGTGTTTATGAATACATGTGAGAGTGTGTTTATGAATACATGTGTGTGTGTGTGTAAGCATGTGTGTTTATGTATACATGTGTGTGTGTGTGTGTGTGTGTGAGCATGTTTGTTTATGAATACGTGTGTGTGTGTGTGTGTGTGTGTGTGTGTGTGTGTGTGTGAGAGAGCATGTGTGTTTATGAATACATGTGTGAGAGTGTGTGTTTATGAATACATGTGTGCGTATGTGTGTGAGCATGTGTATTTATGAATACATGTGTGTGTGTATGTGTAAGCATGTGTGTTTATGTATACATGTGTGTGTGTGTGTGTGTGTGTGTGTGTGTGTGTGTGTGTGTGTGTATGTAAGCATGTGTGTTTATGTATACATTTGTGCGTGTATGAGCATGTGTGTATATGAATACATGTATGTGTGTGCTCTTCCACAGGAGCTGCTGGACTGAAGCTGTGGATCTGAGAGGAAGCTGCAGCAGTCGTAAAAAAACACTTCATTGATCCTTTGAGCTCAAACTCCTGAGATCTGATTTCCGCACACACACACACCACACACACACACACACACACACACACACACACACACACACACACACACACACACACACACACACACACACACAGGTCCTCATCCTCCTCCAGCTGATAACAGTGTTTGAGCGACAGAGCACCAGGCTGTGTGTCTTATCTGTGCGTCCGCTCAATGTTTACTGTCCTGAGCTGATGTACTAGAGTAATTTCTCATTTGTTACATTGTCAAGAAGCAATTACACACACGCGATGAAAAGCCGATCAACAATGGAGGCCATCAATCAACGGGGAACCACAGGCCCCTCCACACGTGTGTCCTCTAGTGCTCACAGTGTGTTATTGTGAGGGAGCGAACGGTTAACAATCACACACAGCCTGACTGAATACTCACTGAGAGAACACTGACCGTTCCATGACCACTGACCACAGCAACCTCATCACACACGCTCCAAACCAACACCAACCAGACCTGCTGAGTTTACTACTGGAGCCCTGTGACTTCTGCAATGCAGATCATGTGCATGAAATACTGTGGATAGTACAAACAACTGGAATTGACAGAAAGTTAGATACTTTTAAATTATTAAATAAAAAATATGGCTGTGCAATTAATCAAATTCAAACGTTTTTTTTTTTAAATACCACCCAATCAATAAAACAATAATATATATAATTGTGTATATTATTTATTATTGTATATCATATTTTATTTATTTATAATAAATTTAAGTGTAACATTTTATTGTACAGAAATTGTAATTTTCATTTGATTATATTTTAAATGATCGATAAAATATTAATTAATTTGATTAACACAATTTTTTTAAATGTAAAAAATTAAAAATTAAATACAAATAAAATGAAAACACAAAAATAATGAAAAAACAACTTAAAGAATAAGCAGGATTACACCGCCCTGTATTCTGAACTGGAACATAATAAATGACTGAAACTGAATGAGAGTCTCACTGATACAGCATCAGCAGGGTATATGTGATGTGTTTTTGTTCTTCATAACTCCATGTGCTGACCGATGCATATGAAATACTGCCTCCAAAGATATCATATGAATCCTCAATGATTTCACAGAGAGATGGAGACAGACTCATCTGATATGAGAGACATTATGACCCGTGTCTGTCAAACAATCCATTCTACAATCCAGCGGCTGTTCTCGGACGATTCTGGAGCGCATCTCTGTTCCAATGCGTCTAATGGATCTGTGAGGCTGTGAGAGACTCAATCTCACTGAGATCTGCGACCGACGACACCATGCTGTTTCTCAGTCCATCTCTACACAAAAACCATCCTTTCACAATCACTACAAAGTGTGTAAAGTGTCACTTTTTGCCTTGTCATAACTGCATCACAAACACACTTCTACACTAAATATTCATGTCCATACTACATCTCATTCTTGTTCCAATAATATCCATTGAGGTTTCACTGTTTCTCATTATTCTCAGTGTAGATTTCACTACACTGTAATTATTTAAAACACTGTACATTTGAAGTTTTAAACACTGTAATTTAAAGTTATTTTTCTATTTAATCCACTGTTTTGTAGAGGGGGGTCAAAATGGCCATTTTCACCAGAGATTCAGAGCCATGTTATAGGAGTTAAAATGACTTAAGAGACATGGCAGCATCACAATGTTACTCTCACACAGAGATTGTTAGGTCTATTAGTGAAATCTGTCGACTTTAGCAATCTTTGTTGTATTGTGTGTCAATGGTGACCATTCAAAAATGGGGATACAGCGCTTTTCAAGTCTTTTCTCCAAAGTTTGCAGGTCTACAACTCAAGAAGTATTAAAGCTATCTTAATACCCTTTTAGATGTTGGGTCTTAGCAAACTTTACTTCTGGCATCTTCATTTGTAAAGCCCTATATGGTTTAATTCAGATACTGGAATTTTAATATGGCTCTTAAATCGTTAAAATGTACACATTTCCAATGGTCAAAACCCAAATGTGGGTCAGTTTGCACAAATATGATACTTATTGATTTTTAAAGAGGAATGTCTGAAGAACAAAATAATGCTGAAACTAGAAATGTACCTCGTTTATTTCTGTCTAAATAACTGCATTAAACATAAGTGTCCGAGTGCCGTATTATTTTTCCAAAGTTTGCATGCCTATAACTCAAGAGGTATTAAAGATATCACACTAAGATTTTAGATACTAATTCTTAATAAACTTTTTTTGTACAATCTTCATCTTCAAGGCCCTACATCAATCAGTCCCAAAGACATGGGGATCTCAATGAGGCTCCAGATTTTTAATATTACCCATTTTCAGTGGTTAAAAACCAATTGTTGGTCATTTTGTATATAGCTGATGCTATTAGAAATGTATAATAACTAATAATATAAATACTATAATGACATGGAGTGACCCAACATCAATTTTAATAATAATAATAATGCTTAGAAATTAATTGAGCTTCCAAATGATGTGTGTATAATTACAATGTGGAAAACCCTAACAAGATCAGCCAACGGAGAGAGAGAGGAGTAATAAACTCAGCTTAACCTACAAAACACAACTTTCATTTATTTTTATGTTTTGTAAAGCTGAACTGAAGTCTGTGAAGCAAAGCACACATGTATTTCATCAAGCCGTTCATCACAATTACACTTTCAGAGATGCTGCAGGCAACACTTTTACCTCAAATACACATGCATTAGTCTAAGCACATCATTAACAAACGTGCTCCCACACAAACACACACATGATCCAGAGCTGGGGATCGCCGGGCTTCTCTCCTGCATCTAATTGTGTTTGGCGCTGACGAACCTCTGCAGCGTGTCATTAAGGTAAAGTTAAACACTGAACCAAATGAAGAAAACTGTTAGTTTTCAAGAGCTAATGACCTCTGGGGGACGTCAGAAATCACTTCTTCAGCCACGTGGCCACAAGCAGACAATTAAAACAGCCCGCTCACGGCCGCTGGAGCTAAATATGACTTTAATGTCTATACGAGAGATTAGCGCCGGCTCCGTTCGAGATCTTAAAGTCTCTGAGCAGATTAAGACTGGATTCGGCGGCGTCCATGAGCCCAGACGAGATGGAAACGGGCCTCGGATCGATGTGTGGATGACAGTTACAGATGTGTGCGTGTGTGTGTGTGTGTGTGTGTGTGTGTGTGTGTGTGTGTGTGTGTGTGTGTGTGTGTGCTGTGTGTGTGTGTGTGTGTGTGTGTGTGTGTGTGTGTGTGTAAAAATCCATAGTGCGCAGCCCCTCCACAGTCAGAAGTGCATTTGGGAGATTCACATCGATCTCTTGCAGTCAGCGGCTCTTGAGAGGAAACTCGCGACCCGTAATGGAGAGGCAGGACAGAAGATCCAGAGAAAGTCAAGCCTCGGGATTCATACAAACGTGTTTCTAAAGCTCTGAGATGCTTTATTTAAGAGCTGCGGTGGTCACGAAACCGAGGGAATGCGAGTACGGCAGAAGATTTCATGTAATTCAAAGAGAGAAGGTCAAACAACAAATAAACGCTGCTGGATCAATCTCACCTCCAGCGTAGCTTTTAAACTCTAAACGTGTGTCACGATCAGTCACAATGCATACGAGGACACGATGATGCTTTTATTCAAGCAGACTTAAACACATGCATTTACAGAGGTGGACAGAATTATTGGCACCCTTGGTAAACATGATCAAAGAAGGCTGTGGACATTTATCTGCATTGTTAATCCTTTTGATCTTTTATTTCAAAATTCACAAAAATTGAACCTTTCATTGGAGATTTACAAATTAAAATGGGAGGAACTAAAACAATTATAAAAGATTTTTACAGTGCTTTTTTGTTCACATTTACCAAGGGTGTCAATAATTATGCCCACCGCTGTATATTTGATCAGTTATTGCTTTCCATGGGAATCGAACCCATGACGTTTTTTGATAAAAACATCACAATAATCCACACCACTCCAGTCCATCAGTTAACAGCAGGGGGCAGGCATGGCCTAATGGTTAGAGAGTCGGGATGCGGTTTGCAGGTTCGAGTCTCAGTTCGGCAGGGATTGTAGGTGGGGGAGTGAATGTACATCGCTATCTCCACCTTCAATACCATGACTGGTGCCCTTGAGCAAGGGTGTATGTTCACGATGTGTGTGTGTTCACGGTGTGTGTGTGTGTGTGTGTGTGTGTTCACTGCTGTGTGTGTACATGGTGTGTGTGCGTGTGTGTGTGTGCACTTTGGATGGGTAAATACAGACCACCATACTTGGCTGTGTCACCTCACTCACTTCACTCAACATCTGGAGAAGACAAAAGCTGAAACAAATCCAGCATTGAGACGTTTTTAACGTCCATAATCCATAATAACTCTTCCTCGGGGTGGGGCTTATCACATGGGGTGAGGCTTATTACATGGGTCGGGGCTTATCCAGGGGTGAGGCTTATCACATGGGGCGGGCTTATCACATGGGTGAGGCTTATCACATGGGGTGGGGCTTATCCAGGGTGAGGTTTATCACATGGGCGAGGCTTATTACATGGGTCGGGCTTATCCAGGGTGAGGCTTATCACATGGGGTGGGCTTATCCATGGGTGAGGCTTATCACATGGGGCGGGGCTTATCACATGGGGTGAGGCTTAACACATGGGGTGGGGCTTCTCCAGGGGTAAGACTTATCACATGGGGCGGGGCTTATCACATGGGTGAGGCTTATCACATGGGGCGGGGCTTATCACATGGGTGAGGCTTATCACATGGACCAGGACTTATCACATGGGTGAGGCTTATCACATGGGGTGGGGCTTATCACATGGGGCGAGGCTTATTACATGGGTCGGGGCTTATCCAGGGGTGAGGCTTATCACATGCTTTATCAAAGGCTTATCACATGGGGTGGGGCTTATCACATGGGTGAGGCTTATCTCATGGCTTATCAGAGGCTTATCACATGGGATGGGGCTTATCCAGGGGTGGGGCTTATCACATGGGGCGGGGCTTATCACATGGGTGAGGCTTATCACATGGGGCGGGGCTTATCACATGGGTGAGGCTTATTATATGGTATATCAGAGACTTATCACATGGGGTGGGGCTTATCAAGGGGTTGGGCTTATCGAGGTGGGGCTTATCACATGGGTGAGGCTTATCATATGGTTTATCAGTGACTTATCACATGGGTGGGGCTTATTACATGGGTCGGGCTTATCCAGGGGTGAGGCTTATCACATGGGGTGAGGCTTATTACATTGGTCGGGGCTTATCACATGGGTGAGGCTTATCACATGGGGCGGGGCTTATCACATGGGTGAGGCTTATCATATGGTATATCAGAGACTTATCACATTGGGTGGGGCTTATCAAGGGTGGGGCTTATCGAGGGGTGGGGCTTATAACATGGGATGGGGCTTATTACATGGTCGGGCTTATCCAGGGGTGAGGCTTATCACATGGGGTGGGAATTATCACATGGGGTGAGGTTTATTACATGGGATGGGGCTTATCCAGGGTGAGGCTTATCACATGGGGTGGGGCTTATCCAGGGGTGAGGTTTATCACATGGGGCGGGCTTATCACATGGGGTGGGGCTTATCCACTTATCAGACTTATCACATGGGGCGGGCTTATCACATGGGTGAGGCTTATCACATGGGGCGGGCTTATCACATGGGTGAGGCTTATCACATGGAGCGGGACTTATCACATGGGTGAGGCTTATCATGGGTGGCTTATCACATGGGGTGGGCTTATCCAGGGTGTGTGTGGGTGTGGGCTTATCACATGGGTGAGGCTTATCACATGGGGCAGCTCACATGGGTGAGCTTATCACATGGGAGATTCACAGGGTGGGCTTATCCAGGGTGGGGCTTATCACATGGGGTGGGCTTATTACATGGGAGGCTTATCCAGGGGTGAGGTCACATGCTTTGTCAGAGGCTTATCACATGGGTGGGGCTTATCACATGGGTGTGAGATCACATGGCTTATCAGAGGCTTATCACATGGGGTGGGGCTTATCCAGGGTGGGGCTTATCACATGGGGTGGGGCTTATTCAGGGTGAGGTTTATCACATGGGGCGGGCATTAAACATGGGGCGGGGCTTGCAAAGTGTCAACAACACTGTACTGCTTGTCTCTGTTCTTCAGTTTGTCTCTGATAGCAGTGCTCATGATGATGATGATGATGATGATCAGTCCTGACATTAATTGCTCTCACACATGCTGTTGTTAGAAGCCATCAGTCGGCAAATTACTAACGAGTGCAGCTCCCCACGGGTCAGCAGACTGGGAGTGATTATGGACAGGAAGATCAAACCAAACAAAGAACAAGCAAGCACACTGCTGTTTGAATGCTTATCACTGCATACTAAATTCACATAAAAACAGCACGCACTGTTTAATAGAAGCATTTGGGATGACCTCATTTACATGTAAATTAGTGTGTGTGAGTGTGTTGCAGCTGCAGATGAAAACACACAAATCTTTCAGCCCTGAATTCTGTATTCACAGCCAAACTGACTCATTAGAAAGAAGCCCTGTTTGTGTGTGTGTGTGTGTGTGTGTGTGTGTGAGTGTGTGTGTGTGTGTGAGTGTGTGTGTGTGTGTGTGTGTGTGTGTGTGTGTGTGAGACAGTGAGTATGTGTGAGAGTGTGTGTGTGTGTGTGTGTGTGTGTGTGTGTGTGTGTGTGTGTGTGTGTGTGTGTGTGTGTGTGTGTGTGTCACTGCTGATAAAATAGTTTTAATGTCGCCGACTTCAACTTCAAAGAAGAACTACACACTACATTCACTCTCTGGTCTTTCACTGGTTTCTCTGCTTTGAGCGATTCACTGTTCGAACAGCCTTCAGCGATTGTTTCTTGATGACCTGCACCGGATAAAGGTAAAACACACAACTAGTGTGAACGCTCTTCTGTTGTCAGTCACAAACACATAAACAAACACTCACACGTTGATTTTGCTATACTTGTGAGGACTTTCATAGACTTCTATTGTTTTTATACTGACCTAACAATATTTTGTGTTGCCCTACACCAACCCTACCCCTAAACTTGATCGCCATTGTGGTGACTTCAACGCCTAACACCTAAAATCTCAATAAGACCTTTTGTACACGTATGACAGAAATTAAGTCACACTGGCTAGAAATAAGTGAAGCTGGTTATGCTGTGGAGTTGTTTACTCATCTTCTGAAATATAACACATTCAATCTCTAAATCTCTGAATCTCTGATGTGTGACTTTGTGTTAGTTTTTTGTTTAATTGTTCATATTAGGTCTTCAACGAGCCCAAAAGATCCCATGTTACACCTCTCTTTATCTCCTTGCACTGACTACCATTGCATGTTGCATTTTGAAATTTTAAGATAAACTTCATTTAGTATTTTTTATAATTTATTTCCCTTGTGAGGACTGGCCAAATATCCCCACAAAGTCAAAAATCTCAGGCTTTACTATCCTTGTGGGGACACACCAACACAAGCACAGAAGCATGCAAGATCACCAGCTTATGTTTACACTGTCTTAACTATAAAAACTAATCTAGTTAATGTTCCAGCAGGTAAGTTTGGGTTGCAGTGGTCCATCAGCACTAAACACAGCTCCTGGTCTGAGCCGGTCTAGTGACAGCAGAGAGACGCTCACTCGGTCTACAGGAAACAGGAAGTACTCAGACTCGTATGCTAATGCTCCAATGTGTCTGCATTTCACTTAGCGACCAATTAAGCCAACTAAACCAACAGGGAGACCTCAAAAAAACAATTAATCATCACAATAAATCAGCCAATTAAGAGATGAGATGAAATTAACATCAGATTACACGCAGGAACAGATAATGAAGACGGCGTGTCCTCAGCGCGCACACACACACGCACGCACGCACACACACACACACACACACACACACACACAGATCAAACAAGCAGCAGTAAACACGGCGGCTTCGGCTGTAGAGCAGCGCAAATGAGATCAGACTCACAGATGCTGTGTGAATTACATATATAACACCTCTACATGTTTATCAAAAGGGAAAAAATGGACCCATCTCACATTCCTGTGAACGACAGCAGGATAAACGAAAACAAATCCACTACAGCATTTCCACAACTTTACAAAAGAGGAAACAATATAAAGAGAAGGATTACAGTCGTCAAATGTAGATATTATATTTACACTCATGTAGAGTGATATATAACCCACAATACTGCAATTGGTTATATTGTTATGATTGTTTATATAATAACACAATGTAACTATATTATCATCCAGCTCTGATCTGCTAAATGTAGATGTTATTTTGTATGTTAATTTAAACAAAAAGGGTCCATAAAACACACAGGACTCAAAGCAACAAGAGAAGCCTGTTTATTGCTGGAATCAGAAGTACTTCTGTAAACACTACAGTGTGATCTGTGGCCAGGATCAATGCAGAAGACGGCGGCGGTGTGTGTACTCACGATCGCTGCAGTACGAGCCCCCATAGGACGTCATGGTGCAGTCACACGAGAAGCCCTCCCACTGCTGCAGACACACCCCCTGATGATGACACGAGTCCTCCGTACAGGTGGTGCTGGGTCCTGCGCACGCACACACACACACGGGACAGAAACACACAGCGGGTCAGTCATCATCTAGGGTGAGTAGATATCCAGAGCTTAGCCCAAAGACATCCAGGAATACACACATATATATATATATATATTTTTTTTTTTAATACATATAAGTTTTAGGAGCTAATTTGTAGTCAATCCTACAAGACAGACTTTTCAGGAGAGGAGATGGACTATAAATGAGCTCCTAAAACTTACTGGCAGATTCTGGAAGATAAATTCTTCAAACAGTGGTACAAGAGGATATGGTGCTGGTTCTTCAAGGGTCACTCTCAACTTATCTGTTAACTTATCTTAAAGCCTACAAAATCCTAGTCACGCATAGCCAGACCTTCAGATTTACGGCTGAAGTTCTGGAATAGATGACAGCTTTCATTGGCTAAGCCCTGCAAATGAGGCCATTTGACTGACATGTCTAACAACCAATCACGGTTCGTTTTGTTCAGCGTCACGTTTCGGGGTGTGGAAATGTCGCCACAATAACAAACCGGTGTGTGAAACTCTCGGACGTATTTTTAAGATTCTATGCCACGATTTTTACATATTTCACATACTTTTGAAATCCAGCATTTAGTTGATACTGACAAGCATTTATTGTCACATTTGTAAACACGACGGGTTTCTTCTTTCGAGAAGAGGTTTGGTGCCACGGCATCTTTGTTTCCAGGCAGAACGTTAAAGAACGAGACACACACGTCTCCCGGAAATCCCGTATGATTCAACCAATCTGACGATGACTTTGACATCCCTGAAGTGTCTCCAGATAAGTGTAACATATGCATCAGACGCAGGGCTGTAGTCAAGTCCACCTATGCTGAGTCCAAGACCAAGACTACCGAGTCTGAGTCAAGGCCGAATCCAAAGAGGTTCGAGTCAAGACCAAGACCAAGACTATCAAGTCCGAGTCAAGACCGAGTCCAAAGAGGTTCGAGTCCGAGTCAAGGCCAAGGCCAAGACCAAGACTATCTAGTCTGAGTCAAGACCGAGTCCAAAGAGGTTCGAGTCCGAGTCAAGGCCAAGACTATCTAGTCCGAGTCAAGACCGAGTCCAAAGAGGTTCGAGTCCGAGTCAAGGCCAAGGCCAAGACCAAGACTATCTAGTCTGAGTCAAGACCGAGTCCAAAGAGGTTCGAGTCCGAGTCAAGGCCAAGACTATCTAGTCTGAGTCAAGGCCGAATCCAAAGAGGTTCGAGTTCGAGTCAAGACCAAGACTATGACTATCGAGTCCGAGTCAAGACCGAGTCCAAAGAGGTTCGAGTCCGAGTCAAGGCCAAGACCAAGACCAAGACTATCTAGTCCGAGTCAAGACTGTGTCCAAATAGGTTCAAGTCCAAGTCCAAGTCCAAATGAGAAAGTCAAAACAGAGAAAGAAAAAAATGATCTTCTTCAAGACCACATACTTAACTTTTTATAGTTTATGTAATGCGAGAGACAGCATACTTTTTTTTTTCTAATATAATCATTTTGAATTATTATTTGTAATGATCTAAAAGCATGTGCAGCAACACTGTAGGATCAAATGTGTCCATTTTATTTACTTTAGGTTTAGCACTTTCACTAAAGTCACATAAGCTGAAGTGCAACTTCACATTTTCAGCATTTTTTTTTATAGTGTATCAATCACATTCTGGGCTGCCAATGAAAACATTACAAACAACAAGCAACATAAGTATCACAAATAAAGTTGACATGTTCTCATTCTTGAACTTGTAACTTGTTCTAAAGCAGGGTGTCCAAACTCAGTCCTGGAGGGGTTGGTGTCCTGCAGAGTTTAGCTCAACTTGCTTCAACACACCTGCCTGGAAGTTTCTAGTATGCTTAGATTAGCTGGTTCAGGTGTGTTTGATTAGGATTGAGCTGAACTCTACAGGACCGAGTTTCGAGACCCTGTGCTAAAGAAACCAAAGCACAATGTAACCAAAACAATAAACCAAAGGAGAAATTTCAACAGCCCCCAAGCAAGGCTGTGTAGGAACATGAACACCTTCAGCTCTGTGTGTCTGTGTGTGGGCGCATGCATTTGTTTGCTCCTTGCCTTAGGCCATATAATATAGGTGTTACACTTGCAGAACTTCCCAGGGGATATGTATAGTAGGCTTGTTGCAATATTTGGACGGTGTTACATGTGTTAAGCTGTGGCCATTTGTTTTATAGTAGGAATAAAAATAATTTTGTTCAGTTCGAGAACATACAATTAAAAACTGAACACTGCCGAACGACAGTCGCATCATAGATCAGCAACGGGAGTCAGATTTCATGTTTAACATGAGGAGAGTGCGTTGAGCTGACTGACCAGAAGAGTGAGATGAGACCAGACGATGGAGGAAGAAAAATTAAACGCAAAAGCGCCTGTTTGGCGATATTTTGCATTTGGACTTGTTTGCCATTTATCTAAGGTGATGGAAGTTTTTGTTCGTTTATTTGGCTATTTATTTGGTTTCCACAGTGTTTGCTTATTTATTCTTTACTTCAATTTTTGTGTAATTCATTTATTTTATTTTACATCATGGTGTATTCCGCTCCTCCAGACTTTATTAGTTTTTTTAATAAACATTCTGTTTCTTATTAATTTGGTTCCATAGCCTTTGCCGATTTTTAGTTTTTTACATTTTAACATTGTGCAAGTTATTTGTTGTTTTATATTAGGCCTATAGCATGGTGTATTTTTATTCATTTTGTTAAAGTTCCACATTTACTGTATTAAAGAAAATGTGTTGTTGTACGGATAGCAATTGACAAGGAACTGCGCTATTTGAAAGTGAAAGTAAAATGTGCACGAGCATTTACAAGCTATTAAAAAGTGAAGAAAAGTGATGAGGAGGAGAGGGAAAAATCTAACCAACTATGTAAAAACAAACTGTGTTATACAACTTGCTGAGACTGTCGGTGGCCAAAATTAAACTGATTTATGCCTCTGTACAGCGTGCACACGCGGAGCCAGGTGTATGATGCAGCCATGCATTTATCAGGCAACCAATGGCAATGCCTGTTCTAGATGGATTGTGAATTAAACCAATTACATTACTTATTTTCTGAACAAGCGTGCTCCATCAATGGTTTTGTTTTGAAAGAGAAATAACCATATAGGCTATAGCTGGACTCTGTCGTGACCAACTAGAACATTTGGCGAGTCCAAGTCTGAGTGCAAATAACCAACGAGTCCAAGACAAGTCAGAGACGATAGAAAAACATCTCGAGTCCGGACTCGAGTACTACAGCCCTAATCAGATGTTCAGCCACCGGTCCGTGGGCATGACGTCTGAGGCTGAAACTAATAAAATCCAGTCTTGATGTATTTCACAATACTTCATGTTATTCTTATTAAGTGAGGGTCATTTCTTTTTAGGATTTTTTACCCAAGCAAAATCCCTGAGATTCTGACACCTTTAATTCTGGAGACTCCAGGAAGGTTGCAGTTACTTAGAAGGGAGAGGTTATTATGTGAGTATAGGAGAGCATAAGTCTAAGTGGACGTCCATGACATGCGGAGTCCCTCATGGCTCAATCCTTGCATCGCTCCTGTTTAGTCCGTATAGGCTCCCACTAAGTCAGATAATGAGGAAGAACCAAATTGCCTATCACAGCTATGCTGATCATACCCAGATTTACCTAGCCTTATCTCCAGATGATTATAGCCCCATTGACTCCCTCTGCCAATGCATTGATGAAATTAACAGTTGGATGTGCCAAAACTTTCTTCAGTTAAACAAGGAGAAAACTGAAGTCATCTTTGGGTGATTCTGGAGACAGACCTTAGCTTCAGTAGTCATGTCATCTGAGCATATCACACCAGTCCTCAGGTCCTTACACTGGCTTCCAGTTACATTTAGGATTGATTTTAAAGTACTTTTACTCGTTTATAAGTCACTCAATGGTATAGGACCTAAATATATGGCAGATATGCTCACTGAATATAAACCTAACAGACCACTCAGATCATTAGGATCGAGTCAGTTAGAAATACCAAGGGTTCACACAAAACAAGGGGAGTCCGCTTTTAGCTATTATGCCACCCGCAGCTGGAACCAGCTTCCAGAAGAGATCAGATGTGCTAAACCATTATAACACATTTAAATCCAGTCTCAAAACTCATCTATTTTTATTATTGTGATTATATATATTATTTTTTATTACTATTTTTATTTTTAATGTCTATTTCACTTCCTTTTATGCAAAGCATTTTGAATTACCACCGTGTATTAAATGTGCTATATAAATAAACTTGCCTATGAATGCACAGATTCACAGTCTCTGAATTGAGTGGCATATTTTTATGGAAAATTGCAATAAATGTGTCATTTTAAGTGTGACGACAGAGAAAGGTTTTGCCATCTATTTCCCCGGTGCTTGACGGTCCAATTAAACCAAACGTCTGAAGCGTGATTGGATATTATTCTAATTGACTTGTGTTCTAATCACACACTAATGACTCGTCTGCGAGACTTCATTACTGGTCTTTACTCTACACAGACGCTCGGGTTTACCACACTAAGGTAAAAAATATATATATTCATTTTGAGTCCATATAATTCATTATGTTCAGCTTCGGCTCATCCTGAAATCACTCGTAACACCTGAAGCCTGTTCAGTCTCAATGCATTTAGCTTTCGTTATGAAATGCATAAAAGCATATGCCAAATGAAAACATGTCAGTGCATCATCAAACTGGCTCCCACTCATGAAGAACACCTGCGTGAAGATACGGTCTCATTTTGTGTTTTGGCTGAACTCTTGCTTTAATTTTGTATTTTCAGTTCAGCACCTGGAATAAGTGATGTAGGGTTTACTTTACTCAGAAACTGCTAGTGAATTTCACAAATGGGACCCTGGAGCACAAAACTAGTCATAAGGTACAATATTTGGCTGAGATACAACTATTTGAAAGTATGAGGTTGCAAAAATATCTAAATATTGAGAAAATCACCTTTAAAGTTGTTCAAATTAAGTTCTTAGCAATGCATATTAATAATCAAAAAGTTTTGATATATTTACGGTAGGAAATTTACAAAATATTTTCATGGAAAACGATCTTTAATTAATATCTAAAGATTTTTGGCATAAAAGGAATATTGAAGTATAAAAACCCGAAATATTTTTTGACAGTGTAGCTCTATAGTGGCACGTGGTTTCAGCTCATCATTTGGATTTAAGCTCGGAGAAAAACAAAGCCATGCAATCCCTTCTGAACACATCGCGAGTCTCATTTACTCCTGTGCGTCTCTGCCTGTATTGTA
>CM050413.1:42406571-42429071 GCA_027564155.1 Gymnocypris eckloni scoliostomus | reverse complement strand
CGTGTGAAATCCTAAATGCATCTTAAATTAGCTCGTGACATTCATAGGGAGGTACCAGATATTTATACAAGGGAAAACAAAATCGTCAAAAACTACTAAAGAAGATGTAAACAGGCAGTGTAGAATCACCAAAGGACCTAATTTACATGAAAAGAGCCAGTTCAAGTGACTCACTTCGGATGAATCAGTATGCCGTTTGAGACGATATCTCTTGAGCGAATGACCAGTGACTGCACTGTCCCTAAGAAGATCAGTATCTTTGAGCAGATCATACGAATGATTCCTCAAAGGTGCCAAGCTCACTGGCGATGAATCCACGCATCTTTGGTAAAATGAATCTCTTGGGGCGAAACCCAGATGAGTTCAATGACTAAGCTCAATACTAAGTTCAGCCATTACTGGATGGCGCTGTACTATGTAGTTAATAGTTAGAATGATACATAATGACTCACTCATGATTGAGTTCTCAAGATTGCTACCAACAATTACTAGGATGAATCAGTGTTTTTGAACCTCCCAAAGTCTCTTGAGTGAATAATTCAATGAACCTTCGCTCAAGATTGAACTAGATTTTCATTTCTGGATGAACCCTGCAGTGTTTTTGAGATAGAATCTCTAAGCCCAGTGAATAATTCAATGAAATCGCCTCGCTTCAAAGGCCACTATTCCGTCAGAGTTTAGCTCAACTCTTTCTGGATGAATCAGTGTTTTTGAATCCAGATCTTGAATGAATGATTCAATGACTACTCAGTGATTATTTCGTTTCGTAGGGATGAATCAGTGTTTTGCAGGATGAAGTGGCTCTTAGTAGACAGTTCAAGTTGACTCACTCCTAAGATTGACTGGTTTCGTTACTGGGGAATCTGTGTTTTGAACAATCTCTCTTGAATAAGGATGCATTCACATAGACAAATACATTGAGTAACGCTTCTAGCCACCTACTGACACAACAACTAATAAATCTGTTAAACTTACCTGTAGAGCGTCAGAATTACAGAAAGGTGATTTACTCTGTTCGATTGCTACATTAGCCAGTCGAGTTTCTATGCAAGACTCATGGGATGTCTGAATTAAAAACCTGCAGATACCATCTGCTGAACTAGCCCATGAAGCTGTACTCTGATAGCCATGTACCTCGTGATGCTGAAGATGATGAAGGTGGAGGGCGTTGGACATCGGCGAGGTCTCGAGTGCATCTCGCCAACCTCATCTACATGGTGAAGACATACGTGTCACGCCTGCGAGGCAGTTCCAAAACAAACGAATACAAGAGCCTACAGATGTATAGTTCTGTGATAAAGATTGAGATTACAGTCAGTTAATAAGGAGGATTGTAGCATCTCCAGGCTGAACCATTCATATGTTCAATTGGCTTTTATTTATATGTTGTTTTGTTTTCAGTTTTTTACTCTAGAGCAGGAGGAAAAAAAATAGTTGGTTTTTCACATTGCTATTTAGAGTTTACAGTTTCACTAATAGTGTTAGTTTAAATGCCCCAATATTTACTTTTAGTATTTTTCAGCTTGGCTACTTAAGTTCGAAGGACAATATCCTGGGAAAACTATCCTGCATTTAGGTCATATATTCAGAGACATAGGCGAGAATCTGGTACAGTGACATATCAAGCTGTCACATCAAAACATTCGATTAAGTCAGGCGTATTAACACAACCCACGTAATAAAAGGTATAATAAGCTAGCAATGTACCGGGCTTTCAAACATAGATGGCGACAAAAGAATGTTTACTAGGACTGCGGCTTTAATTATTATTTTTTGCCTCGTTGTCATTTTTTATTAGGCAGTAAATATTCAGGATTTACATTGTGTTAGTTTGGGCCAAATTAAATTGGGGCCAGAACCAATTTTTCTCAAGGCGAAGACATAAGTCGAGCCTTTATACTCCTTGTACAGAGTTTGCAAAGATGCGCTTGGTGCCAATCTCTGCACACATTACCATCAATGCATGGCTTTTATCAATACACAGTCCGTCAGTCACGGTAAGCTCACGCGCCCCAAACTCAGGTGATTTTGGGTAGTCAGATAGTTGAAAAATCATTTAAAGCAAACAGATCCAAGGCTTTTTTGCTCTTTAAGAAGTGGGCTAATAACTACTTAGACACCCTGAAGCAGGACATATAGAACACATTTTCTAGGCAAGGCCTCAGGGGACACATTTCCTTTTTATAAACCCTAGGAGAGTTGAGTCCTTTTTTAGTTAGCATAATCATTTAGTGCTCAGATGGTTTCCAGTTTGGAGGAATTTCCGTCTATAGTTGTTTTCATCATGTATTTCAAGACCTTTGAATAGTTCCAGGCGTATTTCTGCTAGGCCTAGCACGTGTTCCTCTCTGTCTCAGGGTCATCAAGGGGTTATATTTCCACTACTGGAAAACCTAGTGGTCAATAAACAGAACCCGTTCACTCCGCTGTAGCAGCTGGTCTAACACAGCTCCCAGGAATACCTGTGTTACTCTGATCCGATTCGTAGAGGCTAGTTTACGAGTGTGACCTCTATTTTTTTTTACCCAGGCAGGGAAGATGGCAAAATTGACCTTTTGTACAAGTGTGTGTTTATTTCATTGCTATGCGGCTCTAGGCAGACGTCACTGAGCTAAAACACTAGATATAAAGGTATATTATATATATATATACATATATATATATACGTCAAAATATAATTAATTACTAGATGTAAATATTCATGTTTCCGAGCGGGCGATCAGTAGATATTGAGAGAAATATTCTGCATAAACATGAACAAAGCCTGTTTTTAAATTACTTTTTAGCACTCATGGGGGTAAATATCTTAGTGTCGAACAAAAGAAACACCTCAGTAGGAAAGCACGCCTGCGAAATAGTAGAAGTGTAAAGCAGCCAATAACTGGTCCTGCAGCCTCAAAAATTCCAAAGTTAAAAATTTGTACATTCTGGCGGATGAGTGCAATACAGGCGGTATTATTTGAAAGGGAGAGAACAACTCTGTTATGATTGATCTCTGCATCATTACTGACACTCGTCTGCTCTCATTGGTCAGTGCAAGCCCTTGCCCCCAAACACAGGTCGAAGTTGAGGCAGAAACAGATACAAATCAATGTTGTGAAGCTGGTTAATGTCAATTTCCTACATTTTAAGTTGAAACATGACACGTGTTCATTTAGTCCAGATAGGCTCATTTTCCTGTGTATCAGCCAGTGTGAGCTTCAGTTCTTGATAGAGTAGTTTACGTTCATCATCATCAGTCTGGTTGTCCTTTCTCGTGGCTTTCAAGCATACGGGCGGCCAGTAGCGGGTATGGGACAGCTGTTGGTGAACATCAGTCCATCACCGCGGCAAAGCTCAGCGGTCAGAGAAACACCGGTCCATAGCGCCGAATCGTTCCCTCCACCGTCACCACACGGAAAAGAGCTCGCCAGACATCTTCACATACCTTGGCTCCGCTCCGGACCACGGGCCATCGCCTATAGCCCTTCTGCGCGGAAGGCATCTTATTCAGGTCAGTCAGGAAGCTGATGTTGAAGTTTCGGCATGGTCGTCCAATGCATTAAGAGGTACGTATGTGGCTCCGCCCCATGATACTTTAGTTTGGCCCTCGTCAGGATGTTCTCGCTTGAAGTCCTTCTCGCGAGGACAAGCGAGCACCGGCGGGGAGACAGAAGCGGGATAATGGACATGTTCTGTGTGAGAGAAAAATCGGCCGCCTCCGTTGTCCAGAGAAAGGCCAGATGGTCACTCCTCGGATATAGCGTAGCTTGTCCACGGCGTCCAGCTGGAACTGACTGGACGGCCTGCTCGGGTGGACTGTCTACTTCCGCTGGAGAACACTAAGGCGGAACAGCACAGATCACAACGAGGCTCTCAAGGAGTCACTTCTGACAGGTCACTGAGGCCAGGGGTTATATAAATCATGCATATGCTGACCGAAGGACGACACTGCTATGCGCTTTTACTGAGTGTGTGGTTGTTCGTAATAATGCGGTCATTAAAAGGGTTACTGAGTGATTATTTACACTCATAAGCGGTACAATAAACTACTTAGAAACAAAACTCAATATTTGTATATTTGTATCAATAGCCAACCGAGTGTCTTTCTATGGGTCAAAATTATATTTTTTTCTTTTATGCCAAAAATCATTAGGATATTTATAATTGGGATAATTAGGATAAATACCAAATAAATATACACTATCTAATATTAGTCATATGGGAAACAGAGAGAAAACTCAACAATCGGCTAAAACTGAAATAAGTTCATTCAGAATGCCTGACTCATTTCTTTGGGCTTTTCTATACAAACTTTCAAACTAACACAAAGACTAACACACCATATATACAGTATGTAAGCATGATATTAATACTGCTCAGGATTCACTGTCCGTCTAAACCCACTGAAACCTAAGAATGTGAAGATGTGATTCACCGTCTGACTGAACCTTCCCATAATGCAGTGCACCAGCTCAGGTCACATGAACATCATTAATTCACCAGGATAGCCGTTGTGTTCAGCTTGTTTTAGTCAGGGTTTCAGTCTCAGAGAAGCAGATGTTCAGATGGTCATCAGTCTGACAGGACTAACCTCTAATTAACTAACCCATCCTGACCACTAGTCAGCGTATGCGCTACCATTTTAACTTAAAAATAAATAAAGAGGTGTGTAAAACGCGACCGTGTGTATGTGTGAGTGTGTGTCCGCGTGTGTGTGTGTATGTGTGTGTGCATGAGAGAGTGTGTGTGTGTGCGTGTCTGTGTGTATGTGCATGAGAGTGTGTGTGTGTGTGTGTGTGTGTGTGTGTGTGTGTGTGTGTGTGTGTCTGTGGGTGACAGAGTGTTTGTGTGTCCGTGTATGTGTGTATGTGAGTGAGTGGGTGTGAGAATATGTTTGTGTGTGTGTGTTTGCACGTGTGTGTGTGTTTGCGCGTGTATGTGTGTGTGTGTGTGTGTGTGTGTGTGTGTGTGTGTGTGTGTGTGCTACCTTTGAGGTCCAGGTTCCTGGCTCCGTTAGAGTGCTGTGTCACGGTGCGAGAGTCGATCTTGAGCGTGTGCACGTTATTGGTGTCACGTGAAACCACCACGTTGTGCCACTGGTTGTCGTTGAGTGGCTTCTCTGAGTTTCCCTTCATTAGAGATGGGCCGTTCCCCAGGTCAAACACATAGTGAACGAACCTGAAACACACACACACACACACACACACAGGTCACCTCAAACACACGCTGAGATCCACGTCATCAAACCCTGACAGTGCGCTGACTCAGCCGAAACTATTACTGTTATTATACTGAAATAAATGTGTATTTTCATCACTGACAGCAGCAGGAAGATGATGGGGAGAGAAACATACACTTTATTTAGTCTAAACACACACTTGTATGCTTAGTGTGAGTTTGTACATGTAGTTTGTCTTTAGTCAAATAAACACATTATTTAATCTAAATCTACACTTTTCGTTTTTATTTAATCCAAACATGTATATTTGTTTAGTCTAAGTACATGCTTTTCATTTTTAATAAAAACAAAAAAGTCAAAATTTCCAAACTATTTATTTAGTCTAAACATATGATTTATTTTAAATTTAGTTAAATTTAGTTTTTATCTAAATGTAGCCTTCGTTAGTACTTTACTTGAAGGGGTGTGCATAAGACTGACATGACACCTTCATAATTATGACATCACACATGTCATGAATATGAAGGAGGTTTTATGCATGTTTATGACAACTGTCATTAATTAAGTGTCATTCGCTCAGTTATGTCATTTTTAATGCAAAGATGCCCCTACCCTTACCCCTAACCCATAACAAAGACATCTCAAACAATGTCATCTTTGTATTAAAAATTACATAACTGAGCGAATGACACTTAATGACAGTTGTCATAAACATGCATAAAAAACCTTCATATTCATGTATCGTGTAATGTCATGATCATGCACACCCCTTTTAGTATAATCTAAACATAATTTAAGTTGTATTGAGTGCAGTAGAACGCAGTTTCTTAACAATGCTCATACACTGAAGCAGATTTCTGAATGCGACACACTTGTTTGTCTACTTTAGAGTTCAGCAGCTCTAGAAAGGTTTTATATTTTGAGTTCTGATTAAACTGTGTCCTTATTTTCAGTCACTCTGCACTGAATGAAACTAATTTCCTGCACTCTATTTATTCTAATACCATAGTAAATGTTGCTCTTTGGGGCTTTCTCTGCATTTATTGTCATTTCCCTTCAAATGTTGATTATAAAACAGCACATTTATTGTGTTCATCGCAGATAAAACTGTGAACAATGAGCTGCGTTCCTTTGACTGCTCGTAACGGTCTGTTGCTTAGAAACACAGTTTTCCAGAACAATCACAGTCTCTGTGGAGTTTGTGAAGTGAGTCAGCGTTCACGCGTCTTCCCCTCATATAAACTTTCTGCACTGATAAAAAACAATCTGCTGCTCATCATCACTTCACACGGATGCGCTTCAGGCCATCATCTCCATCTGTACGTTTATCACTCACCAGATTCACCTGAGAGGAGTTCTGCAGTCAAATATGATGAATGCTAAAGCTGTTAGAGACCCTCCCACATGATTGTAAAGCACTTCGGGGTGAACAGCAATACACAATAAAGCACTATATAAATGCATCATTCATTCATTCATGATTAAAGTTCTAAAATGTCTGAAACTGAAAATAAATCACACCTATAAAAATGCAATGAAATATTTAAATGATAAACAATACAAATTACAAAATCTCATAACATTAAAAAACATGAAATTAAATTAAAATGAAAACAAAGATACAAATTTAATTAAATTAAAATGAAAACAAAGATACAAATAAAATAAAAATAAATGTGATGTCGAAATATGAATAATACTATAAAGGTATATAAATAATACTAAACAAATAACATTATTTTACGTTATAGATACATTTAAGCTGAAGTACAACTGAAATTAAAACTGAAATAAAAAATAAGTTAAAGCTACAAAAAATGAAAATATAAATAAAATTGCTCAAATAAATATAAAAATGCAAAAATAATTTTTTAAATATTAATAATTAATAATATATATGTATAAAACTTTAAGCAAACAGTTGTTTTATTTTATAGATTAATTTAAGTTTAAGTATTAAAATTACTAAAGATCAAATAAATGAAACCTATACGAATATATTTTACATGTAATGAAAATAATAAAAGCACATAACAAAATGACTAAAACTTAAATTTAAATGAAAACTGAAAATATAAAAACAACTGCCAATTCAAAATATTAATAAATACTATAATAGTATATAAATAATACTAAATTAACACCATTAAGCACAAGCAAAGCAAGTTTGTTACACACAGAAAATCTCTTTAATATCTCAGTTATTTTTCAAGGGAAATAATGTGATGCAAATGGAGACTTTTCCATCTGACTTCTCAGATGTTTCTCTTGAGAAAATGAGCTCAGCAATCTCTGTTGTTTCAGAAGAGATCTCAGACTGAGCTCAGATTTGCCAAGATATCAAAGATAGCAAGATATGACGCAAGATATGAAGTCCATGCACATTTTATTGCATCTAATGTCTTACTGTGTCTAGAGAAGGTGATGTGTGTAATTCTGCACATTAACAGACTGTTTCCAAACTGTTTTCCTAAACTCATGACCAGTGTTATGGAAATTTACTTTTAAAAGTAATGCATTACAGTATTGCATTACTCCCTAAACAAGTAACTAATTACATTACTTAGTTACTTTTTATGGAAAGTAATGCTTTACATTATTTTTGAGTTACCTTTTAAATCTGAAAAGGGCTTGCTTATTTGTTTTTAATATACACGTTTACTTATTTTACAAATGTGAAGGTCTGTCGCACACAAAGTGAAGTGAATCTGCTTCAGGCTGAAGGAAATATAAATTCACATCTGTACAGTAGAGGACGGCGCTCAAACTAATCACATGAAGAATATGACATAGTTCAACATTATTCAGCAATAAGTACAATCAAACACACATGAGTAATTTTTGCTAATTTGTATAGTTAAACTGGATCATTGAAGGTTTGCGTCATATTCTGAGTTTGCATTTGACTGTTTTTATTGATTCTGAGGAACACTGAATCAGTTTTTGTGTAGGTGAGATGAGTAAATACATGCTGATATTTAGTCTAGAACTACAGTAAGAACGTGTCGATATTTAGTCTACAACTACAGTAAGATCATGTTGATATTTAGTCTAGGACTACAGTAAGATCATGTTGATATTTAGTCTAGAACTACAGTAAGATCATGTTGATATTTAGTCTAGAACTACAGTAAGATCGTGTTGATATTCAGTCTAGAACTACAGTAAGATCGTGTTGATATTTAGTCTAGAACTACAGTAAGATCATGTTGATATTTAGTCTAGAACTACAGTAAGATCATGTCGATATTTAGTCTAGAACTACAGTAAGATCATGTTGATATTTAGTCTAGAACAACAGTAAGATCATGTTGATATTTAGTCTAGAGCTACAGTAAGATCATGTTGATATTTAGTCTAGAACTACAGTAAGATCATGTTGATATTTAGTCTAGAACTACAGTAAGATCATGTTGATATTTAGTCTAGAACTACAGTAAGATCATGTTGATATTTAGTCTAGAACTACAGTAAGATCATGTTGATATTCAGTCTAGAACTACAGTAAGATCGTGTTGATATTTAGTCTAGAACTACAGTTAGATCATGTTGATATTTAGTCTAGAACTACAGTAAGATCATGTCGATATTTAGTCTAGAACTACAGTAAGATCATGTTGATATTTAGTCTAGAACAACAGTAAGATCATGTTGATATTTAGTCTAGAGCTACAGTAAGATCATGTCGATATTTAGTCTAGAACTACAGTAAGATCATGTTGATATTTAGTCTAGAACTACAGTAAGATCGTGTCGATATTTAGTCTAGAACTACAGTAAGATCATGTTGATATTTAGTCTAGAACTACAGTAAGATCGTGTTGATATTTAGTCTAGAACTACAGTAAGATCGTGTTGATATTTAGTCTAGAACTACAGTAAGATCATGTTGATATTTAGTCTAGATCTACAGTAAGATCATGTTGATATTTAGTCTAGAGCTACAGTAAGATCATGTTAATATTTAGTCTAGAACTACAGTAAGATCGTGTTGATATTTAGTCTAGAACTACAGTAAGATCATGTTGATATTTAGTCTAGAACTACAGTAAGATCGTGTTGATATTTAGTCTAGAACTACAGTAAGATCATGTTGATATTTAGTCTAGGACTACAGTAAGATCATGTTGATATTTAGTCTAGAACTACAGTAAGATCATGTTGATATTTAGTCTAGAGCTACACTAACATCATGTTGATATTTAGTCTAGAACTACAGTAACATCATGTTGATATTTAGTCTAGAACTACAGTAAGATCGTGTCGATATTTAGTCTAGAACTACAGTAAGATCATGTTGATATTTAGTCTAGGACTACAGTAAGATCATGTTGATATTTAGTCTAGAACTACAGTAAGATCGTGTTGATATTTAGTCTAGAACTACAGTAAGATCGTGTTGATATTTAGTCTAGAACTACAGTAAGATCATGTTGATATTTAGTCCATAGCTACAGTAAGATCATGTTGATATTTAGTCTAGAACTACAGTAAGATCATGTTGATATTTAGTCTAGAACTACAGTAAGATCGTGTTTATATTTAGTCTAGAACTACAGTAAGATCATGTTGATATTTAGTCTAGAACTACAGTAAGATCATGTTGATATTTAGTCTAGAACTACAGTAAGATCGTGTTGATATTTAGTCTAGAGCTACAGTAAGATCATGTTGATATTTAGTCTCGAACTACAGTAAGATCATGTTGATATTTAGTCTCGAACTACAGTAAGATCGTGTTGATATTTAGTCTAGAGCTACAGTAAGATCATGTTGATATTTAGTCTAGAACTACAGTAAGATCATGTTGATATTTAGTCTAGAACTACAGTAAGATTATGACGATATTTAGTCTAGAACTACAGTAAGATCATGTTGATATTTAGTCTAGAACTACAGTAAGATCATGAAGATATTTAGTCTAGAACTACAGTAAGATCATGTTGATATTTAGTCTAGAACTACAGTAAGATCATGACGATATTTAGTCTAGAACTACAGTAAGATCATGGACGATATTTAGTCTAGAACTACAGTAAGATCATGACGATATTTAGTCTAGAGCTACAGTAAGATCATGTTGATATTTAGTCTAGAACTACAGTAAGATCATGACGATATTTAGTCTAGAACTACAGTAAGATCATGACGATATTTAGTCTAGAACTACAGTAAGATCATGACGATATTTAGTCTAGAGCTACAGTAAGATCATGTTGATATTTAGTCTAGAACTACAGTAAGATCATGACGATATTTAGTCTAGAACTACAGTAAGATCATGTTGATATTTAGTCTAGAACTACAGTAAGATCATGTTGATATTTAGTCTAGAGCTACAGTAAGATCGTGTTGATATTTAGTCTAGAACTACAGTAAGATCATGTTGATAATTAGTCCATGAATACAGTAAGATCATGTCGATATTTAGTCTAGAGCTACAGTAACATCATGTTGATATTTAGTCTAGAACTACAGTAAGATCATGTTGATATTTAGTCTCGAACTACAGTAACATCATGTTGATATTTAGTCTCGAACTACAGTAAGATTGTGTTGATATTTAGTCTCGAACTACAGTAAGATCGTGTTGATATTTAGTCTCGAACTACAGTAAGATCAAGTCGATATTTAGTCTAGACCTACAGTAAGATCATGTTGATATTTAGTCTCGAACTACAGTAAGATCGTGTTGATATTTAGTCTCGAACTACAGTAAGATCAAGTCGATATTTAGTCTCGAACTACAGTAAGATCGTGTTGATATTTAGTCTCGAACTACAGTAACATCAAGTCGATATTTAGTCTAGAACTACAGTAAGATCATGTCGATATTTAGTCTAGAACTACAGTAAGATCATGTCGATATTTAGTCTAGAGCTACAGTAAGATCGTGTTGATATTTAGTCTCGAACTACAGTAAGATCGTGTTGATATTTAGTCTAGAACTACAGTAACATCAAGTCGATATTTAGTCTAGAACTACAGTAAGATCATGTCGATATTTAGTCTAGAGCTACAGTAAGATCGTGTTGATATTTAGTCTCGAACTACAGTAAGATCGTGTTGATATTTAGTCTCGAACTACAGTAAGATCGTGTTGATATTTAGTCTCGAACTACAGTAAGAGCATGTTCACACACAACGCTCTGCACTTACTCCTGATTTCTGTCATCACGGCAACACAAGAGCTGTCACTCGATACGTGAGAAACAAAGTAACTGGTGATACTTTTTTGAAAAAGTAACTCAGATACTATCTTCTAAATTAAATTAAAAGTAATTTGTTTCTTTACTAGTTACTCAAAAAAAGTAATCTGATTGCATTACTTGTATTGCTTTACCCTAAACAACTACGCAGGACATTACGACAAGTGTTGCGACTGACCCTTTGACCAGCTCCACCACGATGAAGTCGCTGCCGTCGCCGCTGTTGAAGAGCAGCAGGCCGTCGGTGCTGGTGGTCTTGAACTGGAAGAACAGGTGCATGGATGCATACGCCTGCAGCGTGGCCAGCGCCAGGTAACTGCCCTTGTTGCGGAAGGTCACGGGGTCGGCGATGATGTGGCGCATGCCGAAGCGGGCATTCAGCTCACAGTACGAGATGTCTCCGTTCTTACACTGGTCCAGGTACGGCACACCGTTCAGCGTCAGGCCCTGCAGGTGCCCGATGAAGTTAGACGGCACCACAGAGATGAACCTGCGCTCCGTCATGATGCCCGTCTCGATGTTGTGTAACTCCAGTCGCGTGTGATCACCGGTCATCTGACCTGCAGGACACAACCACAGTCACGACATGCACGGAAGTCACAGCTATTGTGGAGTTAAACCACCATACTTCCCCAGTTTCATAGCAGTGCATTAAGACAAACATCTTATATTACACATTTTCAGAAATGATACGTTTAAGTATGCATACGAGGCTTTATCTAGTTACATACGCACTTATTTGCATACATTTACAGACCACACATCAAAATTCAGGTTCATAATTCTAGATTGATTGTGTTGTCATATTAGACTTAAAGGTTGTTATTGAAGGGATTCTGGATTTCTATTCTCATCTCTCCATAAATCAGAAAAAAGTCTACAGACGGAAAACAAATACATTTTCAACATGTTTTTAGGAATAAAATGTGGTAAAAACTCATGTGAATGAAATATGAACAAACCCCACAGTGAAATCCTTCAGAATATAGAGAGTAATAAAACTCTAAGTTTTGGTGTCTGTAAGTGCTGCTGAAGTGGAGGAAAAACTCTTTAAAGATATGCTTAGTAATTTAAATCTACAGACGCACATAGACGAAAGTAATAAAATAAACACTTAAAGGTGCCATAGAATACATTGATATAATATTTTAAATTGTTCTCTGATATCTACATAGAAGGTATCAGATGCTTGTCAGTGGTGCTCAGGATCTGTAAATCATTCGCCATCATCCTCAGTCATCTCTCCTCCACGTTTACACCGCCAGCGACACAGAGCGACATGATCACATGCATTTTCAATGGAGAGCTGGCGACAAGAGCGACAGTGACCGCTGGCGACGGAATGTGGACGTGTCAAGTGATGCGGATCAAGCGACAAAAGTTAGGAATTGCTCAACTTTATACAAATGAACAGCGAATTTCAGGAGCGACAACCAATAGGAGTGAAGAATCTGTCAGCGGCACTCACACGTCACAAGTGCACACAAGACAGATTTCGGGAGGGATCTCCTGTTTTAAATGATTTGACTGTAACGACATGAAAATGATGCTGGAAAATAAACTGTTATCAGTCTAAAGTGAGTTTAAGTCATACATCGATGGTTCGTGTTGATAATTATATGATGCAGTGAGAAGTAGTGATTTAATGCACTGAGCACTGCTGTAGTTTATTTAACAACACTCTCCAACAGCAAAATTATACTTTTATTTATTTTAAGTCTAAGTCCTAGTCAGAGTAGAATGATATCTTAGTTTTACCGGTGTAAGCCTGGTGCCAGTATGTCTGCCCCCCCCCCCCCCTCGAGAGGACAAAAGGCCCTCCTGAGAATCAACAAAAACTATCTCTTGCATATGTAACAGCAGCATCCGAGACGCAACACACAGTGCAGTTCACACCCTGTACTTACGGTCTCATCATCTTCCCTTGCTCCCCTTTTCTTCCCTCTCCTCCTCACCTAGAACTCACTGAAAACCCATGCAATGTAATGTATGTACAAAAAAGTAACTATACATGTTTGATATCATTTGAAATGTCTCAGTGCGCCTGGTAAAATGGTCTCATTCTCCCAATCATAATGAAAAGCTAAAAGAAGTTCTAAAGTATGAGAAGTGTAGTGTACAACTTAAAGGTGTGCCCTCCCCCTGATCTTCTATTCAAACCACCTCCTGTATGTAAATAAGTATTCCCTGCCACAGGATACCAAGAAGCCATTTGGTTGCAAATTCTAAAGTCTAATTATAATAACAAGACCACCATTTGGTGAGTTTATTGAATTATCTGGGTATATAAGGAAAGGGGACACAAAGTTCTGGGCGTCTGTAGGTTGACTGCCCACACAATCGCTGTGTGTAGTTTTCATCGCCAGGTAGTATTGTTAACTGATGATTCTATTCTTGTAACATTGGAGTTTTGAATTATTGCTTGATTACCTGGTTAATAAATTGTAACGTTTGATTCTATTCTGACTGCCTCTAAGATTCTTTCTCCTAATAGATTAGTGGATTCGTATATTTCCGCAAGCCTGCGCCAGTTTTAGCGACGGCTAATATCCGCATCTTTTCAAGTGTACTTGGGTGCAGAGGCGGTAATAATTCCGCTTTAGGGATGACGAATGCCGCCTGGTCAGACTAAACTTGGCACGCCTATACCTCTGACTTTTGATTTAATGTTACTTTAAACAAGTACTTGACCAATCCAAAGCTATTACAAGTGTGGTACATTGATCTGCTAACATATCTGATAGTGGCCAAGAAACCTTTACTGAAGTAAACGATTGAACTAGAGTTCTGAGGGGGTCCAAGGGGTTATCCGATGTCTCTGATTGTGTACGTGTGAATTAACGGCAAATCTTAGATACATAACCATAATTTACCTCTGATTGATGACCGGCCTGACGAGATTGTGTCCGTGAGACCTGTGAAAACAGGGCCTCTAAGCGATATAGTTTCCTACAACTGAGCGGGTAAAGTATTAAAAGGAGCTGAAAAGAATAACCAATCATTCGTTCATATTTTAATGATGCACAGATATCATTAAAACCTTTTCATTTATGGAGTCAGATGAAATAACGAGATAAAATATATAAGAGAAAGTGTTCCATTTAATCTTGTTGTGTCGTGAAAAAGGAAAGACAGTAATATGAAAAGGCCTTCACATTATTCGATCGAGCCCTTAATCGGCGATGTATATAGTTTGTGATTGCATGTTGTAAAGATATGTCCAGACGTGTGGCCTACCAATAACATTAGAGTGACAGCAGTAGGGACGCCCACAAGCATCTTCACAGTACAGAGTCTAGCGACATACAGCGAAAAAATAGCAGGCGGTGTGAACAAGGCTTTACTCTGTTTATGTGGTAAGTGAAATATTATGTACTGTACTGTAACAGGCTGCAGCTAGCAAGGAGCTAACCATGTCCCAATAGTGGCTTGTGTTATTTTATTATAACACTTTATTTGCTTTCTGTGCTTTTCTGAATACAGACACCAACCCATCCCTGCACTTCTCATCCTGGAACAAAACATTTATTTCCATCATCTGCTGTTCTCGCTTGTTTCTTCACAATACCTGCAGAACTTCTGATGGTTCGGCTGGCGTCTGGCATAGAACATGGGCGGGTATACGTTATGGAAATGTTGGGGGCATAACTATTAGTGTTCCCAATTGTTACGTCACAGTCGGTGTTATGTTCTAATTCACACATTTTTTAGAGATCTTTTGCATTCACGAGATTTACATAAGGAGGAGGAAACTATGGTGTTTGAGGCGCACGGTATGCCATTTCCACACACAGAACTCTTATTATTCAACTATGCCAAGGTAAAGACAGTTTTCCATTCTATGCCACCTTTAAATTGTGTATATATGATGTTTTCTTTTCACTTGCTAGAAAGAAGATCATAAATGCTGCATCTGTCATTCATCTGTGTGCTCTGATTGGCTGACGTTTCTGTGGTAGGTGGGGTTTGGGGCTTTAAATAGTGACTGTTTGCTATTAAACTGCAGATTCATCTTCCTCCCACCTGAGCTCATGATCAAAGCTTGATGAAGGATGAGTTTGTACCTTCCACAGTCACGTTATCCACGGAGAGCTGCAGGTTCCTCCCGCGCCGGACCACTTTCACCGAGTGCCACTCGTTATCATTCAGTTTCTGACCGGCAGTCAGGATCTCTGGACCTTTACCTGCAGCAGGAGAGAGCGGTCAGATCTCTCTCTCTCTCTCTCTCTCTCAACACACACACACACACACACACTCTCTCTCTCTCTCTCTCTCTCTCTCTCTCTCTCTCTCTCACACACACACACACACACACACACACACACACACACACACACACACACACACACACACCCCAACACACAAACACACATAACACACACACACACACACACACACACACACACACACACACACACACACACACACACACACACACACACACACACACAAAACAAACACACACACACACACACACACACACACATACATACATACACACACACACACACACACACCACAAAAACACATACCCCACAAAACACACACACAAACACACCACACACACACCACAAAGCACATACCCCACAAAACAAACACACACACACACACATACACACACACACACACACACACATACACACAGCGTCTTGTATACAAAACACACACACATGTGCACACACACACAGGCAAACACACACACACACACACACACACACACACACACTCATACTGTGAGGAGATATCTGTGAACACACACACACACACACACACACACACACACACACACACACACACACACACACACACACACACACACACACACACACAAACACTCGCACTCATACTGTGAGGAGATATCTGTGAACACACACACACACACACACACACACATGTTGGCAGACAGATCTGACAGAACGTGAATGTTCAACACATTTCACCACACACACAGTTTCTAATCTCTACACACACACACACACACACACAACACCTGCACACACACACACACACACACAAGCTAAAGCTGCTTTCTGTTTTATAAGTAGAGCGTAAGTTAAATCATTCAGTCACTGAAATTATATCAAATATTAATATTAGATTTAAAACCTACACTTAAATAATAATTGAAAAAAATTGCATAAATGAAATAAATATGTTTAAGTTTAGGAACTAAATTTACAAAACCTAAAACTTAAATAGAAATTAACCTATTAAAATACAAAAAACTAATGATAAAAATTATATCAAATTACAATATTACTTTAAACCTTATTATTAAAAAAAATTATGAAAATAACAACATTTTAAGTAAATATAAAATTGGAAATCTTGTCTAACTGAACACTTTCGAGGTCACTGCAATTTACAAATCACACACACTTAAATTAGTTAAATATATTCTATTAAAATTTTATACTGGCACAGTATAAAAACTTACACATATTTGAAAACATACAAAACACATACCTTCCAGTTACTGGTGTTAATCTGACACACAAATTTCCTTTAACTGACAAATGCACGACAGCAAGCCTTTCACTAAATTACACACACACACACAGATACAGAAAGTGAAAGAAATAAACACTTGTTTATAATGTCACTAACTCTGGTAGTCCATATGCAGGAGAAGAAAGGATAATACAGAGAATCTCAATGGGGAATCGGTTCAGCACTGCAGCTGGAATTGCTCTCCAGTTCATCGCTGAACAGGGTCAGGATTTGTCTTGGCACATTTAAGAGTAGTTGGACTGAGAGCAGACTCTGCAGCAGACAAAACCGCTCATCGTCAGACATAATCAAAAGTCTAGACTAACCTTTGCTGAGGAGCATGTTGTGTGGAGAGAGGAGAACTGCACACAAGCTAACTTCAGTGATGAGAACGAGTTTAAAGGGAATGAATGAGCATCCCACTGGAGAAAGACTGAACCCGGAGTGTGTGAAGACGTTTTGACTTTTATACATTCTCAGGATATTAGGTGTTCCTGTGTGGCTCAGTGGTCACTAGATCCACGCGCACAAAGGTTGTGGGCTGATTCAGGAACACATATATAATGAAAATGTATAACCTGAATGCAATTGTAAGTCGCTGTTTAAATGCATAAATAACATATTCAAATCATTCAGTAACAACTATAATCCTTCATCTGTAATTTTATTTTCACTAGTTAAATGTCACCATAGGCTGCCATTCAAAATCAATTGTTGATATAAATAATTCATTTCTTACTAGCTGAAATTACAATTTCACATATCAGAAAACTATTATTACTAGTAAAAACCTGTTTATTTGATATCAGTAATCACATGGTTACTAGTACAGACGTCTATTCTTGATATCAACAATTTAAATGTCACTAGTGACTGTTCATTTCTGATATCATAAATGTGATTGTTACTAGTAACAAGTCATTCAGATATCAGAAATTACCTCACAAAAATTTGATATCAGCTTCTGTCACGAAAACTAATTCCTTGTATGTGTAAACATACCTGGCAATAAAGCTGATTCTGAAATTATGGTTTTACTAGTAAGAAGTTTATTTCTGATCCGTGAAATTGCCCGCTCAGCCTGCAATTTTATATGTGCTACGATCATTGCGGATACATTTTGATCACAGTGTTTTCCACACAATAAAAGAGTTTTGTGGAAGTGCCTTGGTTATTTTTGTCAAACACTGTTCAACAAGCATGGTATCAATAATGAAGATTGTATTATTTCTGAAAGAATCTAGTGTTCATAAATCGTTCTCTAATTTTGATCTCCATTGTATGTTTAGGCACTAAATGTACTAAAACGGAAATATAATTGCACCTATAAAAATACTTAATAATGTGACTAAATAATGACAAAAGCAACAAAATTGACTTACACAAAAATATATAGAACAGATGTAAACTTAAAATATAAGAATAAAAGGCAACTCGAAATCTTAATAAATACTATATGAGCAATATCACACTCATAGCTGAGAGATATGCAACAGTTCGATGGCACGAGTTGCTTAGTTGGGGACACTTCATTTCCAGCGATATCGTTGATATTGATTGCACAGAGACTATTAGAACTGAACTGAGTTAGATGATGACAATTGAAATTGATGACAACTGAAAATTGAGTGTTTACTATTGTCCTTTTGTACTACTGACACACTATTTTCCCATTTAATACTGTAAAGCTGTTTTGACATAATTTGTATTGTTAAAAGCGCTATGTAAATAAAAGTGACTTGACTTGTGAGTAAATAAAGTTGGAACAACAACAGTGTCTTTAAAAGCCCTCTTGTGCAGAAGTACTTGCTTCCGCCACAGATTCATATCTAAAGTTTAACAGCTGAGACCAAGCCTCCGTTACTTATTCAGAAACTAAGAAATTATGAATTGCTTCATTAATTTAACTTCAATGTATATTACCATTAAATTACAATCTAATTACATGAAAAACTATATATAAAAAAAGTCCAAGACTCCTAAATAGATATTGTACCACTGTTTGTTGTAAAAATGATGTAGGAGCAGTAATAGATTAATTTATGACAAGAGCGCACCTCAAAACATATACACCATAACAGGAACTCTGATCTTTGACACAAAAATTATATTCTTTTCCTTTTTTTCCTATCACATGTTTTAGTAATCATCATATATTATATATCATTTGAAAGCTTATAATCTCAAAATTCATCCTGTAAAACCGTTTTGAAATCGGACATTGCGTTACCATAGAAATGGTACTTTAAAATATTTTAGCGGGCTCCTCCCCTTTAGTGGGAGGTGTCATATTCCAAATGTATTACGGTCTTATAGAATCACAACTTTTTATAATCTTGACAAAATACATATCATTGGAAAGGTCTGAGTCTCAAGATTCCATATTTGGTGGTCATTTTGTGATAAGAGTAATAGTGGGAGAGAAATTGATACATTTGTGACAGAAAAGTGCATATAAAAAAAATCAATGGGTTTGAATGGCACCTGGTGGCTGTTTGTGGTATAACGCCTAAACAAAATTGCATAGTAACCTCAATTTTTTATATATCAACTTCAAATTTGAAACACAACTTATTTAGACATATGGCTTTAATTTTATGCCAAATTTGGATTAAAACATATTTTGTAAAATATTTTATATAATATAAAATAATAATTGTACATTACATTTTATTTACAGTAAATTTAAACTTGTAGAACTTTTTTTACTTTCATTTATTGAAATGATTTCACTTCTGCAATAATCTGCTGATTGTCTTCTTTAAAAGAGACCAACCTTAGGTCTTTAGTATTCAAAAGCATTCATGAATTATAACAATTTAACTTTAATGCATTTTCAAGTTTTTCAAAAGGGGGTGACAGTTAAGGGGTTAAAAGCTTATTGTATTACTGTATTAAAAGCAGTGTATTATGTGGAGTAGATATTATGAGAGAGAGATTATTACCTGCATCTGATGCAGCATTCATTCTTCAGATCAATCTCATATTCACAATAAACATTAGTTTGAATATCTGTTGAGGAAAGCGATATCTTTGTCGTAAGGTCCTTTCATCTGTTAAGGGTGGTATGAAATATAAGATGATTAGATTGTGACCCCAGCCAAGGCTGTTTGCTCTAGAACAAATAATAGATTAATGAGACTGTCTGATAGATTTACACCAAACTAATTATATCTCATGTTTAACCACTATAATGATGAATGAATGATGATGAATGATGCATTTATATAGCGCTTTTTGTGTATTGTTGTACACCCAAAGCGCTTTACAATCATGTGGGGGGGTCTCTCCTCAACCACCACCAGTGTGCAGCATCCACTTGGATGATGCGACGGCTGCCACAGGACAACGGTGCCAGTGTACTCACCACACACCAGCTACAGATGGAGAGGAGAGAGAGAGATAGAGCCAATCGAGTGGATGGGGATTATTAGGAGGCCATGATTGACAAGGGCCAGTGGTGGGAATTTGGCCAGGACACCGGGGTTACTCCCTACTCTTTACGAGAAGTGCCATGGGATTTTTAATGACCACAGAGAGTCAGGACCTCGGTTTAACGTCTCATCCGAAAGACTATAGAGACAGTGGTAAACTCCAGAAGATCTGTCCGAGGTGAGGCGCTCTCTCAGCTGGTTCATGAGCGCTGAGCTCACAGCCCCGAAAACATCCAAGCTAATGTTCAAATATACGTTCTTTTTATTAACAAACTGCATATTTGAAGTCTGAACAACTACTTTCTCGCCAAAAAAAACTATTAAAACATGACACAAAAACCGTATTATATTTAAAATTATACTGGATTTGGGTGTCAGTCGTGACACCGGATGTGAGAAATACAGAAAGCGGCATTATCGCACTCTTATCAGCCAATCAGATTCGAGGACCAGAAATAACAATTGTATGACATAGTATATAAGTAATACTAAAATAACAGATGTAACATTTGTCTTGTAGCGTATTGACACACTTCCACAGCCGTGATCCAGCCAGATCTCGTTTCAGATCCCGGCTGAGCTTTAGTGTACTTCTGATGATTCAGAGAAACACTGAGCCCTTCTCCGTCATTACTCTGTTTCCTTTGTGCAGCTGACATTAAAGCACATTAAAGCTCAACACACAGGAGTGTGAAGTTTAGCGAGATCACTGACATTAGTTAAACTGTAAACTGTTAGGAAGCTCTTATATGAAGTTAAATTATATTTTCTGCTCAGAGTCATTTTAATGTGAACTAGTTGAGAAAGTGTATAATGACTGCAGAGCAGGGCTGAAACTCGAGGCCGTCCTAAGAACGGCAGGCTTATTGTGACCCGCTGCATATTTATGACTCTTGTTTTCATGCGTTTCCATTATTCATGATAAGAACTTAATTGAAGCTGGAAGGGATGCAAAACAAAGACTCTGTGAGTTTCTCTTAGCATTGAGTTTGTGATTCAATCTGGCGTACACGTTGAGCTTTGCATGATTGTTTTTAATAGCTTGTGTTCGGATATCACAAGCAGCCCTGCGTATACACCTGTAGAGCGAGACCGTCGCCTCCAAACACACGCCGCTCCTGAGGCTTGACAGGGCATTCTGGGTAATGGCTAAATCGCAGCAGCGCCTGGGGGCACGCTCGGATCAGGCCGATTCGAAGCGAACGGGAGACTAGCGTAAGCACAGCATACGCCACATCAGTGTGACGGTTTCACGCGGCACACACACGATCACATATGAAGCGCGGCTCACGGTTAATTACAGTGGTTCACGGAGCGCTCAGCCGTTATCCTGAAACACAGAAAACCAAGTATATAATACCAGCTAAATATAGACTACAGAAACAAACTGGGAAAACTACTGCTGAAAAACAGCATCTGTGGTGTTATCAAAATACATAATGAATGGTGAATGGATGGTGGCCACGAGGGACTTCGTCCATAGTGTAGGGAACTCACCAGTGGCCCAAATTGTATTTGTACAATATTGTGCATAATATATACACGGCTTCTCTGCAATTAATTAAGCCTTCGATGCCATCGATACCAGGAGCTTTCCGGGATTTGATCTTGGAGATGGCTGTTCTAATTTCATAATAATATCAAAATATTGATAATTAAATTAATGAATTAACTAACCCATTTCCCAGTCACTGGTCTTGCTGTACACTGACGACACACAGCGTGACTCGATATTAAATGAGAAATGTTTTGAGGGGACAAAGTAAAATTCATTTCCAGAAGGGAAGATGAAAAGCTTTGTCATGTTGATTTTATTGTGAGACTGAGATGAATGAAGATGAAAGTCTAATTCTGAAGCAGTTAGAACATCAAATCCATCTTCCAGTTATTAGCGATTCACGTCGATGTGTGTGTGTGTGTGTGTGTGTTTATGGATTTATTAGTGTCATTCATTCATAAACACACGCTCAGATATCTCCTCAGTCACAGCAACACACTTACCTTCAGTGTCAAAATACAGCATGAAACAACACACTTATGTAACACCTGTGTGTGTGTGTGTGTGTGTGTGTGTGCGTGTGTGTTTGAGTGAGTGTGTTTTTAGTGTGTATGTGTGTGTTTTTTTTTCAGTGTGTGTGTGTTCGTTTTGGGGTGTATGTATGTGTGTGTATGTGTGTGTGTTTGAGTGTGTGCGTGTGTGTGTGTG
>CM050413.1:42389071-42399071 GCA_027564155.1 Gymnocypris eckloni scoliostomus | reverse complement strand
TAAACACACAATGCACACACACAGCACACACACACACAGCTCACACACACACAATGCAAACACAAAATGCACAGACACAGGGCATACACATATTGTAAACACAGTGCAAACAAAAACATCATAAACAGGCGAGATAAAACACAGCGCACACACACACACCGTAAACACACAATACACACACACAACACACACACATGCACACACAAACAGCGCAAACACGCAAGATAAAGTGACGTGACATTCGGCCAAGAATTGTGACCCATACTCGAAATTCGTTCTCTGCATTTAACCCATCCAAAGAGCACACATACAGCAGTGAACACACACACACACATCATGAACACACACAGCGTGAACACACACACAGCAGTAAACACACACACACACACACATCGTGAACACACACACACAGCAGTGAACACACACACACATCAAGGACACACACACACAGATTGAAAACACTCACATCGTGAACACACACACACAGCAGTGAACACACACACACATCATAAACACACACAGCAGTGAACACACACACAGCAGTGGACACATAAACACACATCGTGAAGACACACCCTTGCTCAAGGGCACCTGTCGTGGTATTGAAGGTGGAGAGAGCTCTGTACATTCACTCCACCCTCCACACCTACAATCCCTGCCGGCCCGAGACTCGAACTCACAACCTTTGGATTACGAGTCTGACTCTCTAACCATTAGGCCACGCCTGCTCCGATAAACACAGCAGAAACACACACCGTAGACACACAGCGCAAACACACATGAGATAAACACAGCACAAACACACATCATATAAGCACAACAGGAACAATAAACACATGATAAACACATAATAAACAACACATGATTTAAACACACAGATCAACACACCGTAAACACATGATATAAACACACAACAAACAATAGAAACAATAAACACATGATATAAACACAAAACAAACAATAGAATCAATAAACACATGATATAAACACAAAACAAACAATAGAATCAATAAACACATGATAAACAACACATGATATAAACACAAAGATAAACACACTCAAAATAAATAAACAAATAAATGAATAAGTAGGGCAGCTAATGCCAAAAAGGTTTCCAGTAACTGGGTTTTTGAGATGTGTGTATGTATTGAGATGTTTACTAATCACATTCAATTTATATAATATTATATTAATAATATGAATATTCATGATCATGATCAATATTCAACATATTGATCATGAACCAGTATTCTGCACTAATAATACATTTATATATTGTTTATAATATGTGTATACTTACACATTTGTATATATAATATTTATATACTATTATACATACAAATGTGTAAGTATACACATATTATAAACAATATATAAATGTATTATTACTGCAGAATACGGGTTCATGATCAATATGTTGAAAGGTATCACATAGTTTCAAATAATGACGAGCTACAGCACAAATACACACTGAACACGTCTGAGTGTCCTTATTGTGTTTGGCTTTGATCGTTAGTGTAATTCTGTCCAGAGACGCTTGGAGGCAGTACAGCCGCTTCCAACCAGCCGTCAGAGATGAGCAACACGACACAGTAAATATCACAGCTTTACTTCACAGCACAACATCCGGCTGTTAAAAAGACGGACATCTATGTTTAATAAAACATAAACAGTCGGCAAATGCAGCCGCACCCAAATCCTCCCTGACAGCGAACACTATGAATCAAAACCACGGAGAGAGGAGATATTCTGCGTTTCAGGCCCTTGAGCTCAATGTCAGCGAAACACTAGATGCAGAGCTGAACCGCTGATATCAGAGGCGTGAGCCTGAGACGGAGCAGCTTGCGCCAGCTGGTGTCGTTAACGGCGGCACAGATGCTTGTGTTGAGCATCGCTGGCTCAGTGCTTCTCCCGGCTCTTTCCCCGCCAACATGGATCAGGATGCCACAGCAAGCCGAACGCAAAGACATGAAGCTCGGCAGCTCTTATTAAAAGCGTCATGCTAGTGCTAAATATAAACCAGCTGAAAGACGCTACAGCGACAGAATGCGACTTCAATGCAATACAACACGAGATTTACATATTATCCTGTCAGAGCTGGACCGAATGTTTGGCATGTTTTTTAAGTCTAGCCAGTTTACGACAGAACTCCATACCTTACTCAAGCGGTGTTCCATGCTCACGCACACGTAAAGCCGTCTCATTCAAACCACACGTGAATGCTGGATTGAGTTCTCTTTCACTTCTTCTTGCACTTGAATCAGCATATAAACACATACATGCGCGTCTTGGTGAGTGACATGGTCGGTTATGTCCTAAGTGGATGTGAATTATTACCCAAAAACATCACAATAATCCACAGCACTCCAGTCCATCGGTTAACATCTGGAGAAGACAAAACCTGAAACAAATCCAGCATTAAGACGTTCTTAATATCTGTTTAGAGCTGTTTTGTCTTGTAAACGCTGCTTGATTCACACCAGAACACGTTTTCACTGGAGCAAGCATTAGTATGGATTATGGACTCTATGGTAGTTTAGTTAAAAACATCTGGATTTGTTTCAGGTTTTGTCTTCTCAAGATGTTAACTGATGGACTGGAGTGCTGTGATGTTTTTATCAGACTCTCATTCTGACGGCACCCGTTCACTGCAGAGCATCTATTGCTGAGACATGTCTATAAACCTGATGCAGAAACAAATTCATTCTGATCTCAAGTGACCAGCACATTATCATTGTTGGATGAAGAATACATTTATATTTAATACAGTGCAGACTCCGCAGTGTTGATTACTTCATTCAGTTTCTGTGCCTGAGTACTGCAGTTAGGCAAGGCAAGGCAAGGCAAGTTTATTTATATAGCACATTTCATACACAGTGGTAATTCAAAGTGCTTTACATAAAAAGTGAAATAATCATTCACAGCAATAAAAACAAGGAGTTAAAAATAATAAGACAAGGAATTTTAAAATGATATAGAAATTGATTTAAAATGAAATTTAAAACAGTTAAATAGAATAGGATTATACATAAAATAATGCAGTCAGTTCGACGGGCACAGCGCTCATTCAACAAATGCACAGCTAAATAGATGAGTTTTGAGTCTGGATTTAAATGTGGCTAATGTTTTAGCACATCTGATCTCTTCTGGAAGCTGGTTCCAGCTGGGCGGCATAATAGCTAAAAGCGGACTCCCTTGTTTTGTGTGAACCCTTGGTATTTCTAACTGACTCGATCCTAATGATCTGAGTGGTCTGTTAGGTTTATATTCAGTGAGCATATGTGCCATATATTTAGGTCCTAGACCATTGAGTGACTTATAAACGAGTAAAAGTACTTTAAAATCAATCCTAAATGTAACTGGAAGCCAGTGTAAGGACCTGAGGACTGGTGTGATATGCTCAGATTTTCTGGTTCTAGTCAGTCCATGCAGCTGTCTAATGATCTTCTTTGGAAGGAGACATTACAATAATCCACCCTGCTGGTGATAAAGGCATGAACAAGTTTCTCCAAATCTTGACTGCAAACAATGTTTTTGAGATGATAGTATGCTGATTTAGTTACTGCTTTGACATGACTACTAAAGCTAAGGTCTGTCTAAGATTTCTGACTTGATTTTTAGTTGTTTGACCCCTAGAGTCAAGGTATGCATTCACCTTGAGAACTTCATCTTTGTTTCCAAATGCAATGACTTCAGTTTTCTCCTTGTTTAACCGAAGAAAGTTTTGGCACATCCAACTGTTAATTTCATCAATGCATTGGCAGAGGGAGTCAATGGGGCTATAATCATTTGGAGATAACGCTAGGTAAATCTGGGTATGATCAGCATAGCTGTGACAGGCAATTTGGTTCTTCCTCATTATCTGACTTAGTGGGAGCATATACAGGCTAAACAAGAGCGGTGCAAGAATTGAGCCTTGTGGGACTCCACATGTCATGGACGTCCACTTAGACTTATGCTCTCCTATACTCACATAATAACCTCTCCCTTCTAAGTATGACCTGAACCATTTGAGTGCCATCCCAGAAAGCCCGACCCAGTTTTCCAGTCTCTCTAGAAGTATGTCTAGTTAGATCTAGCTGGAAACATGAAACGCTGTTGGTTTCATTAGTAGCAGTGTTTCTGTTTTTACCCACCGATCTCACAGTTGCTGCCCAGGAATCCGGTGCCGGTGCAGTCGCAGACGTAGCGGTTCCAGCCCTCCTTGCACTGTCCTCCGTTGGCACAGGGGGCGCTGCTGCACCTCTTCTGGAGCTCACGCGTGCAGAAGCTGCTAACGCCCGGCACGCTCTGGATCTCAGCCAGACGCCGCACGTCACGACTCTTGCCGTCGATGAAGAGGTCGCGGACGCAGCCCACGTAGCCGTAGTTGAGCAGCGTGGTCCAGACCTCGGGCGGGAGGATCAGGCCCTGACCGCTCTCCGGCAAACCGCCCAAAAACATGTCGCTGTCCAGGTCCAGGATCTCGCTGCCCTCGTTAGAGCTGAAGGGAATGGAGCGGCTGTTGACGGAGATGGAGCCTGGCGAGAAGAACAAAAAAAACTTTACTATCTATCAACCTGTAGCTATGTTTCCATCCACCTATTTTTTTGCAGATTTTGGAATATTGCTTAAAAAAAAAAAACGCTCTATGTAAACGCCAATATTAAACTGTGCATAAAAAACTTACACGTAGGATAAACATTTTATCCGATAAGAAAACCAATATGCATAAACTACGATGGAAACACATTTACCGAATAAAATCGAAAAGTAATGTGAGTTTGCGCTATATAACGGGATAACTCGACTAACAGTGGTCCGATCTCGTTCACAGCATCTTTACGTTGTTATGGTCGTTCTGAAAGCCTGTCATCGAGGTATTTCTGTATAATTGTGTTACACGACTGTGTTCCCAAACCGTAGCATCCGTCTACGAAAGCAATTACCGCATTTATTGTGTTTCATCTGCTTGGCTCTGAGGCGCACATAATTCATCATAATTATTATATTCAGTGGCTTCTCCTAGTTTTATTAGAGATATTAAAGCCAGTTTATTAGGAAGTGATGATTTTATTATCTTGGACTCTGTGCTTTATTCGCAAATGTTGTATGCGATATTCCAGTTTTGCGCATACATTTATTTTGAATCCTTGAATGGAAACATAGCTATTGATAGAAACGTGTCTCAGGTAAAAGGCTCACGTACACACAATACAAAAAAAGCACAATCAAACCACGGTTAATCCACAAAAACACCTACTATACACACCTAAGATACAGGGTCCTGACAAAACTGCTTGGGTGTATTTAGAATAGAAATCGCTGTAGGATTAAAATAATTACTATAAGCCTTCCTTCCTGCCAAAGGAGGTCTAAACCGACAGCATGAAGCGGAAAGAAATCATGCGGGGTCAGTAACAATAGAAGCTGCTTTTCTCTTTCCAGCACCGTTATAGAGATCTTAAAGTTGAGTCTGTGGGTACACAATCATTTATTCTGATTACTCCGATCATTCTTTTATCAAGAAGCGTGCATGTCTGCTCTCTCGGCAGATCGCCCATATTTATGACTTACTCTTAATTGTCTATTAAACTGCAATTACCGAACTGCTGGACTTTCTTCCCCACAGGACACACACCCACACCTCCTCTATTCTTACACTCGATTAGCCAATTACAGCAAACGAAGGCAGCCTTTGGCAGCGTGGATGAAGTTTAACGACGTCTCGTTAAGAGCTGGAGAGAACCCTCTACAGCAGCCATTCCCAAATGGCGATTCTCTGGAAATGTCCCTGATATTTTCAGTTGTTTCAACACATGTGCATGGTCACAGTGTTTCTGTAGCTGTGGCGAGTTAATTGGTTTGATTCTCAGGGAATGCATGAACTCATACAAACATTCAATGCAATGTGAGTCGCTTTGGACAAGTGTCTGCCAAATGCATAAAGGAGCATAAATGCATTCGTTATTTCATGTGTATCTTTGTTTCGTTGTATTTATTTGTGCCAGTGCTTGTACTTTGTTTATTTGCTCTTGGTTTATTACTGAAGGTGTATTGTCTTGATAGGTAGAGGTTGAACTTTATATTAGGCTAGTATTTTTTACCGTGCTATTAAAACTGGAATTGAGAATTATGAGATTATCAGTATCTAAAACATTGGTGTCAAACCTTCTTTATTGTAATACAAGGTTACATGGGTAAAAAACAACAGAAGCAATAACTAGTATTAATATATATTTGTTGTGTTTTATTGGGCGGTGGCAGTGAAATATTTGATGGAAAACTGTTATTTATACACTTCTCTAATTGACACTGAATACTGATCAAATACAATATTTCATGTTTTTGTAAGTGTTTTATTTTAAATATGTTTGATTATATATTTTTTTACAGTATAGAGCTGCGTGAATTGGTCCAAAATGTAATTATTTTGGCATATATATCCATATACTGACATATGATAAATATTTAATCTCATAACACAATGTCTAAAATTGCTGTTGCTGAAACATCCAGACTAAAGAAAAAAAGAGACCATTTCAGTAGTAATAATATTAATAATTAGTATTAGTAATATGTTGAACTAATTATAAAAATAAATAAAAATAATAATATTTGAAAATTGCAATACTTATATTTTACACAAAATGGCACAATACTAACATATCCTAATTTATGCACTTTTAAGTCAAGTATTTATTTTGGCGGAAAGCTGCAGGGATATTTTTAGACTGTTTAGTTGACAACGCTTCTCGTCAAATCAGAGCTGCGTTTCCCAAAAGCATCGCAAGCCTCCGCTGGCTTCAATGGGTCTTTTGGCGAACGCAGCCCAGGTCTTCACATGCACAGACCTCACCTCTCCGTCCTTCCCTCTGGAAGTCCACGTGGCACCACTCTCCGTCGTTCACCTTCTTGTTGCTGGTCTTGAGCTTGATGCTGCCGGAGCCCATGTCCATCAGCAGGTAGAGAAAGCCGTCCAGCAGCTCCATGGCGAAGTAGTCGGTCTTCATCTCACGGCCGGGCCGCTGCTCTTTGCTGCTCTGGGGCTTGCCGTGGCTGAACAGCAGCAGGCCGCTGGGCTCGGTGGTGCGGAAGTCGAAGGAGATGGAGCTGGTCTTCTTGGTGTCCCAGCGCGGCAGCGCGATGTAGGACTCGGGCGTCTCGAAGGTCACGGGGTCCAGGGCCGCCACGTCCTCGCAGCGGAACACCAGGTCCCCGTGCATACTGATCTTAGGGTCCCTCTCGATGGCCAGACGCGACAGCTCCAGCTTGAAGTCGTTGTTCTTGTACACCACCTGCAGGGGTGCATTAAACAACTCAAATATTCTCTAGCTTAGTGTTTATGTCTTGTTTTATAGCTGAATGTGGAGGATTAAAAACAGGCCAGTTCAATTATTGGTTTTATTTCCAATTCATCTCAAGGTTATTGTGTAAAAGGGCAAAATTGAAAATGAAATCCAGTAACTTCAGTGTATTTAAGAGCTGATTCAGAGGAAGATTAGTAATGCCTCTGTGTTCTACAGAACAGTTTAGAAAGTCTTTTAATCCAACAGCTGTTGTTTTTAACAAAATGTCGTGAATTGTTAATGGATTAATATTGTTTTTGTGCTTATTTTTAGGTCATTTATTGTGCTGTCTGCAATGTACAGTGGTGGCAAATGAGTTGTTGATGAATTGATGATGATGTTGTGTTTGTTAATTAGTAATTTGTGATGTTTGTAATGTACAGTGTTGGCAAACAGGTTGCCCTTCCAGGGATTAATCTAGTTTCTAACTAAACTAACTAAAGATCTAAACATTCTTGAATTATGATGCATTTACTTGACAAGTAAAACGACTTAAAATATTATTGTCTGGTTTTCTGAAAATATTATCCAAATTGTCTTAAAACAAGTAAAAATAATATTAATTAAATGGCTAAACTAGATTCTTTTTCTTACCCCATTGGCAGATATGTTCACTTGTTTTGGGCAAACATTAATACAATTTGGATTTAGTTTTTCAAAAAGTAAGATATAATATCTTAAGTCATTTTACTTGTTTATCTTGATTCAAGAATGTTTGGATATTTATAGAAAACAAAACAAAAAGACTAAGCAAGAAACTAATTTTAAGTACGTTTTACTGCTCTGTTTGATATACATAATATTGAACTTAATATTCATAAAGGAAATATTACATATAATTTCACATATTAAGAACAATCTACTTACCTAAGTTAAGTCAATTTAACAAAGCAGATAAGTAACTTCAGCTTGGCCAGTAAAAGTTGGATTCAATTGTATTTAGTCAAAGCTTACTTGGCAATACTTTGATTTGACTTATTATAGCACCTAATAAAACCATGTTTTTAAAGTGTGTGTTACTTGGAAACATCTAAGTGAATGATACAATAGATATCACGTAGACACTATATTTCTTCAATACTTGGTACACAATACACAATGACTGTAATATTCTGTGCTTCATGTTTGAGTAGAAAATGAACTCCAGATGTACCACAATTGCAAGTATCTAAACCTAACAAGATTCAAGATTTGTATTCGTCACATAATAGCAAAAGGCAATGATAAAACAGTGGAAATACAGCTGGAAAACTGGAAAAAAAATCAACTTTATTAATTATTCATGCCCCAGTGCATGATGGGAACACCAGTATCAGAAAAAAATTGTAGGTTTTAGTTAATTTCGTAACGTTTATATTTATGCTTTAACCTCTACAAGCTTGAATTCAATACCAATATATAATTGACTTTTTATTATTATTATTATTATTAGTATTGTTATTATTATTATTATTGCACATCTGCACCTAGAGCAAGTTTATTGTAGCACAGATACAATACTATCCCAAATACTAACCCTTTTCCATCCTATGTAATTGATAATAAACATTAATTTCTGTCACTACAGACAGAATCGATTCTCCACGCAGAACAGCGCTGGAAGCTATATTTATGAAAAGGAGGCATTTGTTTGAGGCGAGTTGCACCAAAGATTCATTAAAATTGTAATTACTTGCAAAAGAACATGTCGTCCAAAACAGCCAAACAAGCAAATTACGAGTAACCTCAATGGGAAATAAATAAATGACAGAAGAAATTACATTAAATATTAGTCTCACAGCTGCACTTAACACTCATAAATATAATCTCTATTCACGTGGGTTTATGCTCCATGGGAAACTAATGATATTTCAACTGTCTAATCAAATTAAATCTGATATTCGGCATTCAGTGAAAAAATATGTATTTGCTCTAAATTAGTTTAAGCAGCTTTATCGCATGTTTTGAGTAAAGACTGTCAAAAATGAACGACTATGACACACTACAAGAAATTAGGCTAACAGTTGTGCACTACAAGACTAACCTTAAAAGAGTGAGTGACATTAATAACTATACAGAATTAATAACTATACATAATTCATGGGAACCGCATAAACTTCAACATGAACGCTTTTTTAAATGTCAAACACCAGCAGGTCTTTCTCTTTACTCAAAAAACACTTAATTTCAATGTTCAAAATTAATTCAATGTTATGCAGGGATAGAAATACACCGGCCAGTTTCAGTTAATGCAACCGACATGATTTACACTAATGGGTTTTTGTGAATTTTACATATTTACATAATTTTACATATTTACATAAGTACATTGAGCACACTAAACTGAAGTAGTAACAAAATGTTCAGCAGTTGCTCATTTTAATTTAGTTGCACAAGCAGCAAAGCTATATTTACAGTGATAACAGAAATACACTCCGCCCACCTGCCGTCACTCAAACAGTTAGCCCGCCCCCAAACTCATGCCATTGGCTGAGCACACATCGTTACTTCTGCTCACACAAACAGAGATGATGCACTTCACCTTTGACCCTCAGATTGTGTTTCACTCATTTAGACCCGGAGGATTTTCTGTAATAGTTATTGACTATAACTGACTTTACTCACACTGGTTACAAAAACCCTTGATAATTCTTTTACTTTTGGGGATTTTTCCCCTACCTTGTTAAACCTGT
>CM050413.1:42359071-42384071 GCA_027564155.1 Gymnocypris eckloni scoliostomus | reverse complement strand
TGTGCACATGTTATCAAATCACTCTCAACTTCACGCTTCTGCCTCCAGACCAGTGTTGGCTAAAGTTACTTTTAAAAGTAATGCATTACAATATCACATTACTCCCTAAAAAAGTAACTAATTATGTTTATTAGTTACTTTTTGTGGAAATTAATACAGTTTAGTTACTTTTGAATTACCTTTTAAATCTGAGCATGCCTTGCTTGTTTGTTTTTAATATAAAAAAGTTATTATTTTACAAATGTAAAAGCCATTTTACACTAAAAGTGAAGTGAATCCTCTTCAAACTGAAGGAAATGTAAATTCACATCTGTGCAGAAGAGGGCGCCACTCAAACGAATCACATGAAGAATATGACGCAGTTCAACACTATTCAGCAATAACTAAAATCAAACACATATGTAATTTCAGCTTATTTGTACGGTTGAATTGGATAATCGAAGATCATTAGCAAAGACATTAGTTAATGAAATGGGATTAAATATGTAAATTATTTTGTCTTATTTAACATATTTCATTATTGCAGGCTTGTATAATATTCTGAGTTTGCATTTGACTGTTTTCATTGATTTTGACGAACACTGAATGTGTATTTGTGCAGGTGAGATGAGTAAATACATGTTGATATTTAGTCTAGAACTATAGTAATATGTTGATATTTAGTCTAGAACGTGTTCCTGTGGCTCAGTGGTAGAGCAATGCGTTAGCAGCGCAAAGGTTGTGGGTTCAATTCCCAGGGAACACACATACTGACAATAAATGTATAGCCTGAATAAACTGTAAGTCGCTTTGGATAAAAGTGTCTGCTAAATGCATAAATGTAAACTACTGTAAGATCATGTTGATATTTAGTCTAAAACTACAGTAAGATCATGTTGATATTTAGTCTAGAGCTACAGTGAGATCATGTTGATATTTAGTCTAGAACTACAGTAAGATCATGTTGATATTTAGTCTAGATCTACAGTAAGATCATGTTGATATTTAGTCTAGAGCTACAGTAAGATCATGTTGATATTTAGTCTAGAGCTACAGTAAGATCATGTTGATATTTAGTCTAGAGCTACAGTAAGATCATGTTGATATTTAGTCTAGAACTACAGTAAGATCATGTTGATATTTAGTCTAGAACTACAGTAAGATCATGTTGATATTTAGTCTAGAACTACAGTAAGATCATGTTGATATTTAGTCTAGAACTACAGTAAGATCATGTTGATATTTAGTCTAGAACTACAGTAAGATCATGTTGATATTTAGTCTAGAACTACAGTAAGATCATGTTGATATTTAGTCTAGACTACAGTAAGATCATGTTGATATTTAGTCTAGAGCTGCAGTAAGATCATGTTGATATTTAGTCTAGAACTACAAAGATCTTGTCGATATTTAGTCTAGAGCTACAGTAAGATCATGTTGATATTTAGTCTAGAACTACAGTAAGATCATGTCGATATTTAGTCTAGAGCTACAGTAAGATCATGTTGATATTTAGTCTAGAACTACAGTAAGATCATGTTGATATTTAGTCTAGAACTACAGTAAGATCATGTTGATATTTAGTCTAGAACTACAGTAAGATCATGTTGATATTTAGTCTAGAACTACAGTAAGATCATGTTGATATTTAGTCTAGAGCTACAGTAAGATCATGTTGATATTTAGTCTAGAGCTACAGTAAGATCATGTTGATATTTAGTCTAGAACTACAGTAAGATCATGTTGATATTTGTTGATATCTAGAACTACAGTAAGATCATGTTGATATTTAGTCTAGAACTACAGTAAGATCATGTTGATATTTAGTCTAGAACTACAGTAAGATCATGTTGATATTTAGTCTAGAACTACAGTAAGATCGTGTTGATATTTAGTCTAGAACTACAGTAAGATCGTGTTGATATTTAGTCTAGAACTACAGTAAGATCATGTTGATATTTAGTCTAGAACTACAGTAAGATCATGTTGATATTTAGTCTAGAACTACAGTAAGATCATGTTGATATTTAGTCTAGAACTACAGTAAGATCGTGTTGATATTTAGTCTAGAACTACAGTAAGATCATGTTGATATTTAGTCTAGAACTACAGTAAGATCATGTTGATATTTAGTCTAGAGCTACAGTAAGATCATGTTGATATTTAGTCTAGAACTACAGTAAGATCATGTTGATATTTAGTCTAGAACTACAGTAAGATCATGTTGATATTTAGTCTAGAACTACAGTAAGATCATGTTGATATTTAGTCTAGAACTACAGTAAGATCATGTTGATATTTAGTCTAGAACTACAGTAAGATCATGTTGATATTTAGTCTAGAACTACAGTAAGATCATGTTGATATTTAGTCTAAAACTACAGTAAGATCATGTCGATATTTAGTCTAAAACTACAGTAAGATCGTGTCGATATTTAGTCTAAAACTACAGTAAGATCATGTCGATATTTAGTCTAGAACTACAGTAAGATCATGTTGATATTTAGTCTAGAGCTACAGTAAGATCATGTTGATATTTAGTCTAGAACTACAGTAAGATTGTGTCGATATTTAGTCTAGAGCTACAGTAAGATCATGTTGATATTAATCTAGAACTACAGTAAGATTGTGTCGATATTTAGTCTAGAACTACAGTAAGATAATGTTGATATTTAGTCTAGAGCTACAGTAAGATCATGTTGATATTTAGTCTAGAACTACAGTAAGATCATGTTGATATTTAGTCTAGAACTACAGTAAGATCATGTTGATATTAGTCTAGAACTACAGTAAGATCATGTTGATATTTAGTCTAGAGCTACAGTAAGATAATGTTGATATTTAGTCTACAGTAAGATCATGTTGATATTTAGTCTAGAGCTACAGTAAGATCATGTTGATATTTAGTCTAGAGCTACAGTAGGATCATGTTGATATTAATCTAGAACTACAGTAAGATCATGTTGATATTTAGTCTAGAACTACAGTAAGATCATGTTGATATTTAGTCTAGAACTACAGTAAGATCATGTTGATATTTAGTCTAGAACTACAGTAAGATCGTGTTGATATTTAGTCTAGAACTACAGTAAGATCATGTTGATATTTAGTCTAGAACTACAGTAAGATCATGTTGATATTTAGTCTAGAACTACAGTAAGATCATGTTGATATTTAGTCTAGAACTACAGTAAGATCATGTTGATATTTAGTCTAGAACTACAGTAAGATCGTGTTGATATTTAGTCTAGAACTACAGTAAGATCATGTTGATATTTAGTCTAGAACTACAGTAAGATCATGTTGATATTTAGTCTAGAACTACAGTAAGATCATGTTGATATTTAGTCTAGAACTACAGTAAGATCATGTTGATATTTAGTCTAGAACTACAGTAAGATCATGTTGATATTTAGTCTAGAACTACAGTAAGATCATGTTGATATTTAGTCTAGAACTACAGTAAGATCATGTTGATATTTAGTCTAGAACTACAGTAAGATCATGTTGATATTTAGTCTAGAACTACAGTAAGATCATGTTGATATTTAGTCTAGAACTACAGTAAGATCATGTTGATATTTAGTCTAGAACTACAGTAAGATCATGTTGATATTTAGTCTAGAACTACAGTAAGATCATGTTGATATTTAGTCTAGAACTACAGTAAGATCATGTTGATATTTAGTCTAGAGCTACAGTAAGATCATGTTGATATTTAGTCTAGAACTACAGTAAGATCGTGTCGATATTTAGTCTAGAACTACAGTAAGATCATGTTGATATTTAGTCTAGAACTACAGTAAGATCATGTTGATATTTAGTCTAGAACTACAGTAAGATCATGTTGATATTTAGTCTAGAACTACAGTAAGATCATGTTGATATTTAGTCTAGAACTACAGTAAGATCATGTTGATATTTAGTCTAGAACTACAGTAAGGTCATGTTGATATTTAGTCTAGAACTACAGTAAGATCATGTTGATATTTAGTCTAGAACTACAGTAAGATCATGTTGATATTTAGTCTAGAACTACAGTAAGATCGTGTCGATATTTAGTCTAGAACTACAGTAAGATCATGTTGATATTTAGTCTAGAACTACAGTAAGATCGTGTTGATATTTAGTCTAGAACTACAGTAAGATCGTGTTGATATTTAGTCTAGAACTACAGTAAGATCGTGTTGATATTTAGTCTAGAACTACAGTAAGATCATGTTGATATTTAGTCTAGAACTACAGTAAAATCATGTTGATACTACAGTAAGGTCATGTTGATATTTAGTCGAGAGCTACAGTAAAATCATGTTGATATTTAGTCTAGAACTACAGTAAGATCGTGTCGATATTTAGTCTAGAACTACAGTGAGGTCATGTTGATATTTAGTCTAGAACTACAGTAAGGTCATGTTGATATTTAGTTAATCCAATTAACATCAAGCACTCAAACACATTTGTTTTGGTGCCAAATGAGAGAGAAACAGGAGAGCAGGTTTATTTGTGCAGCACAGGTTTATTTGTGCAGGCAGTCGTTGGCCTAATGGATAGAGTTGGACTTGAAACCCGAGGTAACCCAAGGTTGTGGGTTCAATATCTGGCATGAAGTGTCCACGACTGCTCGGCGCTGACAGTCTTGCCCACTGCTAAGTGTGTCATGTTGATATTTAGTTAATCCAATTAACATCAAGCACTCAAACACATTTGTTTTGGTGCCAAATGAGAGAGAAACAGGAGAGCAGGTTTATTTGTGCAGCACATTCACATACACACTGCTACTTTCAGCTTTACATGAGCTCGTTTGGGCTTGCTGTTTACAATCAATTTATTTATAAAATGAAATCCACTGTAATTTATATTTAATATTCTTAATTCTGGTTATGCTCTAAAAATGTTTATATATAAAGGATTTGTTGTGGAGGTAGAATAACTAAAATACATGTTTTTGCTGTTTTAGAAACATTTAGTTGTATTCAACAACATTATTTCTGAATGTATTAATAAAACGTGGAATATCAGTGTTTTTGTTTTTGACTCAACTATTTTTGACCTGATGTGACTTACATGTGCAGCTTATTTTCTTACAACTGCATGCACTGCACACAAATTATTTTCTGCCTCTGTTTTTGTCTTGTTTTCCTTTGCACATATCTAAACATTTTTAATTAATTTACTGGAGAAGTGAAAGGTCAAGATATTAAGCATTGCTTTCTGAAACATGCCAAAATATACTGAGTTTATGCTTAAAATTAGAAAAAAAAATCTGACAAAGGATCAAAACAAATAATCTTAATGAAACATATTCCTTGTTTTAAGCAAGAGGTCACTTAATCCCCCCCACAATACATATCTTATTTTGCTTCTTGAGTGCATGTCTCTTGATTTCGTTAAGTTTATGTTTGTACTGGAAAACAAGATAATTGTTGGCGGTGTTGGTGTGACTGTATAAACATGCGTGGAGCCACAAACCCGATGAAGCTCATACAGTAATGGTCTGATTAGAGCGCAGTGACTCACACAAAACACACTTGTGTGTTTCAGCAGGTTGCATCAGGAACAATCACATTGAGTCAAATAACAATAAAGGGTTTGAGAGTCAAACCAGACGATCACTGGATTCACATGCACTGTAACACACTACGCCAGTCATTACACACACACACACACGCACACGCACACGCACACGCACACACAGTAGATTTCTCAGCAACACTCATTCACTTCAGTGACACACGGGTCTCAGCATGGAGCTACAGCAATGAAAGCAGGAACTCAGCTGCTGCTGAACGTCTGATGGTAAAGCATACAGTAGATGTTCTGTGAAAACACAGCATTACTGACCTCCTTACCGTCGCTGGTTCCTTTCAAACACACTCCTCATCTGCATTCTGTCCTGTTCTCCAGTAAAAATATCTGAATATTCTTCAATCAAGACACATTTACTGGAGAAGTGAAATTACTTGATTTATAAAAAATTGACATGAGAAGTAGTCTTGATTTATGACTGTCAAACACACACACACACACAAAAGTTAGTTTATGCTTACAAATATATATATATATATATATATATATATATATATATATATATACATATATATTATATGCTTTTTGTGCATTTTTAGAAAGCTAGACTTCATATCTTAGGTTATCTTTTAAATGTATCTTGATACAATGCTTTTGTACTGGAAAACAAGGCAGAAATGATGAGGACAAACATGATTTTTTGTAGTACAGTTCTGCAGTGTGACAAATTAATTAGTAAAATGACAGAATATGTAATCTCTGGATTAATATCTAAGCTGACAATAGCAGCGTTTATGATACTAATGTCATATAAGAGGAGCAGACTGCTGTTTAGAGTGCATCACACCGCAGGACAGCGGATCATTTACTCAGCGACAGCTCCCTCTGACTGTCTCAAGATTTGCCTGCAGACAAACAGCAGGTGAACGCCACTTAATTAATATACATTTATATATACACCACCAGGAAAATGATGTGATATGTAGAAAGTGGTTATATGATGATCGTTTCCAAGTCGTTAGCGCGATTTATTGTAATGCTTTTTTCCTCAGTTGGTCAGAACAAACATGGCAGACTTGTTACTTAATTGTTCAGATGACAATATATGGTGAAACTTCTTATTTGGGTCATATATTCAAGACGTAGGCTAGACTATGTGATTGCGAAGAACAGTAAATATGCACACCTGACTGCCGCACATTCACCTCAAAACATTAGATTAATCTGCACTGGAGCCTAACCCCACATAATGAAGATAATTCTGCAAGTAACTGCAATTCCTGGTTTTCAAACAGAGATTGAGATAAAGAGGCAAAACTTATGGACTGCAGCTTTAAGATCTTAAATAATTTTGCCCTCGCAAGTAGATATGTCATAGTAATGTTTAAACCAACAAACAAAGAAATCTTGTGAGAAAAAAAGTGAGATCGGGTGTTTTCACGTGCAATCTGAACAATGCACTGAATATCATGTGATTAATATTACTTAATATTCCTTGCATCTGCATGTCTAATGACCTAATTTTTTGTAAATGTTTTTTTTTTTTAAACAAAAAACTACACAAGGTAAAATATATCCTATATGTACAACCTATATGGTTTAAATATATGACCTAGATGACATTAATTATGGATGAATACAATTTAGCAAAGTTAATTTTCAGCAAGAAACCAATTCAATATAAATAAAAAAGTAAATCAGTCATCTGTGTCATGTTAGTAATTCTACAGTATGTTGAGTCTGTGCAGTTCATAAAAAATATTTTACATTTGAAGTAATAAAATAATGTTTGATTTTGTGTAATAAACACTTCTGCTCCTGTTTTGGTCACTTGGTGTGCAAAATAAAAACGGTAACACTTTATTTCGATAGTTCACTGTCTAGATAGTAGACATTCTGATAACAGTTAGTAACTTTGCAACTACATGTCAACTAGCAGTCATTAGAGTATTAGTAGATTGTCTGTTACGGTTGCCTTCTGTAGCAAAACAAGGATAAACTCAAACTAAACATTATTTAATCCACAATACAAAAGTGGTAACACAAGGCAGGGAGAGACACAACATCGATGTTAATACCGGACAGGGAACACAGGCAAACACAGGGCTTAAGTAATCTGAACTAATCTGATAATTAATACAACACAGGTGGTGACTAATGACCTAATAATGAAACAATGAGGACAGGAACATAACCAAATATGGGCAAAACACACGGAAGAACAGGATAACGGGGAGCAAAACACAACACGACACGAACAAGCCTGACAATACTCCCCTCCTGGAAGCCGCGTCCACACGCCATATAACATCTACTGGGGAGGGGGGAGTGGATACTCTGGAGGCCCCTCAAGACAGACCTCCATGGGACAGCTGGCCTCCAGAGCGGTACCCATGGCGGATCAGGCAGACTAGGGTGCCATGGCGGGTCAGGTAGTCCAGGGAGCCATGGAAGGATAGACAGTCCGGAGAGAGAATGGCAGAAATGGGAGCTCAGGGATCCATGGCAGGATAGACAGTCTGGAGAGCCATGGCGTGTAGCCCCCTCCCGCCAATACATGGGGATAATTTTGGGTCTAGAGGCCCTCCCTGGGCTGAACGAGGGAACAACTGCACTCTCTGGGCTGGATTTGGGGACTGGAGCCTTCTCACGACTGGATTCAGGAATAAGAGCCCTCTGTGAGCTACGCACAGGAACAGGAGCCCCTTCTGGGCTAGGCTCCGAATCTGAGGTCCATTCTGGGCTGGACATGAGACCAAAAGCCCTCTTTGGGCTGAACGTGGACTAAGAGTCCTCTCAGGGTTAGACTCAGGAACCGCTTCCATCGAGGCAACAAGTGAAGCAAGCAGTTGGGAATGGCCTCCATGGCCATGACAAGAGAAGCAGCCTGCTTCTGAAGAACCCCTATTGACAAGACCAACTAGAATTGTTCCTGTGGACAAGACAAGACTTATGGACAAGGTTTCAAGAGACATGACGTGACCCTGGTCATGGGCTGGAGCCGACACTGGAGTGAACTCCGGGGCTGGAGCAAACACATGGGAGAACAGGGTAACAGGGAGAAAAACACAACACAACACAACATGAACACAAGCCTGACACTGTCTGCTTACATTTTACATCAAATCTTTACTTGCCACACAGTTTCTGAAAGCTGTCACTTAAACAGCAGAAGCACACACCAAATCTGCAAAACCATACACTAAATCTCAGCCTTTGACTCAGTTTTCAATTTCATAAAACACTTTTTGCAAAACACAACACACAATTATCTATGTAACACAAATTTTCTCAATTGCTTAGGCTCAATTCTCAAATTATAATTTTTTTCGAAACAATAAGTTCAGATCGCCGAACAATTTCTTATTGATTTGAGCAAATTGAAAATGCTTTGGCACATGTGTGCAAACAGTAAGTACAATTGTCTGCAGTTTGCACAGCAACTAATTGCTTATGGCTTGTTGATCAAAACTGATGAGTTGATTCTCACTTAAACTGTCAAACTCTTCACAACTTCTCAATAATTTTTCACCGTGTAAGACATCAAAACCAAAACGATCCATTCAATTATGAAAAATGCATATACACGCATGTATATTCCATAAGAATCTGACATTGACATTGTTTGTAATGTCTGCTTAATTGGCAAAGGACCTCTAATTGCAATACAATTTGAATCAACCATTCAACCAATATCGTTTGAGAGCATGTATATGGAGATTACCCACATCACAATCACTACCATTTTTTGAGAATGGAGGACTTCCACAACCCTGAACTGCAGCAACATACTCGTGGAAGAGCAATTGGAAGACGTGTAAGAATACGTGGTGGTGGTGTTAGAGGAAGACGTAATAGAGGAAGAGGTGCAGATATAAGAGTCAGAGTCTCTGATGAGATCAGAGCCACACTTGTGGATCATGTCATAAATCGTGGTTTTACAGTGGAAAAGGCTGATCGAAGAGTACAGACTAATGTGAACAGGTCCATAGTGTCATCAATTGTGCAAAGCTTTCGTAGGGAAAAACGGGTACATATATGAATGCAAGTCTATTTGTACATTATATAGAACCGCACAACCTCGCGATGGTGGCAGAGCTGCAGTATTTAACCACCAGCAAGAACAAGAAATTTGCAACATGGTCATCGCCAACAATTCTATCAGGCGAAGATAGATCCAAATTGCAATCATAAATGACAATAATGTCTTCGCAAATATAAATTCTATCAGCATTTCCACCATAGACAGAGTTTTGAAAATGCATCAAATGACTATGAAACAACTCTACAAGGTAACGTTTGACAGGGATAGTGAAAGAGCTGTGGTACCAGTATGTCCAGGTAAACTATTGGTGTGCACTTAGTGAGTTTTACTGTACTTCTAAGATGCCTGTATTACAGGAAGTTTTAGAAACCCATACGAAGAGAAAACATTTACTGAACTCTAGACATGAAACAACCCACATTCTTGTTTTTTTGGACAAGGCTGGGTTCAATCTGTCCAAAGGCCAGAGACATGGTCGCAATCTCATTGAACATAGAGCCACAACTGACACACTAGGCCAACGTGGGGCCAATATTACAATGTGTGCTGCCATTTCAGAGAATGGTGTGAGCACACATATTCCACACATTGGTTCCTATAATACCCAACTTCTCCTGGCCTTCCTAAACACACTTTACAGAGACCTGATTCCAGAACAAGAAAGAGGTTTAGTTAGACCTCATGTGCCTAATTATGTTGTTGTCTGGGATAATGTCAGCTTCCACCGAATCAACATTGTTAGGGACTGGTTTGCAGCACATGAAAGGATAACAGTGGAGTTCCTTCCACCATACTCTCCATTCCTAAATCCAATAGAAGAGTTTTTTCAGCATGGAGGTGAAAAGTATATGATCATAGAAAACAAGATCAGATGTATCTGTTGGATGCCATGAATGCTGCATGTGAGGACATCACAGCTGATCATTGCAGGGGATGGGTGCATTCAAGGATATGTTTTTCCCCGGTGCATGGCAATGGAAGACATCAGATGTGATGTTGATGAAAATCTTTGGCCTGACCTACAAGAGCAACAGTATGTCCACCAAGAATACAGTTTTTCTCAATTGCTTTGGCACATTTTTCGAAACAATTACTACAACAACTATTGACTCTTCTCAACAAATATCATTTTTTTTTATAAAACCTTAATTTCCAGGGTTGATTGTCATGGTAAAACAAAAACTAAACTATTTGACCAGTATGGCTCACACAATGACAAAAATACTTTATTTGGTGGCCTTGGTCAAATTACTGACATGATAACTAGGTTTTGAAGAATGAATTAAATGTGTTGGATGAATAACTAAAAGTTTTTAAAATGTGTGTAAGCAAAAAAACTGTTATATCTTCTAACACTTTCTTTTGATTGGTAAACAACATACTGACTATGAGAAATGTATTATATTAACCCAAACCCTAAACCTAACCTAACTGTCTACTCTGAGAGTTAGTAGACATGTAGTTGCAAATTTATGAGAATTATTGGACAAGTAGTTGCAAAGTTACTTAAAGTTAGTAGAATGTTTAAAGTGGACAATCAAAATAAAGTGTAACCAGTAAAACCAGTTAGGAGCCACCGTATTACCAAGTCAAATTTGTTTGTAATGTGCTTCTCACACACTAAATTAAAGCAGCTTTACAGAAAATTATGATTTTAATGTTCATAATACAACCCGAATTCTGTAAATGTTGGGATATTTTTTTTATTTGAATAAAATGAAAACTAAAATACATTCAAATCAAATGAGGCAATATTTTATTTACAATAGTGCATAGAGAACATAAATGTTTAAATGGAGACATTTTACACTTTTATCCACTAAATGAGCTCATTTTAAATTTGATGCCTCCTACAGGTCTCCAAAAAGTTGACAGGGGAGCAACAAAGGGCTGAAAAAAGCAAGACATTTTGAAATGATTCAGCTGGGAGAACATCTAGCAACTAAGTTAATTGACATCAAGTCTGTAACATGATTAGCTATAAAAGGGATGTCTTAGAGAGGCTGAGTCTCTCAGAAGTAAAGATGCTCTCCAATCTGTGAAAGAGTGCATACAAAGATTGTGGAATACTTTAAAAACAATGTTCCTCAACGTCAAATTGCAAAGGCTTTGCAAATCTCATTATCTACAGTGCATTACATCATAAAAAGATTCAGAGAAACTGGAGACATCTCTGTGCGTAAGGGACAAGGCCGAAGACCTTTGGTGGATACCTGTGGTCTTCAGACCCTCAGACAACACTACATCACTTATCAGCATGATTCTGTCATTAACATTACTAAATGGGCCCAGGAATACTTCCAGAAACCACTATCGGTAAACACAATCCGCCGTACTATCTGCAGATGCCAACTAAAATCTGCAGATGCTCTTTCATGTAAAAAGGAATATGTGCAATAAGGAACATGGTCCAAATGTGCCATCATGTCCTGTGGGCCAAGGCTCATTTAAATTGACTGTTTCAAAGTTGAACAGTTTTCTATGGTCAAACGAGTCCAAATTTGACATTCTTGTTGGAAATCACGGACACCGTGTTCTCCGGGCTAAAGAGGAGGGAGACCTTCCAGCATGTTATCAGCATTCAGTTAAAAAGCCAGCATCTCTGATGGTATGGGGGTGCATAAATGCACACGGCATGGGCAGCTTGCATGTTTTGGAAGGCTCTATGAATGCTGAAAGGTGTCTAAAGGTTTTAGAGCAACATATGCTCCCCTCCAGAGGACGTGTATTTCAGCAGGACAATGCAAAAACACATATTGCAGTTATTACAACAGCATGGCTTCATAGTAGAAGAGTGCCTGCAGTCCAGATCTTTCACCTATAGAGAACTTTTAGTGCATCATTAGACGAAAAATACATCAAAGATGACCACTAATTCTTCAGCAGCTGCAAACATATATCAGGCAAGAATGGGACCAAATTCCAACACCAACACTCACGTCTTCAAACGGTTTTGAAAAGGAGATGCTACACCATGATAAACATGCCCCTGTCCCAACTATTTTGAGACCTGTAGCAGGCATCACATTTAGTGTATAAATCATTTAGTGGATAAAACTGTAACATTTCTCAGTTTAAACAGTTGTTATGTTATCTATGTTCTATTGTGAATAAGATATTGGCTCATGTGATTTGAAAGTCTTTTAGTTTTCATTTTATTCATATTAAAAAAATGTTCCAACATTTCCAGAATTCGGGTTGTATATTAATATATTCAAGCCTCAGTCACATTTATCAGATCAGAGCTGGACCAGTGTTGTGTGTGTGTGTGTGTGTTAACAGGACCAGTGCTGTGTGTGTGTGTGTGTGTGTGGGGGTTTGCACCCATGTTAACAGGACCAGTGCTGTGTGTGTGTGTGTGTGTGTGTGTGTGTGTGTGTGTGTGTGTGTGTGTGTGTTAACAGGACCAGTGTTGGCTGTGTGTGTGTGTGTGTGTGTGTGTGTTAACAGGACCAGTGCTGTGTCTGTGTTGATCTTTGTGCCGCTGTGGTTCTGCTGATCGATCTCAGTCTGAAGCAGCATCAGCGGAGTGCTTCTGCAGATATGCAGGGAAACACACTCATCTGCATCTGAAACACAGCCACTCCAGATAATTCAAACAGCAGCCCCTGTGTCTTACAGCCTCACACAGCTGATAATGTGTTAATGGGTCATTTGTCTCTTAGATATATTGACTTATTTACCCTAAAACCCCTCGTGACAAGACAGAGAGCATGTTCAGATAAGCACACGTAATCCCTCACCCTGGACACACTGGAATACTAAAGTTATCATCATCAGAAATAACTGCGGCTAGCACTTCACCACAAACACACCACAGTCATGCAGCAGAGAACCAATAACACACTGAGACAGAGACAAAGTGTTTCCAGACACACACAATCAACATCAACACACACACACACACACACACACACACACACACACACTCTCTCTCTCACACACATGCATGCACACACACACACACACACACAACATAATCACACCTAAAACACACACACACACACACACACACACCACACACACACACACACACACACACACACACACACACACACACACACACACACACACACACACACACACACAATCAACAATAACACACACACACACACACACACACACACACACACAGCTCTTGTCCTGTTAACACACACACATAATCTTAACAATTAAATTATTGTTAACCACCATTTTGACCGCGCAGTAAAAACAGTAATATTGTTTAGTATTATAATGTAAAGCAGCTGTTTTCTATGTGAATATGTGTTAAACTGTAATTTATGTCTGTATTTTCAGCATCATTACTCTTGTCTTCAGTGTCACATGATCTTCAGAAATCATAATAATATGCTGCCCAAGAAACATTTCTAATTATTATCAATGTTAAATACAGTCGTGCTGCACAATATTTTTAATGATTCACAGATGAATAGAAAGTTCAAAAGAACAGCATTTATTTGAAATAGAAATCTACTGTAACATTATCAATTACTTTACTGTCACTTTTGATCAGTTTAATGCGATCAATAAAATGATCAATAAAAGTATTAATTTCTTTGAGCATGGCATCAAAGATCAAGTATAGTAGTGTATATCAGATTTACCAGTGTAAAGATTTGAACTTGTGGTATTTGATCAGGAGTACACAAGTACAATCAGAAAACAACACATTAGGAACATTTCTTGAGAAAAAATAAACGTATACATCGCTCAAGAACTGCACTTCTCACAAACTTAATATAAGTGATCTTTAGGGCTTTCAGCATGAGTTCACAAGGGTTTATCATCAGCAGATAGATGAGTTATGATCAGAATAATAATCAGTATCTATATCGTGTTCCTGTGGCTCAGTGGTTAGAGCATTGCGTTAGCAGCGCAAAGGTTGTGGGTTCGATTCCCAGGGAACACATGTACTGACAAAAATATGTATAGCATGAATGCACTGTAAGTCGCTTTGGATAAAAGCGTCTGCTAAATGCGTAAATGTATATGAACACTGTATTCATGGAATACAGTATTTTTTGCCAAGCTCCCACAATGCATTGCACTCGAACATCTCTTGCATCGCTCATGATCTGATCAGAGCGACAAACGTTCACTTTAACATAAGAGGAAAACAATATAAAATAAGTGTTGTGATTAACTCTTCAACACACTGAGGTCATGTGACCGTCATAATAATAATCCATGCATGAACTACACTGATAAAAATCAAGAGAACCATATCTTTCAGAAACTGCTAAACATCTCATTAATCAACACCAGTCTTGTTTTCTAATAATATCTAAACATCTTTGAAATAAGATCATGTTTCTGAATCAAAATGTGTGGGGTTCTCTCTTGAGTGCCATGTTTTCTTGTTTTAAGAAAGCAAACATCCAAAGAACACATTTAAGTGTTTATGTCATTGTACTTTATACATTTGCATCTGTAGATTTTAATTATAATACTCAGAATGAGTTTTTATCTCCATTTCGGCAGCCCTTACTTTCACCAAACGTACAGTTTAATTCCTTTCTATATTCTGATGGGTTTGTTCATATTTCATTCACATAAGTTTGTATTCTTGTGTGTTATTCTCGTTAGTCTCGTTAACTGAGTCTGTTTAGCAGCATCACACTAACCAGTCTGAGCGTGAAGACACAATATCACAGCGCAGCGACTTTCCTTGATAAAATCCTCCATCTTCTTGTCATCGGGCCGTTCTAATATATCTGGCAGAATTGATCACCTGTCAGCCATGAAATAATTATTTGATATTGATGCAGTGGAGCGCTGGCTGTTTGCATTAGACGAGCGCTGGCAGCTCATTTATACTCGTCCAAACGAGCCGGCACAGACAAACTGTTGTTCCTCGGACCTGACGGGTCTGATCGCCATCACATCAGTCTGATAGAAGCTCTGCACATCTCTCACTCACACACACACACACACACACACACACACACACACACACACACACACACACACACACACACACACACACACACTCTCTCAGTTCACACACACACACACACACACACACACACACACACACACACACACACACACATCTCTTATTATTTCACAAAACCACACACACACTCTCACTTACTGTACAAAACAATCTACACACACACACACACAGCAGAAATACTTCTCTCTCTCTCACACTCCACACACACACACACACACATATACTCTCTCTCACATACACACACACACACACACACACTACACACTTTCTCTCTCACTCACACACACACACACTTCTCTCTCACACACACACACACACACACACACACACACACTCTCTCTCACACACACTGATCTCTCTCACTATCACACTTCTCTCTCTCACACACACACACACACACACACTCTCAAACACACACACACACACACACACACACACACACACACACACACACACACACACACACACACACACACACACACACACACACAACAACTCTGTTTAGAAACATGAGACATTTGTGATTTTCTACTTACTTTATGATGTATTTATGATCACATGCTTTTCAAAAGTTTGGTGTCACTAATATTGTTTTTTAAAGACATTATAGCTTTTATTGATCAATGCTGCATTGAACTGATCAAAAGTGAGAGTAGAGACATTTATAATGTTACAGTAGATTTACATTTTAAATAAATGCTGTTCCTTTGAACTTTCTATTCATCTGTGAATCATTAAAAATAAAATTAAGTTTCCACAGAAATATTGTGACTGTTTTCAACATTGATAATAATCAGAAATATTTCTGAAGACTGAAGTAATGATGCTGAAAATGTATATTTGATCACAGAAATAAATTACAGTTTAACACATATTCACATAGAATACAGCTGCTTTACATTATAATAATATTTCACTGGTTTTACTGTAATTTTTATCAAATAAATACAGCCTCTGTGAGCAGAAGAGACTTCTTTCAAAAACATACAAAAATAAAATCCCCAAAATGTTGAATATAATGTATATTCAATGCATTAATAACTCTTCACTTTTTGTCATGGTATGACACATTATTATTGCACTGATACAAAACACGAAAAATTTTAGCATCCATGAAAATAATTCCTTGACAACACTGAATAACAACTAATGTTTACCCCTGATCAGATTTACCCCATCAGTGTGAACAGAGCTCAAACACACGAAGAGACGCATCTCGAAGCAGACTTCTGAAAACCCAAACATAAACCTATATTGTAAACACTATATGAACACTCATTTCTATCAATGCATTAAGCACAGAAACCATAAACACAACATCTGAAGCAGCTCAGATGGAGGAGGTCATCAGCTACGGACCGAAACTGAATCTGAGCAGATCTGGAGATCAGCTGGGAACTGAATCCAACACACGTCTCAATCACGTACAGCTTCTCAAAGCAGCTTCCTCGAGATCGGAGTTCGTACAAAAACCACACGCAAGACTGCAAACACATGAAGGATTCACACACATCCATCATAAATACAGCAAGCTCTTCTGATTCAAATCAAGTCAACCGTGTCTGTTACAGGACCTCGTGATATAAACCAGCAACCCTAACCCTAATTTAACCCTAACCCAACCCTAACCCTAATGATCATATTATTTCACAAAAACCACGAAGGCATGACAGAATCAAACCGGATCACTTACTGTACAAAACAATCTAAATCATGACACCAAACAGCAGAAATACTTCCTTGAGATTCATCTGAAAAATTCAATGCACACAATTCAGACTGATCCAAGCTCTCAACGCCTGTCCATCAGTCAAATATAACGATGATAATTAAGTGATTTCAAACATACGAAACACTGCGCTACAATAATCAGAATAAGAATCATGTGACGCATGGAAATATTGACTAGATTGATCATTCGGTCATGATTTCAAACCTGTTTGACTTTCACTAAAGATGATATTTTGAAGAACGCTGACTTTGAACCCATAGCATCCGTCCTCATACCAATCCCAGAGCGGACTGTATGCAGTAAGTTTGTCCCGTTATCACGGCGCCGTGATGGTTCTTACCTGAGCTCCAGACTGAGATGGCTCTCTGAAATCACTTACCTTGATCCATCAAAAACAGAGACAGAAACTGAAGCGCACACCAATGAGCGCAGACAGTGAGCGAGGTCCTTCGACAAGTGGCTGGCAGCTGGAAACGGGCTGAACGCAGTTTGTGAACGAGTGGAGCGAGCTCGGGAGCGAACTAGCCAAAGGAGTTAGTGAGACGGAGGGGTCAGGGGCGGCCCAGTGGTGCTCGTATGTGGGGTTGGATGTTAGTACTTTAGTAAAAAAGAGCAGGTCAGACACAAAAATGGTTGTTAGTACAGTTACAACAAAGGTTTCATTCGGATTAGTAACAGAATTTGGGTTTTAGTCAATTAGTAGAGCAGTCAATTGGTGAAATCCTTTGTGACTCGATTCCACGAGAGAGAGATTGGTCTGAATTATTCACGTGTTTGTACAAATAAACCCATCCCAAAGAGTCATGGGGAAGAAGCCATGCAGCTGAGTGAGTGTAGATGGGGTCGATGGGGATGAGCTGCGGATGAAGGGCAAAGCAAACGCTGAGAGCAAGCCGATGGCGGAGAGAGTCAGAGTCACAGCACACCACAGATGGATGGAGGAACGGAGACATTTAGTTGATTAAGGGGTTAAATCTGAGGCGGGACACAACAAAATGAGCACTTTGAGTCCACAGGTTTGCGTGCAAGCCGAGACGGTTTGGCTTGTTCGGCTTGGGCATCGCAGACTCCCTCTCGCTGCGGTGAACAATGGGATGAACTGGATGAAGCATGCACACAACCGTACTGAAGAAACACAACAGGAGAAGTCACACGGCGACGTGCACTCGGAAACCTCACGTGATGGAAGTTAACAAGCGTGGCTGTCTGTGCCTGGGAAATAGCGTCCGAGTTCATTAGATCGGTGTAATTGCATACTAATGCAAGCGGATCTGGAGCTGTCAATCACGCTGACCCTTCGACCGGATCTACTGAGCCCTGATGTGAGATATTCCTATCAGAAGGGGGCGTGGCTTATCTATATAGGGTCTGCTAGATCAGAAATATGCATATGTGTGATCGTATACATACACATATACCACTGGACCAGAGTAAGAGTGTTTCTGCTGAACAATGTCATGCATGAGTTTCATTATTGAGTTAGTACCAGGGGTAATGAGCACAGGTCCCACATTGCAGAAACCTTCCTACATGCCATGCAGCTGTGGGCGGGGCTGTGGGCGGAGCCTCGTATTTGACGAGTCCAGTGACAGGCAGTGAAGAGCTACAACTCAAGCTCATCGACGCACGCGTCACAACGTGTTTGGATCAGTGTCGTTATTGTTATTGTAAGTTTAAGCGTATTGTTTTTGTTAAACGAAATGACACTTACATAAAAATATTAATATTAGATGTAAACCTTAAGAAACTTAAATGAGTTGAAGCACTAAAATTACTAAAACTGAAATGAAATTCAAATAAAACTAAATATACATAACAAATTAACCCAAACAAGAATTCAAATGGAAAGGGAAAGTATTCAAATGAAAGCTAATTATGTCTTAAGTATGACATACTAACATTGTAAGTATGTCTTAAATAGTACACTGTGTGTACTGAGTATATGTATGTGTATTCTGCACATTGTCTTCTGTATAAGTCTGTAAGTATGTACTGTCTTTATGTAAATAGTTTCTGCACTGTCTGGAGCCCACTCTCAAGATTTTCTTTTACCAAAGCACACGTGCTGTGGTGATGTGACAATAAAAGTGATTTGATTTGATTATAATAGTATATGACTTACACTAAACAGCACTGGTTTGGTCGGACAGTTCAATAAAGATTCTCGTCGCTGTGAAGATTCATGGCATCAATAACGCCTCTCTTGGAAGTTATAGAGGCTACTGCGCTTCAGTAATAATTAATTGTTCATGTTTAATAATTAGGCTAGTTGTCCTATGGGGACGTACACTAATGAAATCATCACTCACGATGGCGAGAGTCTCTGTGGCTTAACGAAGCAAACGAACCTAAAAGTGTGCGGCTCAGGTCGGGTTCTGATCACTGCGATTCTGATCTGTTAAGTAAATCTGAGCACCTCTTGTAAACGGGTACGTTTCGGGCCGTGTTTTACGGTCAGGTCTGAACCGGGCCGTAAATCCACCCTGGAGCTCCAAGAGAAGCCAAGCAACACCTCGAGCCTGATATCAAAAGAGCTGTCATTATCAGCTAACGAACCGCAGGCTACTGTGATGCTGAACACCAGAGACACTCAGTATCATAACATTCAAATCAATATCGGTGTAAGACTGGACGTTCGCACCTCATGTTGAACTGAAAACATTACGTTTATCCATTTTTCTCTCAGTTGTACAAACATTCCATTTGATCATTTTGCAAACGTTTCTGGAATCTAACATCTGAATGTTCTCTGAATTTCCTGAGACAAGATGTAACATTTAAAAAAATATATTAATAACCGACGTATTAATAACTCTGTTGTGCTAACATCATTAAAGGCCAATTAACTTTGAATGAACGTTCAATTTACATTACTGGAAGAATGTTTGTTCAGAGAATCGTTCCGAGGAAGATGCTGCTGAAAGAAACAATAGACACCTTCACAGAATGTGTAATGGTTTTACTGGTTATAATGGGACTTGTATTAGTTTTAATGGAAACTGTGATTGGTCTCTACTGATAATGTGTCATCTATTGGTGGCTTGTTAACACCACTGAATCCTAATGGAATATGTCCCAAAACACACTACAGAAAACAATTTTTTAATGGTTTTACTGGTTAAAAGTTGGTGGTTTGTATTGATATTTGTAGTGAAAACCATTATAATCTATTGTTATTCGACCAGCTTTATTGCGTTCCTGAAAACCTTACTGCCTGCCACTGGGGTCGTTTAAATGAACGTTCAAATCGGTTAAGAGTGTAAACCATATTGGGTAAGTTGAGGCACAGCCACAGTTAAACATACACGTTCATCGTGCTCTGTCGAGAAACGTCTTTATTTCTTTATTCAGACGAATCGATCACGAACCGAGCATTTGACCCGAGATCTTTCTGACCGGAGGGGAGATGCAGGATGGACAAAACAAAGACAAAACCATGATTGAATGAGACAGTGGAGGTCTGTAGTCTGATCGCTACCTTGATACCAATGGGGGTTTGTGTAGTCAGTATAAGCAAACAGAATAGAAATAGGAAACGGAAATCCAGGGCAAACCAAAGTAGAAGACAATTAGAATAATATCTACCATATAATGCAGTTTGTTTACCATAGCGTGTCCAATGCCTGAGTGCTTTAGGAAAAAAAACAAGGGAAGGGAAAGAAAATATATAGAAAATGACAAATCGTGAAGTCAAATAAAGGCCTTTTGAAGAGCGGCGGTCTTAAACCGGCCTTCGCTCTCTCTCTTTTCCTAATGTGGTTTATGTGCAAGAGAATCAAGATCCGGATCCAGAACTAAAGCAACAGAATCTCTTCATCGAAGGATTTGTCAACCAAAACAAAAACATGACAACAGTATTGTTATTGTGGTTAGTACGTCAGTACGCAAGTTAATTGTGAAAACAACGGATGGCCCCGCATTCCGTGAATGACACGATGTTAGTCGCTTCAAAGGAACACAAACAGGTCAAACACAAAATCCCAAAATGAAACTGGAAGAACTTGAAGCTGTGGGGTTAGTAAGAAGACACAAGAGTTAGCGCAACCCTACTCCACATGAAGAAGGGATACGTGGGAGAGAGAGATCGGGGAGGGGATGATTGGAGAGGGAGGGGCTAGAGGAAGAGCATTCGGATTGGCTAGTCCGGCGAGTGGGCGTGGCTTGTTAGCAGGCGGGGCTCTTTATGGGCCAATTGGGCCAGACTTGGGTTTCGGAGCAAAGTGAGAAATCGATCGTCTCTGGCTGACGACTAAAAGGAGGCAAAAACACAACCGAGTTAAACAGAGACACATCAACAACATCTTCAGGGAACAAAACAGCTCATTTAACAAAACACTTTCAGAAGGAAACATGCGGTGTCGCCATCTCGGACCTGGAAGAAAAGACCGTTGTGATTACAAAACATCCTCCAGAACTCAGAAAGATTCAGATTCTGATCCAGACCCAAGCCTCTGCACTAGTGCTCATACAGAAGGTGTGTGCATGACCTCTGACCCAGAGGTTTCTGCTCGGAGGGAATACATTCAATTAGTTCTGAGTAACAGTTAGAGGCAGTCTAGAGGAGGATTTACTGAGCGAAACCCTGCTGAGACCAAAGACACAAGAGCTCAGCGCTGAGATCCGGAAGAGCAACATGATCAGACTGTGCAGAACGGGGCAAAACGATCAAATAAATCATGAATATACACTAGATACACTACCATTCAACATTTGGGGTCAGTATTTGTTTAGTTGTGTTTTTTAATTAAAACTCAAAGTGATAGTGAAGACATTTATAATGTAACAAAATATTTATATTTCAAATAAATGCTGTTTTTAATTTTCTATTCATCTGTGAGTCCTGAAAAAAATTGTGCATATAACTGTTTTCAACATTGATAATAATCAGAAATGTTTCTTGAGCAGCATATTATTATATTTCTGAAGATCATGTGACACTGAAGACTGGAGTAATGATGCTGAAAATACAGACATAAATTACAGTTTAACAAATATTCACATAGAAAACAGCTATAATATTTCACAATTTTAGTGTTTTTTCTGTATTTTTGATTATATAAATACAGCCTTGGTGAGAAAAAGTAACTTTTTAAAAAATTCTTACTGATTGCAAACTTTTGAACAGCAGTGAGATATACTAATAAATATTGCTATTATTGTTATTATTAATATTTAAAACGTATAGTTGTGTGTATTGTATTTGTTTAGTCTGGATCAAAAATGCACATCCACTTTCGGTCTTTAAAACTCTTCCCTTCGCAAGGAACTGAAGACAGACTCGAGCAGATGCTGATTCTGTGTGAAACATAATTCAGTCTGATTGATTTCTAAAGAGCTTCTCAGAACACATGTTGTTCCAGAAACTGGTGACGGGTGTGAGTGTTTATAGAGCCACTGAGAAATATGAAAATGCACTTTCACAATCTGTGAATGTGACCTGAGCGTCTGTCAAGAAACCAAGCTGATCGAGTGTTTGTGATGAGAGAGCAAGATCACACACACAGACACAGACACACACACTCACACACACACACACACACACACACACACACACACAAACACGGACACGCATGCACCGCACTCACACAGACACACACACTCACACACACACACACACACACACACACACACACACACACAAACACACACACACGGACACATGCACACACACACACACACACACACACACACACACACAGACACCACACACACACACACACACACACACACACACACACACAGACAGACAGACCCCCACACATGAACCTTCAACCTAGAACCTTGAACCACATACACACACACAAACACAGACAGACAGACACACACACACACACACACACACACACACACACAGAAACACACACACACACACACACACACACACACACAGAGACACACAGACACACACACACACACACACACACACACACACACAAACACAAACACAAAGACAGACAGACAGACAGACAGACACACACACACACACACACACACAATATGATTATCATATTGAAGCAGGTTTGGCTCTAATGAATATGCATGACACACAGCGCATATTAAATGAGCTAAAACAACAACACACACAACAAACAGGGCATGAATATATATGAACATACACACATATCAGCACGTCTCCGTGTGTTGGATGAAGAGGCTTCTCAGCGGTTCTGGATTTGTTCTGGTCTCGTGTGTTGACGATTAACATGCCATAAACGATATTTCAGTCAGAACATGTATCCTGGTCAACCAGCATTCAATCTCTTGGTATTTCTGACATCTTACTCTAATAATTCACAGATTTTAAACTGGAGTGTTTGAGTGATGAATGTTATTTCAGAATAACCCAGCTGCACGTGTTCATTTAAATGTGAAATACGCAGTCTCGACCACAAACCAGAGTCAGTCAACGGCGTTGCTAGGTAACAAATTACGAGACGAGACGAGATGAGAATGATGAGAAAACAGATCGAGCTGCAGAGAGACGGATGACAGGGAGAGACTGAGGAAAACTCCGCCTCCAATCATCACCTCAACCAATCAGCACTGCGCTCTCAAACATTCTCAACCAATCAATGCAGCCTGCTCAAGACTGTACTGTTATATTTAGCAAAAACTAGTGTGCAGTGTGGATTTGGCAGTATGTGAATGATCAGTATGTGCAATGATGATCACCGATTACTCTACAGTATTCAGAACCAAAGCAGAACAAAAGTACATTTAACATTTGTCAAACAGAAATGAAAAGATCACATTTCTACACTCCGATTCAGTTCTCCAGCCTTGTTTTGTTGACCTAGTTCTTCAATTGATTGTGTCATTCTGTTCACCTGTGTCTAGTTTATTATCCTCATTCGCTTGTGTATTTAAGATCCGTTTAGCTCAGTCTTACGCTGCATTCACGTGCTATCAGAGTTATCATACATACGAGATTCCTAGTCGGAAACAAGTCATATAAGACCGTTCATGTTCATCAATAATCCCGATAGCATGTGAATGCAGCAGTAGTTTGTCGGGTCTTGTCTATTGTATACGTGTGTTTCCAGTCCTCGTTGTGTGGATTACACTATATGGATTTATTAAAGATCTAAAGGTTTAATCTTCATCTTTGTGCACTTTTCTCAAGACAGTAGATTCTTGGAGTATGACTCACTATTTCAGTTTTACTATTTCTAGAATATCATATTTATTTTCAATGTATTACAATTGCCATTTATTTTTAGGTGGAATTTGTGAAAATTGTTTCTACTCATAATTTTTTTATAATGTAGTTTATTATTAACTAATTGCATTTATTTGATTTCACTTAAAAATCATATTTCAAAATGCATATCATAAATGTGTTCATTATGAAAACAATTAATCCATTCAGTTAAAAAAAAGTATGAACATGGTTAATATAAGGCTAGCTGTAGAACAGCGTTTTATATTTTTCATTTTTATTTTGGAAAAAGTTGGTAATTTTGCTGTCAGTTTTCTATTTGTCTATAAAGTATTTATTCCATTTTATTTCAGTTTTAGTACAACAAGTTAAATTGAGATGTTCCTTTGGCAGTTATTTATTTCAATTGAAGTTATTTTATGAATCGTGCTTTGACATAAATAGACACAAACAGACACAGACACACACACACACACACACACACACACACACACACACACACACACACACACACACAAACACACAGACACAGACACACACACACACACACACACACACTGAAGTGCTGTTATAGGATCAAGTCTGTATTCTGACATGTGT
>CM050413.1:42341571-42354071 GCA_027564155.1 Gymnocypris eckloni scoliostomus | reverse complement strand
TATTTCTACAAATATACCCGTGACTTAAGACTGGGTCACATACAGTACGATGGCACATCAACACTCTCTCTCCCTCCACGACATACAGCGGCGTTATTGAGCGCAAACGTTGGCGTGTTTGTCTGTTCACAGCAGAATGTGTTTAAATAAACGCTATTTAGTCTAAAAGGGTTTGGGTCGAGTAAATGAAAGCACTTAAACTCCCACATTGCTTTGTGGATTCAGTACAATTCATCTTCACAGTTTAGCATGATTTGTATTGGTTTTGCAGTAATTTGTTGTAAGCGTGCTGAATACTCGCGAGAGTGAGGCTCAGAGCGAAACTCTTGTTCCTGACCGCAAACGCTCTCTAGGGATACACGCTCTTCTCCAGAATAAACGGGTTTCTTTAAGTTTACGCTGCTGTATTTTTCATGACTCGACGAATACGTCATGTTTGAGGGGAAACCCGTATTCATGAGTGCTTTCTGCAAATCTAACAATCCTCACGAGAAGAGCAGATGAAGCAAAGTCTGCAGCAGAAAGCTCTGAATAAAAGCGTGTACATTTATTCACTTCCAGAAGCTGTGCCTTACATTACACTTTCCCTCAGGTTCATTCCTCCCGGAGAAACCCGGGTCAAGCGCTGCGCTCGAGGGCAAAAAACAGTGTTTCAGAAGAATTTAAAGAGTTCAAACCTACAACCTTTTGGAAATCAGCCCAGATCTTTAACCGCTGAACCACAGCAGCGCATTAATGTTTTAATGTTTGGCTTAATTCAGGTTCAGCTCTTCTGAGGCTTCATGTACAAGCTTACTGGACTGTGTTGTCATGCCACTGATGCTCAGAATCCTGTGAATATTTTAATGCTTTAGCGATTTGTCTCAGTTTTCTTAATTAATTTGCCCCGGAGTGGTTCCTTAAGATGTAGAGCACATCTAACGCGCACACATGCACACACACACACACACACACACACACACACACACACACACACACACACACACACACACACACACACACACACACACACACACACACACACACACACACACACACACACACACACACACGTTTGTTTAGTGAAAAGCGGGGACTCTCCATAGTACTGTACAAACTGTATGTGCTATTGCCCTACCCTTACCCTACAACTAAACTTAGCCCTCACAGGAGACTGTGCATTGCTAACCCCCCCCCAAAAAAAACTCAATCTGTATGATTTAAAAAAAAAAGAAAAAAGAAAAGTGGGGACATAGGGTAATGTCCTCATAAGTCACCTTCACCTTGTAATACTTGTCATACCCATGTCATTATACAAATTTATTTCCTTATTTGTCACAACCTCCCCACACACACACACACACACACACACCTGAGAGACACGCTGATGCATTTAAATGACAGAGAGTTTCTTTCTTTAAGGAGTGAGTGTAAACTGCTGCTGACAGTTTGATTGATCTGTGTTTCAGCGTTTAGAGAAAACTCATAAAATGCTCCATATCTCTCTCTGTTGTGCCTCTAAAAACAACAATCTTCTATATGTTTATCTCTGTTGCACATATATATGTGTCCTCTATTTGTGCACATATGAGAATACAGTGCATCTGTTTCACTCAAATAAAACAATGTGTATTAGTTATTTGAGCCAACAATTCAAGATATAAGGGCAAACATAATCATATGATATCATCACACCAGCAAGAGTACGGTTTCTCCCAATATCTGCACCACTGTAAATGTGATATTGAGTTATCCAACGGTTTAATAAAAGAAGTGAAGACCATGTTACAGTTTAGACACACGCTGTCAGTTTGCTCAATGCAAATAACACACTTTCAGAACGATCCGTCTGAAGAAACAGTCGGGTGTCTGTGATCCGATGCATTCTTCTCTGTTCCATTCTTGCACTAAAGGCAAAAACAACTAAAGCATGATGAACACAGATCAGCTAAACGTGCTGGAGCTGAGACACATCATGACTGCTGACACCGAGATCATATCCCTATGTGCTCTAAACATCCAGAAAACAGCATGAGATAACGAGTCTTGTTCTCAGAGAACATGTGCTGGATTTAGATCACTCGACTCAGTCCGCTAGCGAAGAGTCTGTAAATATAACAACATTTAGAAACTGAATAATTGACTGATGTGAAGCAAAGCTGCACACAATAATACGCCTTTTTTGTTGTTCAGTATGTTGAGTGGCGAATATTTATTTCTTGTTTCAAGTATAAATCAAACAAAATTGAAAAAAATAAGCTATTTACTAATTAGGTAAAAAATGAATTAAAAACTTATTTCGAGGTGTATTCTCTAGAAGCAGGTCTCATGTGATGCATTGCTGCTTCTTACGCATTGTATGTTGTTTTTAAGAAGTTTTTACTGGAATAAAAAACAGACCCTGATGAAGACAAATCATGAGCTCTTCTCTTTCTGTCTCATCTCTTCTGCTCTGTAGTTTTGAATATGTGTGTCTGTGTCTCTGTGTGTGCGTGTGTGTGTTTGTGTGTGTGTGTTTGTGTGTATCTGTGTGTGTGTCTGTGTCTCTGTGTGTGCGTGTGTGTGTTGTGTGTGTGTGTGTGTGTGTGTGTGTGTGTGTGTGTGTGTGTGTGTGTGTCTGAGTGTTTGTGTGTGTGTGTGTGTCTGAGTGTTTGTGTGTGTGTGTGTCTGAGTGTGTCTCTGTGTGTGTGTGTGTGTGTGAGTGTGTGTGTGTGTGTGTGTGTGTGTGTGTGTGTGTGTGTGTGTGTGTGTGTGTGTGTGTGTGTGTGTGTGTGTGTGTGTGTGTGTGTGTGTGTGTGTGTGTGTGTGTGTGTGTGTCTGTGTGTGTCTCTGTGTGTGTGTGTGTGTGTGTCTGAGTGTTTGTGTGTGTGTGGTTTTGGTCCATGCAGCCTCTCGCTGAGGGTCAAGCTCTTCACATGCGCCATTCGCTCTCTGAAGGAGGGTTTAATTGCTTGTTGCCGCGGTAACGCTGTGTTCTGCTCTGCCTTCTCGTGTCACAAATGCACCTGCTTCATTTTCCCTTTTCTTAATTTCTCCATTCCCATGTTTCATCTTTCTCTCCATCTGTGTGTGTTTGGATCTTTGTCTTTAACTTTAATGAGATAAGCTCATTAAAATGTTGTCAGTGTCAGATGTCTTTCGGAGTCAATCATGTAACAAGTTTGACTCAGAGTCAGGGTGTGTGTGTGTGTGTGTGTGTGTGAGTGAGTGAGTGAGTGAGTGTGTCTGAGTGTGTGTGTGTGTGTGTGTGTGTGTGTGTGTGTGTGTGTGTATGTGTGTGTGTGTCTAAGTGTGTCTCTGTGTGTGTGTGTGTGTGTGTGTGTGTGTGTGTGTGTGTGTGTGTGTGTGTGTGTTTATATAGTTTATATATATCGCAATACCGAGTTTATATATCGCAATAGCGAGTTTATGTACCACAATTTCGAGTTTATATATCACAATAGCGAGTTTATGTACCACAATTTCGAGTTTATATATCACAATATCGAGTTTATATATCGCAATATCGAGTGTATATATCGCAATATCGAGTTTATATATAACAATATCGAGTTTATATATCACAATATCGAGTTTATATATAACAATATCGAGTTTATATATCACAATATCGAGTTTATATATCGCAATAGCGAGTTTATGTACCACAATTTCGAGTTTATATATCACAATATCGAGTTTATATATCGCAATATCGAGTTTATATATAACAATATCGAGTTTATATATCACAATATCGAGTTTATATATCGCAATAACGAGTTTATGTACCACAATTTCGAGTTTATATATCACAATATCGAGTTTATATATCGCAATATCGAGTTTATATATAACAATATCGAGTTTATATATCGCAATAACGAGTTTATATATCACAATATCGAGTTTATATATCGCAATTTTGAGTGTATATATCGCAATAACGAGTTTATATATCGCAATAACGAGTTTATATATTGCAATTTTGAGTGTATATAATCGCAATAACGAGTTTATATATCGCAATAACGAGTTTATATATTGCAGTTTTGAGTGTATATAATCGCAATAACGACTTTATATATCACAATATCGAATTTATATATCGCAATTTCGATTGTATATATCGCAATAACGAGTTTATATATCGCAATTTTGAGTGTATATATCACAATAACGAGTTTATATATCGCAATAACGAGTTTATATATCGCAATTTCGAGTGTATATATCGCAATAACGAGTTTATATATCGCAATTTTGAGTGTATATATCGCAATAACGAGTTTATATATCGCAATTTTGAGTGTATATATCGCAATAACGACTTTATATATCACAATTTTGAGTGTATATATCGCAATAACGACTTTATATATCACAATATCGAGTTTATATATCGCAATTTCGAGTGTATATATCGCAATAACGAGTTTATATATCGCAATTTTGAGTGTATATATCGCAATAACGAGTTTATATATCACAATATCGAGTTTATATATCACAATATTGCTGCTTCTTACGCATTGTATGTTGTTTTTAAGACGTTTTTACTGGAATAAAAAACAGACCCTGATGAAGACAAATCATGAGCTCTTCTCTTTCTGTCTCATCTCTTCTGCTCTGTAGTTTTGAATACGTGTGTGTCTGTGTCTCTGTGTGTGCGTGTGTGTGTTTGTGTGTGTGTGTTTGTGTGTGTCTGTGTGTGTGTCTGTGTCTCTGTGTGTGTGTTTGTGTGTGTGTGTTTGTGTGTGTCTGTGTGTGTGTCTGTGTCTCTGAGTTGTGTGTGTGTGTGTGTGTGTGTGTGTGTGTGTGTGTGTGTGTCTGAGTGTGTGTATGTGTGTGTGTCTGAGTGTGTCTCTGTGTGTGTGTGTTGTGTGTGTGTGTGTGTGTGTGTGTGTGTGTGTGTGTGTGTGTGTGTGTGTGTGTGTGTGTGTGTGTGTGTGTGTGTGTGTGTGTGTGTGTGTGTGTGTGTGTGTGTGTGTGTGTGTGTGTGTGTGTGTGTGTGTGTGTGTCTGAGTGTTTGTGTGTGTGTGGTTTTGGTCCATGCAGCCTCTCGCTGAGGTCAAGCTCTTTACATTCTCTGAAGGAGGGTTTAATTGCTTGTTGCCTGATAACGCTGTGTTCTCTCTGCCTTCTCGTGTCACAAATGCACCTGCTTCATTTTCCCTTTTCTTAATTTCTCCATTCCCATGTTTCATCTTTCTCTCCATCTGTGTGTGTTTGGATCTTTGTCTTTAACTTTAATGAGATAAGCTCATTAAAATGTTGTCAGTGTCAGATGTCTTTCGGAGTCAATCATGTAACAAGTTTGACTCAGAGTCAGGGGTGTGTGTGTGTGTGTGTGTGAGTGAGTGAGTGAGTGTGTGTGTGTGTGTGTGTGTGTGTGTGTGTGTGTGTGTGTGTGTGTGTGTGTATGTGTGTGTGTCTAAGTGTGTCTCTGTGTGTGTGTGTGTGTGTGTGTGTGTGTGTGTGTGTGTGTGTGTGTGTGTGTGTGTGTGTGTGTGTTTATATAGTTTATATATATCGCAATACCGAGTTTATATATCACAATTTCGAGTTTATATATATAATAACGAGTTTATGTACCACAATTTCGTTTATATATCACAATATCGAGTTTATATATATCGCAATATCGAGTTATATATAACAATATCGAGTTTATATATCGCAATAACGAGTTTATATATCGCAATATCGAGTTTATATATCACAATTTCGAGTTTATATATCACAATTTCGAGTGTATATAATCACAATTTCGAGTGTATATATCGCAATAACGAGTTTATATATCGCAATAACGAGTTTATATATCACAATTTCGAGTTTATATATCACAATTTCGAGTGTATATATTGCAATAACGAGTTTATATATCGCAATAACGAGTTTATATATCACAATTTCGAGTTTATATATCACAATTTCGAGTGTATATATCACAATTTCGAGTGTATATATCACAATTTCGAGTTTATATATCACAATTTCGAGTTTATATACCACAATTTCGAGTGTATATATCGCAATAACGAGTTTATATATCGCAATTTTGAGTGTATATATATCGCAATAACGAGTTTATATATCGCAATTTTGAGTGTATATATCGCAATAACGAGTTTATATATCACAATATCGAGTTTATATATCGCAATTTCGAGTGTATATATCGCAATAACGAGTTTATATATCGCAATTTTGAGTGTATATATCGCAATAACGAGTTTATATATCGCAATTTTGAGTGTATATATCGCAATAACGACTTTATATATCACAATATCGAGTTTATATATCGCAATTTCGAGTGTATATATCGCAATAACGAGTTTATATATCGCAATTTTGAGTGTATATATCGCAATTTTGAGTGTATATATCGCAATAACGAGTTTATATATCGCAATAACGAGTTTATATATCGCAATAACGAGTTTATATATCGCAATAACGAGTTTATATATCGCAATTTTGAGTTTATATATCGCAATAACGAGTTTATATATCGCAATTTTGAGTTTATATATCGCAATAACGAGTTTATATATCGCAATTTTGAGTGTATATATCGCAATAACGAGTTTATATATTGCAGTTTTGAGTGTATATAATCGCAATAACGACTTTATATATCACAATATCGAATTTATATATCTCAATTTCGATTGTATATATCACGATACCAAGTGTATATATTGCAATTTTGAATTTATATATATCGCAATAACGAGTTTATATATCACAATCCGAGTTTATATATATCGTAATTTTGAGTGTATATATTGCAATAACGAGATTATATACCACAATTTTGAGTGTATATATTGCAATAACGAGATTATATACCACAATTTCGAGTGTATATATTGCAATACCGAGATTATATACCACAATTTTGAGTGTATATATTGCAATACCGAGTTTATATACCACAATTTCGAGTGTATATATTGCAATACCGAGTTTATATACCACAATTTCGAGTGTATATATTGCAATACCGAGTTTATATACCACAATTTCGAGTGTATATATCACAATAACGAGTTTTTATATAACAATATCGAGTTTATATATCACAATTTTGAGTGAATATATGACAATACCGAGTTTATATACCACAATTTTGAGTGTTTTTATCGCAATAACGAGTTTAAATATTGCAATTCTGAGTTTATATACTACAATTTTGAGTGTATATATCGCAATAACAAGTTTATATATAACAATATCGAGTGTATATATCGCAATAACGAGTGTATATATCACAATATCGAGTTTATATATCACAATTTTGAGTGAATATATGACAATACCGAGTTTATATACCACAATTTTGAGTGTTTTTTATATAACGAGTTTAAATATTGCAATTCTGAGTTTATATACTACAATTTTGAGTGTATATATACTAACAAGTTTTATATAACAATATCGAGTGTATATATCGCAATTTATATATATATATATAAATTCTGAGTTTATATATCACAATTCTGAGTTTATATACCGCATTACTGAGTTTATATATCTAAATTCTGAGTTTAAATATCAAAATACTGAGTTTATATATCGCAATAACAAGTTTATATACCACAATAACATTTACATTTACATTTAGTCATTTTGCAGACGCTTTTATCCAAAGCAACTTACAGAAAACAAAATTAACAAGTGTATATATCGCAATTCTGAGTTTATAAACAACTGTTTTTGCCCCCATTTTTCATGAGCTGAACTCAAAGATCAAATACTTTTTCTATGTACACAAAAGGCCTATTTCTCTCCAATATTCCAGTTCCACCCCCCCCCCCCCCAATACAGTAAAACTGCACATTTTACAGTGGCCTTTTATTGTGTCCAGCCTAAGGCACACCTGTGCAATAATCATGATGTCTAATTATTATCTCGTGAAGTGTTCACTAACACAGATTTAGACAGATTTTTGAACAATATTTGAGAGAAATAGGCCTTTTGTGTACATAGAAAAAGTCTTAGATCTTTGAATTCAGCTCATGAAAAATGGGGACAAAAATAAAAGTCTTAAGTTTATAATTTTGTTCAGTGTATATCGGACTTCTGAGTTTATATATCACAATACTGAGTATATCACAATTCTGAGTTTATATATCGCAATACTGAGTTTATATATCGCAATACTGAGTTTATATATCGCAATACTAAGTTTATATATCACAATACTGAGTTTATATATCACAATATTGAGTTTATATATCGGAATTCTGAGTTTATAAACTGAACAAAATCATAAACGCAACGCTTTTGTTTTTGCCCCCATTTTACATGAGCTGAACTCAAAGATCTAAGATTTGTTCATGTACACAAAAGGCCTATTTCTCTCAAATATTGTCCACAAATCCATTCTGCAATTCTGAGCTCATATATCACAACTTAAAGTGTATATATCCAGACGTTAAGTTAATGTCAGTTTATATACAGTGATGTATAGTCACAGTACAAATATTAATTACTGTACTTAAGTACAGTTTTGGGTAAATGTTCTTTACTCAAGGATAAATATTTTATTGAATTTAATAATTTTTTTAAAAGAGACATTTCTCGAGAGCCTTTCGCTACATATGCGACAATCTTTGCTGATTGGTCACAGAGATATCCAGCTTGCAAATTAATCTTTTGATTCGATTTGGTTCCTTTGAATTTGCCAAACTGGTTCAAGAACTGGTTCAAAGAAAAATGAGACATTTCTTAAAACATATTTCACAAACAGGTTCATACATCAGTAATGTCATATGGCGTGTTCGTGAGCACATACAGTTGATGATGGTGTGTTAGTGTCAGCTAATGGACTCAATGAAACACGTCCAGTCATACAATCTCTCCTGGTGAAGTGTGTTTAACCGCCCGCGTCTGCTGAAGCTTAGTGTGTGTGTGTTTGAGAGATGGTTACGTCTCTGAGCTCCGCTGGACACAACGACCATCTGCTGTTTGTTCAACAACTAAGACAGCTTTTCAATTTTACCCCTCAGTGAGCAAAACAGCTGCACACCGAAGACTAATATGACACCACTGCTGTTGAGTGTGTGCTTATACACGTGTTTATGTGTGTGTGTGTGTGTGTATGTGTGTGTGTGTGTTTGTTTATGTGTGTGTGTGTGTGTGTGTATGTATATGTGTGTGTGTGTGTGTGTGTGTGTGTGTGTGTAGGTGAGTGTGTGTGTGTGAGTGTGTGTGTTTGTATATGTGTGTGTGTGTGTGTGTGTGTGTGTGTGTGTGAGTGTGTGTGTGTGTGTGCGTGTAGGTGAGTGTGTGTGTGTGTGTGTGTGTGTGTGTGTGTGTGTGTGTAAGTGAGTGTGTGTGAGTATGTGTGTTTGTATATATGTGTGTGTGTGTCTGTAGGGCGAGTGTGTGTATGTGTGTGTGTGTGTGTGTATGTGTGACCGTTACAGCAAAATAAATTTCTCTCTTTATTACTCTACACAAATTAAAGGTTGATGAATCTGTAGGAATAAAATAATAACGGCGCATTAATGTGAATGTCATCAAACACACTGTGCATAACCCTTCATCAGTCCAGATCTCATCAAGCCTCAGAGAAAGTTTGAGTGTCCTCAAGGAAAAATGACGACACAACTGCTAGTCACAAACACAGCAGAATCAACCAAATGGAAGCTAACTGGATCTTCTCGAATAAACCAGTCTTATGAACAGATGCTTCAGTAACTCAAAGAATCACGTGTTTTGTACCTGAATGAATCGTGCTGAATTTGGAACCACATCTTTCTATGGCAGGAATAGTCGTTGTTTTCGACTCTGGGAACGATTGAAACGACTCATTGACCAGGACTGGAACTAACTGTGTAATAACTGTCTTCTTTATTGTAATATATTGTGTATATTTTGGCACAGAAGCATCTTGGAAGTGTCCTAGCATTAGTAAATCATGTAAAAAAAACGAAATGTCCCATGTGTCCAAGAGGAACAACGGATGAGGAGATACGTCTCATTCTCTGCCAGTTTCATCGACTGTTAGATGCTTATGAATCAAAACAATTCACATTCAATATTGTGCTAGTTACTGTTTTAATACAAGAAAAAATGGACTGATGCTTTTCAGTTTTTTTTCCGAGTCATGTGATATCGTTATGTAATATTCACCTCCATTGACCTGAAGCAAGTCAATTTGTAAATGGGGCAGGTTTATGAAGCAGATAAAATTGATTCGTTGAAAATCTCAACTAAAATGACTCATTAATTGGCATTGCCTGCTTCATAAAGACGCCATACTGAGCTACAGCAGGGTTTCAGTGAATGGCTTCAGAAGACTTGAATGATACAGAGCCATATGGATGACTGTAACGAATCGCTTCAGTCTGAGTTCACTGTAATTGAACAGATCACAGTTCTCATAAAGTCTCCTGTTACAGAGAATACAGCAGGACACGAGGAGGACAGAGCTCTAGTTTCTGGGTGAACGCTACTCTTGATTCTGAATCGTTTTCTTGAATCAGCAGCATATGATTCCTGGGAACACACTTCAGAGGAGGCAGAGACAGAAGTGCATCCCAGCGGCTGTTTGTCTGTCTGATGCTCCTCATGAGATCAACACTTGACAGACGACAGCCTGAGAAGAGACAGAGCCGGAGGAGACGCTCCTGATGATGAAAGAGAAGAGAGACGCTCATGAATATGGATGAGTGACAGAGAATCTGGGATTGATCCTCCATGTGAGACTCTTTATAGTTCATCACCAAACATCCAGGACCAGCACAGAGGATTCCTCTGCACACACACACACACACACACACACACACACACACACACACACACACACACACTCACACACACACACACACACACACACACACACACACACACACACACACACACTCACACACACACACACACACACACACACACACACACACACACACACACACACACACACACACACACACACACACACACACACACACACACACACACACACACACACACACACACACACACACACACACACACACACACACACACACACACACACACACACACACACACACACACACACACACACACACACACACACACACACACTAGTGCTGAGATCATCAGTTGTTTTGTATCAGGTTAGGTCGTACAGGGCTCCAATCATGATGATGAATCAGATGTTTCATACTAGATATTGGTCATTAGATCCCGTGTTGGAGGTGTGTTTTCTGCTGTCTGTGGATCTGCCGCTGTGTAACACGGTGGTGTTTTCAGCCCAAAGCTGGCATGACTCTGTGTGTTGGTCAAGAAGTGTCAGCGTTTGTCTCCAGGCCTCGCTCATCTCTTATAGGACGCGTCCCGCTGCTTATAAAGCTGCACAATCAGCCGCTCTCTCCTGCATTCTAATTGCTAATTAGCACTTATTGGCATCTTTTAAAACACTGCCTGACCTCTTTTGAGGCAATTGAAGGTTAAATGCGTTTTAATGAGACTGAGAGTAGTTTAATGCCACTAGTTAGAGTCCAAACACTAGTGAAAACTTCTTTGTCATTAATGCTGTAACAGCGTGAATAGCTCTACACAAACACGTTATATATATTCATTCATTTGTAGAATCATATTGCTGTCTGACAGTCAGCTGATTCACATCTGATGATGTTTGTGACGCATGCAGTCAGAAGTGAAATCGTATGTCACAGAGCTCGTCTTCAGCAGAGAAACATGATGAAAGAGGAGAGATTAAAGTCATTGTGTTTCTTATGAAGAGTCCAGATGAAAGGGAGGAAAATAAAATCGCAATGTTCTCAGAGCGTTCTGTGCTCATAAAACCACCGTCATTACAGCAGACCAATAACCGTCTCACAGAGAGACACTCCATTCTTAGAGAAGACCTTCTGCTCACCGAGGCTGCATTAATCTGACCAAGAATACAGTCAAACTGAAATATTATTATAATGTAAAGCAGCTGTTTTCTATGTGAATATGTGTTAAACTGTCATTTATTTCTGTATTTTCAGCATCATTACTGCAGTCGTCAGTGTCACATGACCTTCAGAAATCATAATATGCTGCTCGAGAAGTGTGTGTGTGTGTGTGTGTGTGCGTCTCTGTGTGTGAGTGTGAAATTAACCCTATAAATAATAATATACTGCTCGAGAAGTGTGTGTGTGTGTGTGTGTGTGTGTGTGTGTGTGTGCGTCTCTGTGTGTGAGTGTGAAATTAACCCTATAAATAATAATATACTGCTCGAGTGTGTGTGTGTGTGTGTGTGTGTGTGTGCGCATGCGAGTGCGAGTGAGTGAGTGTGCATGTGTGTGTGTGTGTGTGTGTGAAATTAACCCTGTATTGAAGTTTTAGACAAAATATAAAAACAAATCATATGTTCTTGGTATGCATCATATTTGATCCATTGTGCTTTATTGGCTCATGTAGTCTGATACAGTGAGAATATGGAGGATAAACAGCTGCATTTTATTCAGAGACTCAAACTGAGCAAAAATATGAATTTGCTGCAGATGCTGATATTTATATGATGGATTTCTGATGCTTGTCATGTAAAT
>CM050413.1:42286571-42336571 GCA_027564155.1 Gymnocypris eckloni scoliostomus | reverse complement strand
AACCAGCACCTGACTCTCACACCGCTCGTCCTCACTCGCTGTCTGTTACTGCTGGTGTGATGCCCATGAGCTGGAGACTAAACCTGCGAGTCGCTGTGGATTAAAGCAGCTGCTCCACATCTACAGCAGATCACCAGCTCCTCACTAACTGACTGACTTAAGCAGCTTAGCTTATCAACATCCGCTTCAATTAGAGTCACCTGTTCAACAGACACTGATACACACAACCTCTCTCTCTCTCACACACACACATCTCATCAAGCGTGTCACACGTTTCTTTCATTTCCATTATTTCCTCTCTCGTCTGTTTTCTGTGACGGTTAACAAATGATGCAAACCTCTGAAAGCGTGTTTGTCTCTGTAGGAAAGCATCACTGTTGTCTGATTACTAACGAGCGATTGAAAAGATGACGAGGAGCTGAGAGATATTGTGGAACGAGCAGACAGACAGAGTGGGCTTCATTATTCCCGCAGGGTCAGTTCAGTCCGGTTTAATGTCTGTCCGGCTCTGATTAGACCGTCTAATGAAAGTCAACTGCAGTTAAAGGCCTAATTGGATCTGATGTGGTCTGTCTTTAACTTCTGCTCATGGTTTGAGTCTCTGGGCCCAAACTATAACCCGTGTAAGTTCTTATTAAACTAAATGTTAATAAATGTTCTTAATACTTTCCTAAGCATGCGCTCGATGGCTTTTGTTTAACGTTAAGGTCACTAGATTGAAGCTGTAAGCCACTCGGACTGATTACAGCTGCTGACGCGTCACCATTAGCACTGCAGCAACGCTATCGGCATTCGTTTCTCATGTGTCCGAGCGTATCATCTTTCCCATTACCCTGCTCCTCTGCCATCTTCAACTCCCCAAACAATTAGAGCAGGCCGGACAGATCTCACCTTCGATTTCCAATACTGCAGCGCTCGGGTTTCTGCTGGAGCCGGACGAGCGTCTGAAGAGGACAGAGAAACCTCATTCATCTCAGCCTGAGCTTCTGATGTGTGGAGAACACCCTCGAATCCTTCAGAACGTGATTCTGGTCCGGTTCAGCCGGAGAAGAGGAAACACCTGCCGCTGTATCGGTGTTTACACACACACACACCTCCAGACGCTAGAGCTGATCAGATTAATATGCTAGAGAGCTGCTGGTGTGAAGACTAACTCAACACAGGTTCCCCTCCGGATTCTCTTATAGGTGTTTATAATGTCATGAGTAAAATTAGATCTGTGTTTAATCATAAATTAATGATACGTTTTGTTGTAGAATACACACACACTCACACACCCAAACGTTCCTATCTAGTTAGTTACTACAAATATATGCTGTTGTTGTTTTTATAAACATAGCACAACCTTTTCCTCTAAATTCTTATTTAATATTTAATAAAAATATAAAATATCTAGGAGACCCATCAGAAAAAAACAAATATCTATCTATATATCAATCCATCCATTCATCGCTCTATCTCTATCGTATCATACCAATCACAAGTGCAGTATGGAGTACCTCAAGGCTCAGTAATAGGGCCATTACTTTTCACACTTTAAGGTTCAAGGTTCTTTATTATTCGTCACATACACAATCATACAAGTATAATCAGTAGTGAAATGCAAGTAGAATTGAAGAAAATACAGCATTTACATGAGGAAAGGGGAGAAAAAATAACTCCCAGACTATGCTCCTTGGGGAGTACAGTGTGAGAACAGGAAAAACACCTCAGCAACAAAAGCACATACACGACATTAGCCACAGGGGAAGTAAATCCGGCCCAGCAAGCAGCCATCTGATCCGCAGCCACTGATCCGGGCGCTGGTCAGACCCGCTTGACCAGGCCAGCGGATCAGCGAACAGAGGCGAATGGTCCAATGTCTGTAATGTCTGTAGGGTGGGGAGGAGCAAGAGCGTCTCACTGCATTGCACTCGGAGTTTATACCAGCAACAGCCTTGCCAAGGCCACTGTGGGGAGCCAGAAAAGATAAGATTGTTTTGTCTTTGGGCGTGTAAACATTCAAATTTTTGCAGGCTACTCTCTGTCCATTTTGTCCATTTTGGTCTCTATTTTAATCAATTTCCCTTTGTAGAGCTGAACTTCTCCTTGGTAGAATCCATATTTGATTATAGTTCAGTCTCAATGTTGACCGCTCTTCCCACAGCTTCAATCATCGGGCAGCCTTGTGGGGCTTTTGGACAGCTGTTCCCGTTTTCTGAATTCTTGATAACCCAGGAAAAGCCTAATCCAATCAAGCAAAATACCTGTTATTATGGTTCCGAATAGGTAGATATCTTCAATGTCCTCCACGGAAAGAGCCGATAGACACACGATTCGCCACCTCTCCCACGCCATCATTTAATAAAAATGCGCGTTCCGTCAGGGCATCAGGTTCCCCAGCAAAGTTTCGATAGTGTCAATTGCATTAAGAGACCAGTTAATCCATAATATTTTAGTTTGGAGAGCAGTGCAGAGAGAGTCTCTCACGAGACAAGGAGCAAAGCAGGGAAGATAAGGGTGAGGACGGGAGAGAATGCGACCGCCTCCGTTGAGAGCCAGAAGAGAAGTAACTTTACATGTTACCCTTGGGAGATATCATCAGGAAACACGGGGTTAGCTTTCACTGTTATGCTGATGATACTCAGCTCTATATTTATTCACGGCCCGGTGAAACACACAAATTGCAAAACTAACGGAATATATAGTTGATATCAAAAACTGGATGACTAGCAATTTATTACTAATAAAATCTGAAAAAAAGGTGAGGTGTTAATTATTGTAACAAAAACTTTTGCATGTGATAATATTTATAATATTGTTATAATATTCGCTGTATAATATTTAATGGCTGTCTCAATTCTTCATCATCAGTTAGGAACATATGCCATACTTTTTGATAGCAATTTTTCCTTCAAAAAACATTTGTAAACCTAGCATTTGTACAACTGCATTTTTTTCATCTTAAAAATATATCTAAACTGAGACCTATGCTCTCAATGTCAAGTGCAGAAATGTTAATTCATGCGTTTATGACCTCAAGGTTAGATTATTGTAGTGCTTTATTAGGTGGTTGTTCTGCACGCTTAATAAACAAACTACAGATGGTCCAAAATGCAGCAGCTATAGTTCTTACTAGAACCAGAAGTATGACCACATTAGTCCGGTTCTGTCAACACAGCACTGGCTCTCTATTAAACATCATATAGATTTAAAAATCTTGTGAATTACTTATAAAGCCCTGAATGGCTTAGCTCCTCAGTACTTGAGCGAACTCTTATCGCATTATAGTCCTCCACGTCCGCTACGATCTCAAAACTCTGGCCATTTGATAATACCTAGAATATCAAAATCAACTGATACTTTTTCTATTTAGCGCCCAAACTCTGGAACAATCTACCCAACACTGTTCGGGAGGCAGACACACACTGTCAGTTTAAATCTAGATTAAAGACCCATCTCTTTAACCTGGCGTACACTTAACACACTAATACACTTCTAATACTCAAATCCGTTAAAGGATTGTTAGGCTGCATTAATTAGGTCAACCGGAACCGGGTATCTATCTATCTATCTATCTATCTATCTATCTATCTATCTATCTATCTATCTATCTGTCTGTCTGTCTGTCTGTCTGTCTGTCTGTCTGTCTGTCTGTCTGTCTGACAGTTAGATGTTCTGCACTCTCAGATATCTGGAGTGAGACACAACACATTAACTGAGAGAGAGAGAGAGAGAGAGAGAGAGAGAGAGAGAGAGAGAGAGAGAGAGAGAGAGAGAGAGAGAGAGAGAGAGAGAGGCTCCTCCTGCGGACGATCCTCTGCACTAAATCCAGCTAATCTCTTATTCAGCCACCCATGACGGCAAAACAAAAAATCCTCGAGAGGACTCGACTCAGCAGGGGTGTGTGTGTGTGTGTGTGTTCACATTACCCCAGACCGAGTTCACAGAAAGCCCAGAGGACATGAATTATGCGGCATGTCTAACATCAGTACAGAGTAAACAGCACAGATCTCTCCGGACAAACAGCAGGCCTCATCCTCTCAGCCCACAGCCGCACACTCACACCGTGTCAGAGAAAAGCAGCGTCACAGAGTCTTTATATGTGAAACGGCTCAAACGTTCATCAGGACGATCACATTAGCAGGTTTGAGAGCTGTCTGAGCACTGAAATATCTCTCTGTGTTTGCGTTACACAACCGTAATCTCAGAGCCTGGAATAGAGGAAGGACTGCTGCTCTCTCGCAGAATCTCTCCAGAGCTCCATACAAGGATAATTGATTTCTCATTCTGCCGCTTTAATGTCTCACATTGATGAAGCGCATCTGACCGGTACGACCGCAAACTCACTGCGATCGATGGCCCGGTGTGACCATCACATATTCAGTATCACTTCAGTTCACTCACTCTGTAGTGAGCTGTCTACATAGGGAGCATCTTAAGTCAAATGGATCTTCTTAAAGGTACAGTCCACCCAAAAATGATCATTTATTTGCCCTTATGTCATTCTAAAACTGCATGATTTTTATAAAAGAAGATATCTTGAGGAATGTTGGGAACCAAACAACACTGGACAGCAGTGGCTTTCAATGGATGGACAAAAAACACTGAGACTTTTAACAAAATATCTTATTGATGACGTCACTTTTGGATGAGTTATACCTTAAAGAACTGTATTCATTGATTTTCACATTTTAAAATGGTTTAATTAAATGTCAAAATTACTATATAAGTATTATAATGCACTTTATTTAATAAAAAGCTATACATATATATATATATAATGTATAATTTTTTTATGTCATTTATTTCTGAGTGAACTTTTTTTCTTTGTTTGAAAACTTTATTTTTAAATTCAAAATAGTCCATATTTAAGCATGTGCTTGAGCCAAATTGTTATAATTATGATGTACTTCAGCATTGTAAAAAACACCAAAACATTTCTCAAAACATCTTCTGTTTTCCCAGAAGAAAGAAAGACATGTTGACGTTCACAGTGTAGACAAATATAGAGTAATAGGCTCTTTGTAATTCGGCTGCATTCTAGGATTGCCTTGTTTGTGACAGACGCATGTGACGCCGGCCAAACGAGGGCCCTCACCAGACAGCACCACGCCGCGTCTGAAGGTCCAGGACTAACATCACGGGCAGAACAATGTGGCTGCGCTTATATTTACATCCTGAATTTGAAATGCAAACGCAGGGCTCGATCTGAATCCCAGGAGCATCAGCATCACCTGAGCGACCGAACGCAGTTACATCACTCTCTCTCTCTGCTTTATTATCCACCCACGTTCACTGCCGCATCGTGACATCTTGTCCTCTAACTGTTCATCTTCACCTTTCCGTCCTCCCACACTTTCCAGCGTTCTCTGCTGTCTCGCTCTGCTTCATATATCTGCTGTATTACATTCCTTTGCTCATTGTTAAAGCAGTGCTCCAGCTGTCCGTTACTACAGAAAATCATTACAGCTTCTCACTCAATGAAAATAAATGTATCAATACATAACAGTTACAGTGTAGAACTTACTGTACAGACAGTTGAGAAATATTAAACAACCAGCCACGAGATTAAACATGAGACTCGGGTGATGATTTCACAAGTGTGATGTCATGTGACAATGTCACGAGTGTGATGATGTCATGAGTGTGACGACGTCACAGGTGTGATGATGTCATGAGTGTGATGATGTCATGTGACAATGTCACGAGTGTGACAATGTCATGAGTGTGACGACGTCACAGGTGTGATGACATAATGAGTGTGATGACGTACTCAAAGAGAAAATAACCGCATGACCGGACGCTCATCCACCCGTTTACACACTTTACAGCTCAAATCACACACATTTATTCTGACAAACACAAGCAGGTGCTTCAGCTAAAACACAAGCCTCAGATTTAAACCATCTGTGCCCCTTTACTTCCATCATGAGTGAAAGAGAACAAGAATGATACCACACACATACAGAGAGAGAGGATTTGTGCTCATTTAAGTGTGTGTGTGTGTCAAGAGCTCTTCAGCTGGAGTGAGTGTGTGTGTGTGTGTGTGTGTGTGTGTGTGTGTGTGTGTGTCACGAGCACTTCAGCTGGAGTGAGTGTGTGTGTGTGTGTGTGTGTGTGTGTGTGTGTGTGTGTGTGTGTGTGTGTGTGTGTGTCACGAGCACTTCAGCTGGAGTGTGTGTGTGTGTGTGTGTGTGTGTTTGGGGAGGGGGGTAATTAAGTCAGAGACACAGTTTAATTAAAGTTGGGCATTTGGGTGTAATGAACAGTGAAGTGATTCATCTTGTCGCTCATCACATTCAGCAGCACTGCTTTAACTCACGACCTTTCTTTCTTCTCTGGGACATCAAAGATGATATTTTTTGAATTATCTTAGCATTTTATATATATTTTTTTGGTTTGAAACATCCACATTTGAAATAAAGTCACACAGGTTTTAGGGAGAAGAGTGAGAGTAAACTATGACGAGCGATCAGTTTATTAAATGTCTTCTTTAAAAATGCACAGGAGATATTAGCTAATCAAATATGCACTCATTTGCCTACATTTCCAGAACATAAATCTGAACATTGGATAATGTCATAATTCTTGTCTAATTTTGTTGTCATATTAGAGTTAAATGTTTTTGCTGAGGATCAACAGACATAGATGATCACCATGTTTTAAGCCCAAAACACACGGCAAGATTTTAGCAATCCTATAAGATCACTGCATGTCACACAGTGCGACATGGATCTAAAACAAATATGATGATATATAACTGTACGATGATATGTGTGTGTGTGTGTGTGTGTGCGTGTGCATGTGTGTGTGTGTGTGTGTGAGACAGCAGCAGGTCCAGTCGTTGTGGCAGGTGTCACGAAACTCTCACGAGCATCTGCAGACGTCTGTCATGTGTCTCTGTCTGTCGCGCTCTCATCCAGAATCCAGGGATCATTAGCAGAAGTTGAGTCACGGGCAAGCGCTCTAACTCAAGCATTCTGGGAAACGGCCATCAGCGGCGTCTGAGAGCCAGCCAATCGGCTCATTACACACCCGCATCCAGCCAATCGGATCACAGCATCCGAATAAAAGCCACAGCTGCTGTCAGGAGCACGACACGCATTATTTACACGTCTACACCTGTACAGTCACACGGACGCAGGTAACACACACGACAGCCGCGTCTGAACCCGGTGAACAAACACACACCTGCTGCATCAAGGTCACTAGTGAAACACCAGAGAATAGTGTTAACTGGACCAATCATTTGTTAGACGTTTTAAACAATGCAGTCATTTTTAAACATACATGTCTTATTTTTATGCTTTTCTTTATATATATACATTTCTTGTAGTTTATTTTTGTTCAGCACTTTGGTCAACCCTGGTTATAAATGCACTATAAATAAATATTATATGCGCATCTGAGTCTGGTTGATTAAATTGCACTGAGCCAATCAGATGAGAACAGAATTGTAATTTAATTAAACTGGATAATGACACTAACTTTGTAAAATCATCACTTTCTGAACTGAAACTGAATTAAGCTGAATAATGACTCAGTTGAATTAGATTCATAATTCATTAACACTGTTATTTTCTAGTTTATTTATGCGACGCTGCTTTGAAACAATCTGTATTATATAAAGCGCTATAGAAATAAACATGACTTGATGCTCAACACCATCTGAGCTTCGTGCTCATGTCATATGTATATAAATCACACAATATTTTTTCAGTCATGTGATCAGGATGCTTTTGTGATGATTGCATGCGGGTGAAGGATTGTGGTTAAATCTGAGAGTAATGTGTTTTTCTGTACAGTCGTTCTCTATACGGATCAAGCTCACACTGTGAGTGTGGAACACAATGCAAGCAGATTTCTTTTTCATCCTTTTCATTTTCCACTTGAATCTAGCGGTTGTTTAAACAGTCGAGACTTTCCTGTGGATTGTGTGTATAAAACTCTTCTCTGACATCTTGACTTCTCTTTCAATCACAGTCTGAGTCTGAATAGACGTCGTTTGGCTTCGTGCTGCTGGTTTCGGCGGTCTCGTCTCTGAATAATCTGCAGCAGATCGGTGCAATCAGAGCGAGCGCCGGCCGCAGTGAAATCACCAGCTATTGTGGGGATTCTTCACAATCACGCCGCTCTTGTGGGCCGCAGCTTTTGTTGGACTCGTTTTCACGGGCCTTGCAATTACCGACTGCGGAAGAGATGGCGCATGGCGGGAGTCGCAGTGCAGCAAAAGACAAAATGTCAGGAAAACAGAAGCTGTGTGTCTCATTTACTACTCTGACAAACAGTAATACGACCGAACAACGCCAGGGACTGATACTAACCAGATCGGGACCAGATCAGCAAACATCTGATCTGCTGGAGGAGATCAGGACAGACAGACTTATTTATATTATTATTTTCCTAATGCATATGTAACCGAATATTTCTGTGGTCTGCGTTGTGTTGAGTATCAGTAAATAACAACAGGAGAGCGCTGGATTGGGTCTGCATAGACAATATATTTTGATATAGACAGATCGTCACAACAGCTTCAGCTCACACATCAGTAACGCTCTTCCGTTCAGGAGAGAGAAGGAAAAGACCGTTAAAAGAACAATACAACAGATATGGCTACCTGGACTGAACCATTTTGTTGTTAACGGAGAGGGGGGGAAAGGTGAAACCATCACCTCCTTACAGACCCTTTTTAATGTATTTTACAAAAACTGATTTAAACAATTATAGATCAGCATTGAATGCATAAACAGGAAAATCTAGTGAAATAAAACAATCTTAACCTCGTTACACATACTGTTTAAAGCAGCTGCAAACACACAACATTTATATTTCATGTATACTATATTGCCAAAAGTATTGGGTTACCCCCTTTTAATGAAAGGTTTGACTACTTTAGTCATTTCCATGAGTACAAATCTTAATGTTTAAGCATATAATGATATTCTAGGGAATCTAATGTATAGCAACAGTTTGGACTCTTTTCTATTGTAACATGACAGTGTCTCTGTGTATAAGACAAGAATCAAAGAGAAATGATGATTCAGTCAGTGTGGAAGAACTTGACTGGTCCTAATCCCAGCTGAACACCTCTGGTGTGACTTTAAATGAGCCACAAACTCATCACCAAACACCAATGACTTGTACATATGGGTACAGTCCTTTCATACACTTCAAAACTGTTGCAACAGAGGTGGAAATACAATTTTTAAGTACATGAATTGTGTTTCCATCTTTGTTGGCACAGTTTGGAAGTGCCTTTTTCCTCTTCTAAAGAAGCGGTATTAGTACTTTTGTTCATATAATGAATGTACAAGTCATTGGTGTTTGGTCATGAGTTTTTGGCTCAAGGTCTTACATCATGAGGAAAATACAAAAGATGCTGAATTGATTTTGACCATATCAATTCTCATGATCTGCGATCATTCTCTCGTGTGTCTCTGTTAAACGTGCACTCTGCTCGATTCTCCACCGCAGCTCTGTGTCATAAATCAAACGTTCGCTGTTCTCCGCTGCTTTCTGAGCCCAGTGAACACCACGGCTCCGTCCAGGCCTGTAATAGTGTGGGCAGAGCGACGGAGTGCTGGAGTAATTCTTCACACTGCCACATCACACATCTGTCACGTCAGAGCGAATGCAGACGCCCAGACCGCAGGCTAGCTCTGCTTACCGCTAATCTCCGCCTGACAGCACACAAACAAACACAGGAGCCAAACCAACGCCAAAGCTCCAGAGTAATGCACTGAGGAAATCTGCACGCTAGTCCTGAACATCTCGTAGCTGCACCAGGAGCCCCCGGCTAACACGGACGTTCAGCAAAGCCTGAGTGTTTGCTCATCTGCAGTAAACAACTCGAATTCCAGAAGTGAGGTTGTTTTTTTATTTGAATAAAATGAAAACTAAAAGACCCATACCATCAGAGATGCTGGCTTTTGTACTGAATGCTAATAAAGACACTGGAAGGTCTCCCTCCTCTTTAGTCCGGAGGACACGGCGTCTGTGATTTCCAACAAGAATGTCAAATTTTGACTCGTCTGAAACAGTCCTTTTTAAATGAGCCTTGGCCCACAGAACATGACGGCACTTCTGGACCATGTTCACATATGACTTTCTTTTTGCATGACAGACGGCGGATTGTGTTTACCAACAGTGGTTTCTGGAAGTATTCCTGGGCCCATTTAGTAATGTCAATGACAGAATCATGCCGATGAGAGATGCAGTGTTGTCTGAGGGCCCGAAGACCACGGATATCCACCAAAGGTCTTCGGCCTTGTCCCTTACGCACAGAGATTTCTCCAGTTTCTCTGAATCTTTTGATGATGTTATGCTCTGTAGATGATGAGATTTGCAAAGCCTTTGCAATTTGACGTTGAGGAACATTGTTTTTAAAGTATTCAACAATCTTTTGATGCACTCTTTCACAGATTGGAGAGCCTCTGCCCATCTTTACTTCTGAGAGACTCAGCCTCTCTAAGACATCCCTTTTATAGCTAATCATGTTACAGACCTGATGCCAATTAATTTAATTAGTTGCTAGATGTTCTTCCAGCTGAATCTTTTCAAAATGTCTTGCTTTTTAAGCCATTTGTTGCCCCCGGGCTAACTTTTTTGAGACCTGTAGCAGGCATCAAATTTGAAATGAGCTCATTTAGTGGTAAAATTTCTCAGTTTAAAAACATTTGTTATGTTATCTATGTTATATTGTGAATAAAATATTGGCTCGTGTGATTTGAAAGTCTTTTAGTTTTCATTTTATTCTAATAAAAAAAATAAACTCCCAACATTTCCGGAATTTGGGTTGTATCCATAGGACATTTCCTATCAGATGTCAAATAGACGTCTTTTAGATGTCTTTAAGATGTTTAGGATTTAGAATGCATGTAAAACTGCACACGTATGTTTGATATCTGGGAACAGAACATATGTACTGAAAACAAAAACATATATAGATCATTTGTGGATGTAACATTCATCGAACATTATTTAACCTGTTAACCCGCACCAGGACACTGGCGCACTGAACACTCTTTGTTTGCATGTGTCATTGTTTACGAATAGATTAAATGAAACGGGACAAAATTAATCAAACTATATATCATTCTGAAGGTCTAAGCCTCAAGCATCGACGATAGATCGCTGTTTTTCTATGGAAAGCTTATAAGGAATGTATTTGCTAAATTTGTGTAAGCAGTACACACCAAAACATGTATTATACACATGCAGTGCATACCAGATTCATCGTAATAACAAGTCACAAACGCATCAACTGCTGTAAATACCAGTTTAGTTGGAGAGGTAAGGGTCCATGGAACAACATCCCGTAGAGCACTATTAGTCCAACGAAACAATAACATTGTAATATGGAAGGTTATTCCTATGTTTAAGTCTAATTTCTTCGGGGAGAGTTATTGTTTGTGTCCGATATGGAATAAATTACGCTCAGAAACAGCGTCTTGGTGGTAAAAAAAACAACAACATGGTTTTGTAGCATACAGTGTCACAAACAGAATGAGACTATCCACAAAAAATATTCACATATACGCGGAATATTGCTGTGACGCACATGTCATCTGATGGGGGCATAACTTCGTGATCGGCTTATTGCACAAATTATTTTTGTATATGAAATCAAATTAATACAAAATTAAAACCTTCATTGCGGTAAAAAAAAATTCAAGGCACTTAAGTGTCTATACATTTGTATCTTTGAGTATTATCAACTCTGGATGATGGATAGTAAAGCCTAAAGTATATATTTCAAAGATATATCAATTGTGTGTGTAGCACACTGTTGTTAGGAACTGTTACCATTTTAATTTAGATAGGTTATTTTCAGCTGCGAGTCCCACAATGGGGAGAGCAGGTTTGTCGGTTAAATGTTACCACTTGTTTCAGAACGTTCAGGGAACAAGTCAAGTCTAGTCACTCTTATTTATAAAGCACTTTATACAATACAGATTGTGTCAAAGCAGCTCTATAGTCAAACAGTAAAATAGTTTGTCGATAATGCAAGAGGACAATAACAGAGTTATTTTCAGATTCAGAGATTTCATCATCCAGTTCAGCTCTCCTCCAATAGTATCTGTGCATTCAACATTCAAAAGTATCGCTCCCATAATGTTGCAACATAATAAAGATAGAATATCCCCTTAACGTTCACATAACCAAGAAAAAAAAAGATTTTAAAACATGAGTCAGAGAACATTCAGAAGCAACGTTTTCATAACTTAATGGCGTTCTCATATTAAAAACAACTGATTTATCTTGAACGCTGATGGTTAGTTTGACAGGATGAATTAATTGTATGTATTAAATATGCAGTATAACCTGATCTGAATCTGATCAGTGCAGCATAAATAAATCAGATGTTCTCTGAATCTGACTGTTACACAATCTTTGCTCTGCAGAATTTCGCTCCACAGTATATTGATGTCTGGAAGTCTTCTTTCTGAGACGCATGAATGCCACATTAGACTTCCAGCCATTCCTTTTCCTCTCAGCCATCAATGCGACGCCCCCTCAGATGCCAATCTCTTTCTCTCTCTCTCTCTCTCTCTGTGCAGCTGACTCTAAATCTCTCTAATCTTTCACCATCAGGGTAGTAATTCAGCTCATTATAACACAGGATTGATAATAAGCATTATAAAGCCATCTCCTCTGTTGCCCGACTCCATTAAATCCACTTTAATTCAGATCCATTCACGGCACTGCAGTGAAGCACTCTGGGAAATCGAGCCAGATCACGCCGCACCTGCCACTCAATAATGGGAAATCCCTCACTTCCTACACTCATGCTTCTCATTCTGATTGGATGAGACATTTAACATCATGTGAAATGCAGATAAACACATATTGTTATTTTGCCATGACCTCTTTTATCGTGATCTGTTCTCAGTAAATCACATCTGTGATCTAACACGCTGCTGTTGTTTCTCAGACGCTGCTTAGTTTGACCGCGACTCGCTCTAAGACTCCGCGGTCACTCATTAAATAGATTCAGACCCAATCTTCAAAAAGCAAAGGGCGAAGTCATTAAAATGTGCACATGTTGGTTTGTGGAATTGACGGAATGAAACCGCAAACCCTGTATTCATTAAAACGTGCCCCAGGCCTAATGCGTGACGCATTAGCAGACGTGACCCTGCATCTTACACAAAAACACTAATAATAAGAGTTCTGTAGCCTGCTGTCTGCTCCTCAGATGACATGAAGGGCATTATAACAAACCTTCAGACGATCACAGACGTCTGAGACTCTCCATCATCGACAGTGGGTCTCAGAAAAATACTGGACATCAACCGAGACCATTCACAACTTTTCCATTAGCATCATTTTCTATGTTGCACACCAGCAACTGAATAATTAGATGCAACTAATACATACAAATTATGCATATGCATTTCAGACACAATATCAATATTTTTATAATGACCTCATATAATATATTAACACCATAGATAGATAGATAGAGTCGGTTGGTGCTGTTGGTTAGATTTGTTGGTTGGTGTTTTGGTGTTAATGGTTAGTTTTGTCGGTTGGTGTTTTGGTGTTAATGGTTAGTTTTGTCGGTTGGTGTTTTGGTGTTAATGGTTAGATTTGTCGGTTGGTGTTTTGGTGTTAATGGTTAGTTTTGTCGGTTGGTGTTTTGGTGTTAATGGTTAGATTTGTCGGTTGGTGTTTTGGTGTTAATGGTTAGATTTGTCGGTTGGTGTTTTGGTGTTAATGGTTAGTTTTGTCGGTTGGTGTTTTGGTGTTAATGGTTAGATTTTTCGGTTGGTGTTTTGATGTTAATGGTTAGATTTGTTGGTTGGTGTTTTAGTGTTAATGGTTAGTTTTGTCAGTTGATGTTGTTGGTTAGATTAGTTGGTTGGTGTTTTGGTGTTAATGGTTAGTTTTGTCGGTTGGTGTTGTTGGTTAGTTTTGTCGGTTGGTGCTGTTGGTTAGATTTGTTGGTTGGTGTTTTAGTGTTAATGGTTAGTTTTGTCGGTTGGTGTTGTTGGTTAGATTAGTTGGTTGGTGTTTTGGTGTTAATGGTTAGTCTTTGCCGGTTGGTGTTGTTGATTGTTTTGTTGGTGTTGTTAGTTTTGTCGGTTGGTGTTGTTGGTTAGATTAGTTGGTTGGTGTTTTGGTGTTAATGGTTAGTTTTGTCGGTTGATGTTGTTGGTTAGTTTTGTCGGTTGGTGTTGTTGGTTAGATTAGTTGGTTGGTGTTTTGGTGTTAATGGTTAGTTTTGTCGGTTGGTGTTGTTGGTTAGATTAGTTGGTTGGTGTTTTGGTGTTGTTGGTTAGTTTTGTCAGTTGGTGTTGTTGGTTAGATTTGTCGGTTGGTGTTTTGGTGTTAATGGTTAGTTTTGTTGGTTGGTGTTGTTGGTTAGATTTGTTGGTTGGTGTTGTGTCAGCTGTTAGTCGTGAAGGTCACCGTGGGGCCAGTATGTCGTTTGTGTTGTAGAAGCTTCACTCTTCTGTCAGATCCTGTGGTGAAACTGTCACCTCCTGTGGGTAAACGCGGCCGACTGCACAGAATCTAATTTATGATGTCTTGCCGGGTCTCTATCTCCAACAGAGAAGCTGTAAAGCAGCTCCATAAAGAGCCGGGAGCGCAGTGATTTATGCCCGTCTGAGTCTCTCATGCCTGGGACGCAGTCAGTCCGTGATTCCTGATCTTCTCTGGAGCTCGTTAAAGCTCCTGCAACAGCAGGCGGTGGATCGGCCGCATCCTCCAGGCCCTGTAAGATCATGACATTATGATGCTTCCCCAGAAACTGTAATTGAAACACCGTCCCAGAGTGAAGGCTGCCGTTTAGTTCACTGCACAGATGAAATTATAGCAGCCGCTCGTGGAAATCAATACAGCTAACTGTACACTGCCTGCTGCTGCTGGAAGAGATCAGTATGCACAGCGTGCGAATGGTCTTCATGCATACTTGGATCATGCACAGATTACCGTGCACTGGGTACTGTATCCAATTATGCAATGCATTTGAATTCCCATTGCTCTTTTCATGATGAATAATTTGATCATCAGACTGACCATGACTTTTTTATGATTTAAACCAGATTAAAATGCTATGTTTGTGAGATGATGACTGGCTGAAATGTGAGGTCATGCTACAATAATGTAACCCTAGGGATGGGTCACGATTATCGAATATTCGAATATTCTATTTAACTATAGAATATCGATTGGGTTGTGCGATTATTTTCTAAAGGTGTACCAGGGCTTGACAATAAAGACTGTCCGATGGCGTGAACGCTCGGATTTGTCACTTGCCAGATCGGGCCACTGCAGGTGGTCACTAAATTGTATCATTTGCATGCGTTTTAAGCCTTGTTTGTTTAAAATGTAAGCGATTAAAAGCATTTGGGGCGAAAGACAACTCCTTTCAGTACATGCGCGAACCGGCGGCACACATACATACACACACACACACACACACACACACACTATGTGAGCTAACCACGCTGGAGAACGGAGAACTTCTGATACGTGCAGCCTGATTGCGTGAACAATAGACCTGTTAAACAATATATTGTGAGAGGGCGTTTGTTACAGCGTCCCAAACAACTCAAAATAATAAACCAAAGTTAACAAAACCATGCACTCCACAGAGTGCTTCTCTCTGCCGCTTCACGTCCTGTTTCCCATTACTGAAGCCGTGACGAGCTCCTGCATTCAAATTATTCATTTTTGCTGAAATAATAACGTAATATTCCACTGGTTGATATATTATATTTATATGCAAAATATTTGTGTTGTTTTTCGTGTTAAATGTGAAGAATGACAGGTTGGATGCCACACTTATTATTATTATTTTTTTTGGCAGAGTACAGGTGTAATTTTCACTTTAACTTCAGGCAATGTAACATGATTTTATGATCGTAATTTTGACTTTATTCTTAAAATATTATGACGTTAATTATTTAGTTATTTATTTGAGAAAGATAAACTCTCAAACTTGAATTTAACAAAATAAGATGTTCCAATCATATTTCTAAATTAAATTAATAAAGAAAGGAAACAAAATAATGACCAATTTGCTATTAAAACCAAAACTGAACTATTTAAATGGCTCAGAGAGAGAGACAGAGAGAGAGAGAGAGAGAGAGAGACAGAGAGAGAGAGAGAGAGCAGAGAGAGAGAGAGAGAGAGACGGGCTCAGACTCAGGCGGGGGGGAATTCTGAGAAGCTGCAGGGATCTATATTCCTTCCCTTGTTTCAATTCAAAGTTCACTGAACTAATTGTGAACAACACTCCCATCTTCTTCCTGAGCATGTGAACATGTTCATTTAATATATTTGTATATATGAAATAGGTTATTGTTATGAAAACAGACGTTAAAATTAATGTTCACATAATAAGTGCCGTCATTCAGGCGGTTCACAATATGTTTTAGCGCGTAATATGTTTTAAGAATGATATTCTGTTTAGCGCACAATATGTTTTACGCCTAATATTCATTGATGCATTAATCAGATTTAAGATTTTATTTTTAATAATATGAATGTTCATGTTCATTTTTAAAATAGAAATGTCCTAGCCTTATGAGCAGTTGATAATCGACGGACTGTTCTGTTAATAAATGCCGTCCTTTGGTTATGTTATATTAATCTGTTTCAGCACTCATACTTTACAACCATTCATTTTCTTGGGTTAAGATAGACTATTCTCTAATTAACTAAACAGTTTGTTATCATACAGATTGAAAGCCTGGATGGTCTCTCTCTCCCCCTCTCTCTCTCTCTGTGTGTGTGTGTGTGCGCGTGTGTGTGTGTGTGTGTTTGTGCGCGTGGGTGGGCGGGTGCATGCGCGGGAGGGGTGCGATTTTCGAATAGTAATCGAATAATACCCAGTGATTATCGAATATTACATTTGCTTAAAATGCCCATCCCTACCTACTACAGTGTGCGTAGGGAACCTCATCTGTTTATCTCTCTCTCCGATGAAGTGAAGAGGTTTTTCTAATGCACTAATAGTCTTGTTAATTTCCTAGCCGAGGGGAAACTCAGATTTCACAGCAAACTGTCTTGGTGCAACACTAATGACTGTGCCAAATGAAATCCAGCACTAATTACAGCGCGTGCACACACACACACTCGCTGTGGTTTGAGGGCAGTGAGACTCTTCACACTCTGAACAGCCGTTGTGACTCATATCACACATGGATCTTCTCACAGCGTTTCATTCTATACCGCACAAGATCACTTCACATGGACAGACTCATTACTGTACGAGGTACTCATATCACGAATGAGCCATATTTGACACATTTGCATCGTTCATGTCTTTTAAAGCAGATTTATCGTATGAAGGTGAATCATCACACTAGATCTCTTGCGTGTTTGCTAATATGAACAAGTTCAAGGTCTGCCACAAACAACAACTATTACAAATGTTAATCTGACTGCATTATTTATCAGTGAATGGGGACATTCTGTGGACTTCTATTGGGTTTTATATACAGGTATTTACACACACTGTAACCTAACATTACACTAACATAACATTAATTGACTGAAAAATATAATTATTTAATTCCAGCTAGTTAAGGCATGCTTTCTCATTTTCATTTAATTTATACTGACGAATTAAAATAACAAACCAAAACTAAAATACAAATTAATATAAATTATATCGAGATATTTAAAAACAACAAAAATAGTACAATTACAAAAACACACAAGAAAATTACAAACAATTAACTAAGTTTAGCATGAAAACAGAAAATATAAACCATATTTAAAATATTAACAGACTATACAAATTATCTCAATGATACGCTGGGATAAATGCCACACTAACCCTGACAGAAAACGTTCTGCATTTTCACAATAACATTAATAATAAATTATATTTGTTATACTGTAAAAGGATGTCACACACACACACACACACACACACACACACACAGACACAGACACAGACACAGACACACATACACACACACAAACACGCACACTCGCAGAGACACACACACACACACACACACACACACACACACACACACACACCTCACGGTCTCATGAGGTTTTCTGTGTTTCACAGAGTTTCTGCTGCAAGTCTGTCTCTCATATTCATGGTTCAGCTCTCCAAATGACGTCTAACTCAAAACAACTGGAAGCGCTGATTAACTTCATCATTTCAGCGCTCTGTTCACATGAGTGACGCTGAACATTCACATTTCAACATTTGAATGCCACACATACTCCGCTACGCCAGACAAATACAGCCGTTTCATGTCATTTTACCTTCATCATTCATGAGCGAGTTTCTGGATCTCTAATGTTCATATAAGCCCCACAAAGAAGAATATGTCACTGCAGAGTTTAAAATGACTCAGAACGCCTTACCGACACTGAAATGAGCGTGTTTGTCAAATAACAATATACAATATTCAAATAAACAGCAATAACAGTCATCTGAAGCTTCAAGATGAGCTGATGATTCACTGACGGAACACAAACTGCACTACACACTACATACTACACACTACATACTGCACACTATGTACTACACACTACACACTATGTACTACACACTACATACTGCAGTACACCACACTACACACTATACACTACTCACTACAACTAAACACTATATACTACGTATTATACACTACAGTACACAACACACTACGTACTGCACACTATGTACTACACACTATATACTAAAGTACACTACACTACATATTACACATTATACACTACAGTACACAACACACTACACACTATATACTACATTATACTACAGTACACAACACACTACACACTATATACTACACTACACTAAACACTACACACTATATCTTACGGTACACTACACTACATACTACACATTATACACTACAGTACACAACACACTACATACTGCACACTATATACTACACTACACTAAACACTACATACTACACACTATATACTACACTACACTAAACACTACATACTACACACTATGTCTTACAGTACACCACACACTACATACTACACATTATACACTACAGTACAGTACACAACACACTACACACTATATACTACACTACACTAAACACTACACACTATATACTACAGTACACTACACACTAGACTACACTAAACACTACACACTAAACACTATGTACTACATGCTACATACTGCAGTACACCACACTACTCACTAAAACTACACACTGTATACTACATATTATACACTACAGTACACAACACACTACATAATACACTACACTAAACACTACACACTATATATTACAGTACACTACACAATACACTACACACTATACACTACAGTACACAACACACTACATACAATATACTATATCCTACACTACACTAAACACTACATACTAAACACTATACACAACAGTAGACTACAAACTACACTACACTACACTACAACTACGTACTACACACTACACTAAACTCCACATACTGCACACTGTACACAACAGTACACTACACACCACTCTACACTACATCTACATACTACACACAGCACACTACATACTTAACACTACACTGAACACTACGTACTACACACTGCACTACACTGCAGCTGCATTCAGCTATTTCTGTTTCTGTGTTCATTTATTCTTCCTCTCTTTCTGTTATTGAGGAAACCCCTCAGCAACTGCTACCATGACAACATGATAAATTGCCATTATTCCTCTCATTGGATTGGAATCGATCAACAATTCCAGGACAAACAGGAACAGCACACACACATGCTCTGTGTCACCGCTGTGACCTTTGACCTCCAGATGATCTATGAACACTCCAGTCACTGACACACTCGCGTATGGTCCGTCGGTGTATTTCTCCTCCCTGCGCAGCAGACTGTCAATAACGACGTGCAGATCATTATTTAGCCACATTAGCGTTTACATCCGTGCGCAGCTGTGAGGTGAGGTGTCGCTCCTGATGAAAGCGTCAGTGAGCGAGGGGGATTTTAATAGTGACACTGCAGACAGCATGAGGATGGAAAGCGCCGCTGGAGCTCATTATCTCCGGCAGGAATCTCGTTACACCACACGCTCGTTTCTGCGCTGCAATCAGGGACGCCATTCTCATTCCGCCGAGAGACGACACACACTTCATGACACACATTATCAAAACATCCACCGGATGAATTAATAATCAGACTCTCATGGATGCCACTGCTCTTTTTATTTCAATTAATTAATCAATTGTATTACTTAATTTCTTTATCTATTTTATTCCTCATGAACCTTTTTTAAGTCTTGTGTCCTGATCCTCATCACGCACACGCACTGATTCATATAACACTTCATATTTATTAAATCATGAACATGTAAATATATTGTGAGTATGTATTTTTGTTTCATTTTTAGTTTCACTCTCCCCGTGTCCAATAAATATCTCTACATGCTCTGTTTATGGTCAAATATCTTCTTTTAATATTGACTATGAGAAAAAATAAAACAAAGATAATTAAAGAAACTTTAGATCTTAATTATCATGGATGTGACATCACTGTATGACGTCGCTGTATTCCAAAGAACACACTCTCATCTGACTTCACATTTTAACAAACTATGTATTTTTAGATTGTCTTCTTTTGTTGTGAAAGTGCATGATATTCTAGGTTGCCCATTAAAGTGCATAAGAGCATTTTTCAGTGTAGATTATATAATTCATATAGCAAAATCTACAGTATAAATATCCAGACTGCATCTCTCTTGGGAGAAACCAGGCTCAGTCGGTGAGCAAATGATGACAGATCGATCATGTTTGATCACTATGATCACTATCACTGTAACTCGGTGTGTTTAGGAGCTCAACAGCTAAATAATGCACTGACTCATATCATTCACTGGCTGCTCGTTCTACAGTAAAGCCTTTCAAACTAAAGCATCATGAATTTGTAGTCCGTAGGTCTGTCTGTCTGAACTAAATATCACACACATCCCATGATGTTAGACAGCCGTCTGTTCATCTGTCTCTCTCTCTCTCTCTCGCTCTGTCTGTCTGTCTGTCTGTCTGTGGTGATGAGACACATTATCATTCAGTGTCTGTTTAACCTGTTTCTGAAGCACCGAATGGGTTAAATTCCTCAAACCCACTGGAAACCCAAAGCTGGAAAACACAACACAAACCTCCTGTGATCCGCGTGTGTGTGTGTGTGTCTCCACAGATCTGCTCTTTAAACAGCATCTGCATTCACACAGCTACAATCAGACAGACATACAGAGAAGGGCGAATGGAGGATTCTGGGAAGGCTGAATATGTGATAGGGAGAGCACACGAGGGGGAGATGAAGAGAGGTCGTGAAAATTGTCTCTCAGTTCAGGAACGCAATTCCTCACAGAAAAATGGAGGCTCTTTGTGCTGGAGTCCTGCAGTAATACAGTAATACAGCACACAATCACAGCGCGCGCACACACACACACACACACACACACACACACACACACACACACACACACACACACACACACACACACACACACACACACACACTGAACACACACACACACACACACACACACACACACACACACACACACACGTTGGTTTTTATGGTTTACGGGGACTCTCCATAGGCGTAATGGTTTTTATACTGTACAAGCTGTATGTGCTATTGCCCTACACCTACCCTACACCTAAACTTAGCCCTCACAGGAGATGGTGCATTTATATTTTCTCTCAAAAAAACTCACTCTGTATGATTTATAAGCGTTTTAAATTATGGGGACACTGAAAATGTCCTCATAAATCACCTTCTCCTTGTAATACCTATGTCATACCGATGTCATTATACAAATTTGTGTCCTCATAAACCACATAAACATGCACACACACACACACACACACACACACACACACACACACACACACACACACACACACACACACACACACACACACTGAACACACGCACACACACACACACACACACACACACACACACACACACACACACACAACACTGAACATGCACACACACACTCACACACACACACTGAACATGCACGCACACACACACACACACACACCTAATACTGCACAACATCCACCACTATTATTGTTGAAACACAAGCTCCTCCAAACAGAGCAGATCGTCAGTGTTTATTAGACAGACTGATGTTTGATTCTTTTGCATCTGAAGGCAGTGGAAATGCAATGAAACGGATTCTTAATTTCTGTCTGTTATGAAATTAGTGGCGGGGGCTGCTGTCCGTGCATTTCACAATCACTCTCACATATGAAAGAGAGAGACACACGTGAAAGAAAGAGAAAATCAAGTCCTGCTGCTCGTCTCCTCCAGTCACATGCATTCTACACAATTACACCGTCCCCAACAGACAAGAGAGAGATATAGACATGAGAAAGAGAGAGAGAGAGAGAGAGAGAGAGAGAGAGAGAGATGGCTGAAATGTCTCTCTCTCTGTTCTCCGTGATTTAACAGAATCAAACAGAAGTGATCTATTTAGATCATTTTATGTAAGCATCTCCTGTACTGTTACAAAGATCTCATTGATTGACATTACAAACATCAGAATTGCTACAAATTCTCCCTGTATCAGACTATATACAGAAACCCAAAGCCATATCACCCTGGAGCCCAAGACTGGTTCCCACTGAGTAGGGGTCGACCGATATGTGTTTTTCAGGGCCGATGCCGATACCGATTATTACAGATCAAGTAGATTGATAACCGATATTTTGAACCGATATACGTGTCTGGTGTAAAAATGAAAATGAATGCCAAAATTAATAATAACAAGAGCTCTGACAAAAAAACGTTCTTTAAATGCTTTTAAACATGTCTTTAATTCTGAAAACTGTTAATAACAACAACATTAAATAAACAGTAATAATATTAATAATAACATAAGTACAGAGATCACCCAGAAGCATTCTGTAAACATTTTGTAAAACTTAAAGTGATTAGCGATTGTGATTATTCTCAACAAAAGTTGTAATAATTGTTGTAGTTGTATTACGTATACAGTAATATATTCGGCTAAACCGAACTTATATTTTGACAGGTTGCCATGAGGACCTTTTAAGTTTCTGTAGCCTATGTATATATGATATGACGATCGTTTTACTCAAATGAAACGGTCAAATGCTCATGAAGTGACTCTCCGAGCAGTTCTGGGGATGTTGTTCATGTATTTATGTCCTCATTTAGTGAGACGGCAGACGCTGAAAACACCGCGAGCATCACGACGCTTCAGTATGTATGTGTGCAGTAAATGAAACCGCACGTCTGTGTCATTCATTAACAGAGATGCAGAACATGCAGGATTCATATTTAAAGTGTTTTTGCAGCTTAATATTTATAGATACTAGTCCATAGCGCGAGTCGATTTAAGTGTACTGACCTACTTTTGATTAATTCATCCAAACTTCGACACATTCCGCGACATTCCGCGTTATACGGTAAATTACATTATATGACTGCATTCCGCGATTCCGCCCGCATTTTCCGCATCGCGGACATCATAGTGGATTGTGATTTATTGCAACTTCAGCAACGTCTGCTGCCTTACCTTTGAGAGACAACTGATGCCGGTTTCACACTGCAAGCGTGAGCGGCGCAGAAGTGGTGCGTATGCAGAGCAGGAGCAGCGCGCGCCCATTGCCCTTTCACACCGGTAGCGTTTGCAGCGCGCGGCTGAACAGCGTCTTCTGCACAGAATGGGCAAATTCGAATCTAATTTTAAATACAATTGGTCTTGATTTATTATTAGAATAGTTCATATTACTGTATTTGTTTTATTTATACTGTACATGTGCATCTGTGTTTATGTGCAGTACGTATTGTAGATAGCAAAGCAATAAGAATAAGAATTCTTAAGAAAAGCAATTGAATCAATAAGAAAGGCAATTGCGCTGTATTTGTTACTACGGAGATTACGAAGAAGGACACGATGTAGATTTGGGTGCCCCAGGCAACGGAACAGAAAAAAACAATAACTGACCATAGCAGAAATGTTATAGTAATTTTATACATTGTGTTAATTGAATATGGTCAATATTTTAAAGGTTTGTAGTACTTGTAACCAGAAGTTTCTTTTTGCATATATACTGTAAGCTGCTGTTCTTTATGTTTGTTTGTATTGATTGTTATTCACAGATTGTAAAAAGTTGTACTGATTGGACAGATTGTACTTTTTGTCTTTCAATACAAAAAAAACCCATTAAAAATGACGTACCATCTGCCAACGCAAAATGACTAGTCCTTTGTTAAACACATTAATTATAGGAGAATGACATGCCTTTGAAGTTTTGGTCAAAAGATTACATCTACAATGTTGACATATTTTGCATCTTTATTCAACATTTAACATTTATTAGCAAACCTCTTCATAATGCCTGCTGACGAACGCTTCTTTAATAATGAAGCAATATCTGATAAACATACTCATAAACAGCAGATTTACAAGCAATCTCCATGCTAACATCTTAAACATGCATCGTAAATGTCTTTATTAACACTATGTGTAAACGTTTTAATAGGGATATTAGCAAACACACGAAAAACACACTTTCAAACAAGTCACCCACATCATAGACTTATTTGGCGTAGCAACATGTGTAATATTTATGTGACGTATTTGAATATGTATTTATTCGTTTGTCACTTCGTGTATTATCAAATGATCAATCCACTGCATCCCATGCCTTTTCTTTGGCTTGTAAGTCCTTATACATTACATTTTTTGGGTCATAAATAACTTTTTGTTTTTCCACTTCTACGATGAGATGAGTGTCGTCCGTTAGGTCATCTTCCAAGTAGGGGTCGACCGATTATCGGCGCCGATATTAAGCATTTTACCGATTATCGATATCGGCCATTTTAAAAACAGATTTGCCGATAATTTTTTTTTTTTTTTATGCAAACAAACATACTATTTACAGGTGACATTATTTATTGGTGAATAAATAATACAGGTGAAACTATTTAATGTTTAAATGCACTATTTGGCTCGATGCAGCCTGTCTGAGCTCAACACTCTGTGAGAGTGAGGCGATCTCTCAATCTCTGAGAGCAATCTCCGCCCACCGCTCATCTGATATGTAGAGAGTCACGAGTCCGACCAATCAACGCGGAAAACTGAAGGCAGTCTCACAGAGCACTTGAACTGGAGCTGCCTCAGTGATCACGCATCAGTTGTCTCTCAAAGGTAAAGCAGCAGCAGACGTTGCTGAAGTTGCAAAACACCTCAATATAACCTATGATGTCCGCGATGCGGAAAATGCGGGCGGAATCGCGGAATGCAGTCATATAATGGAATTTACCGTATAACGCGAATGTCACGGAATGTGTCAAGTTTGGGTGAATTAATCAAAAGTAGGTCAGTACACTTAAATCGACTCGTGCTATGGACTAGTATCTATAAATATTAAGCAAAAACACTTTTAAATATGAATCCTGCATGTTCTGCATCTCTGTTAATGAATGACACAGACGATGCGGTTTCATTTACTGCACACATACATACTGAAGCGTGTGATGCTCGCGGTGTTTTCAGCGTCTGCCGTCTCTCACTAAATGAGGACATCAATACATGAACAACATCCCCAGAACTGCTCGGAGAGTCACTTGATGAGGATTTGACCGTTTCATTTGAGTAAAACGATCGTCATATCATATATACATAGGCTACAGAAACCTAAAATGTCCTCATGGCAACCTGTCAAAATATAAGTTCGGTTGTATTACTGTATACGTAATACAACTACAACAATTATTACAGCTTTTGTTGAGAATAATCACACAATACGCTAAATACGTTTACTTTAAGTTTTACAAAATGTTTACAGAATGCTTCTGGGTGATCTCTGTACTTATGTTATTATTAATATTACTGTTTATTTAATGTTGTTGTTATTAACAGTTTTCAGAATTAAAGACATGTTTAAAAGCATTTAAAGAACGTTTTTTTGTCAGAGCTCTTGTTATTATTAATTTTGGCATTCATTTTCATTTTTACACCAGACACGTATATCGGTTCAAAATATCGGTTATCGGTCTACTTGATCTGTAATAATCGGTATCGGTATCGGCCCTGAAAAACACATATCGGTCGACCCCTACTTCCAAGTGTACTCTGAAGACCCCCGTGTGGCTACACCGGACATGTCACGTGCGTTTGTTGATGATGCCTGTTGTCAGCATGACATGTGCTTCCATGCCAACATATAGGCCTATAAACTACACAATATATTTTACAACTTGCTACGAAATTGTTGAACTTCATGGTAACTGTTTCAAATGCATTACATCCCATTTACAAACTTTAAATATGTTTTTTTTTTAGTGTCGATCATAAATAATGTCCTGTCACTTTAATTGAGCGTAAGCAACGTAGCAAAAATAGACTCGGCGCCGAAACGATCGCGGCACTGCCGCTCCTGCTCTGCTCCTGCTACGCGCCGCCGCGCCGCCCCTGCGTGCTGTGTGAACGCTCTCATCCGTTAACATGGGCGCCGAAAAAAATATGCGCTGCTTACGCTTGCAGTGTGAAACCGGCGTCACGCTTGCAGTGTGAAACGGGCGTGATGCGTGATCACTGAGGCAGCTCCAGTTAGCGAGTGCTCTCGGTGTGAGACTGCCTTCAGTTTTCCGCGTTGATTGGTCGGACTCGTGACTCTCTACATATCAGATGAGCGGTGGGCGGAGATTGCTCTAGAACACAGAGTGTTGAGCTCAGACAGGCTGCATCGAGCCAAATAGTGCATTTAAACATTAAATAATTTCACCTGTATTATTTATTCACCAATAAATAATGTCACCTGTAAATAGTATGTTTTTTTGCATTAAAAAAAAAATATCGGCAAATCTGTTTTGAAAATGGCCGATATCGATAATCGTAAAAATGCTTAATATCGGTGCCGATAATCGGTCGACCCCTACCACTGAGGCTAAGCAGGGTTGAGCTGGTCAGCACCTGGATGGGAGACTCCTGGGAAAAGCTCTACCTGATCTCATAGCATAAATGTACCTGGTGCACTTTTTAGCGAGACGCGAAATACATGCACATAAGTACATATCACTGCAGTTTCCAAAATAAATGAACATTAGAGGCAGTAAAACTCGGACACCTTCACACAAATTTACAGTTTTCGAGTAATAATAGCATAATTTTTGCACAATTACTTGAAGAATATCATGTTTTGACTTCAAAACAATGTTAATATGCTGGGAGATTGGAAAACCGATGCTTTTGAACGTTAGCGTCACACATATCCAGCTTCATATCTGTGGGTTTTAATAGACGGTAGGTTTGTTCGGTAGCTCATGGAGAACGGAGACGTACTTGAATCGAACCCTGTGTAACTATGGTTCGACAAATAGTTCAAATCTGCATATAAGACAGTTCAAATAGCACGGTTGCATCAACAAATACGTTTTTATATCAGTTTTGCATTTGTTAACACTATTAGGTAGGGTTAGGGTTGGGTTTAGGTGTAGGGCATATTTCCAACACGATAGAGCATTCATTTCTAGTGACGGTCCTCGGATATTTGAATTCTGAACAGTCGCAATACATACCTAAAGCAACATTATAAAATACAGCAATATGTACCTATATCAACATAATAAAAACGTGCCAAGGTTCAAGTACTGAACCTGTGTTTTAGCGCTACTCAGTGGACATTTCTCTTTGAAACTGCGGCGAAACGTACAGTAAGGTGCGTAAAAACAGTGCTGCACAAAATGTTATAAGAGTTATAAGAGACCTCCTGGGAAAACTAGGTTGCTTTTGGAAGAGTTGTTAGTTAATGCTCACCCTGCGGTCTGTGTGGGTCATAACGCCCCAGTATTATAGTGAAGGAGACACTATACTGTCAACAAGCACCGTCCTTCGTAGGGCTGCACAATTAGTCTAAATTTTATCGCAAAGGTGATAAATCAGGATTAGGCAGAAGCTGGATTGTCATGCATATCTTTCAGTGAAGCCCGGTTCTGTCATCAGCAGTAATTCTTCATCTGAAGGCCGGAGAAACACCTAATACGCCCCGCAGAAGATGTCCCGCTGCAGCTGAATAAACAGAAGATTTAACTGCTTTCATTGATTCAACGTCACTAATAAACACACGACTACGACAATGTATGGTTGATCTGAGTTCTTATTACAATATTCTTCATAATAAAGCATATCTATTATTATATGCTAATCGACATAGCCTTTATCTCTGCTTAGAATACAACAAAATATTGTGCACTTTAATTATTCTGTGTAAGAAGCCACATCATCTCACAGAAGTATTTATTTCAAACACTCGACTGAGGTTATGAAGTGAGTTTGAAGTAAAACATGTTATTAAATGTGTTTTCACGTGCTTTCAGAAGTATCAGTATTTACTACACAGAGTCGTAGTTCACTGAGAAGCTACACAAGCAGCTGTCACAAGCATCTTACGATTATATCATCTGCGATTATGAAAGCGATTTTGCGTAGCTTGTCAGAGGACTACGGTTCTGTGTAGTAAATGCAGCTCCACCTGAAAGCAGGTGATGGAGATTTAGCACTAATTACAGAACCGGCTTTACTGACTAAATGTGCATGTACTCTCCCTAAACCAACCCTCACAGACATCACTAGACTGAAACATAAACATGATTTGGCAGGTCTATGAGCTTTTATTATTCAATGAGGACACATGAGAAAAAATAATAATGTTTGGATACAATGGCAGGCGGTTTAGCTCATCTCTCACGATTCGACACACGTTTACAAGATGCTAAACACCCAGAGCGACTGCGGACACATTTAATCTGCTCAACATAGTTAGACTTTCCCACTCAGGTTTACTGGATGAACATCAGTGTGTGTGTGTGTGTCCTCGCCGTATATCACTGCAACTCACTCTCATTTTAATTAGATTCTGTGCGGGAGGATTTCTGAAGGCAAAGCTGCGAGGCCTACACACACACACACACACACACACACACACACACACACACACACACACACACACACACACACACACACACACTCTCTCTCTCTCTCAGACACACACACACACACACACACACACAATGTGATCCTGTGTATGCTTCTAAGCTGTTTGCCTGTTGGTACACACACACACACACACACACTCTAGCCAGCTCTCTCTCACACACACACACACACACACACACACACACACACACACACACACACACACACACACACACACACACACACACACACACACACACACACACAATGTGATCCTGTGTATGCTTCTAAGCTGTTTGCCTGTTGGTAAAACTCATGACTAGGCTATTACTAGCCAGCTAAACTGCTTAAAGCAATCGGCCACCAACACACACACACACACACGAACATGTGCATGTCTAATAGTACACTGTGTGTACTGAGTATATGTATGCGTATATTACACATTTTCATCTGTATAAGTCATGTATAGTCTATATGTAAATAGTTTCTGCACTGTCTGGAGCACGCTCTCAAGACTTTCACTCAACAAGGCACATGTGCTGTGACAATAAAGGTGATTAGATTTGATATCACACACTTCCACTGTAACTACTACATATATCATTTAGGGAACTTTTTTGTCTGATTTAGCTTATTTCTGAGGACAAAATGATAAACACACACACACACACACACACACACACACACACACACACACACACACACACTGCAGGGGCTGTTTTAATGACTGCTTGATTGTGAATCATATGGTGAGTCAGAAACTTGAGTTCAGCTGCAAATGAAGGACAGACGTCATTCTGTCACTATCAACACACAATATCTGCAGTCACTGAGAGACTGTGTTCACTGACTGTGTTCACATCAGCACTGCTCATGCAGAGTCTGTCGCTCAGAATGCTGTCCAGGTAGGGCTCTGAGCTTCAGATGAGGAACTAGCCGTCCAGTATTAATGTGAACGGCTCCTGCTCCAAACTCCAGATAAAGACACGTCCTTACACTCTTTCTGACAGGACTGCAGTATTTCAGCGTATTCCCAAGCCTCTCTTTTCCAGATAGCATCCATGCATGAGTCTCTCTGTCGGTCTCTTTATCTCTCAGGCTTAGCGCGTTTGCTCAGGAGTATGGCGGATAAGCTGCTTTTCTTCCACGGACTACATCTCCCATAATTCCTCTGGAGTGCCTCTGAAATCCCACAAGAGGAGGTGAAGGCGGCGGCAAGGATTTGCTCAACAAGCCTCCATCTTTTCTCATTGCATTGGATTTTCCTCCACCAAACCAGCAGCTGAGCGGCGAGAGTCGGCGAGACCCTCCGCAGACCGAAGCCTTTTATCACACTCACGTCAGCAGTCGCGTGTTTTTTTATTTGCTAAAATGTATTATTAAAAAACGAGGTGATGAAAGTAAATTAATCTAAATTAATCTTGACAAACTACTTATCATTAGAACGTTTTTATAATCAGAATCTCTTTTAAAAGGAAGTTTGTAACAAAAGTATGCAGCAAAATAGTAAGAGCCATTCAGACTTTTATTATGAAATCAAGATAAACGTGCAATCATGCAAAAATCAGAGGAAACCTTTTATTATATTTCATGTGTTCAAAACATAACATCTATTGTAGTATTTCATCTGAAAAAAAGTGTTGAAAGTGTAAAAAATAGACAGATTTTCCATTTATGATGCAACGCGTCTTCAACAACATGATTTGTTTAGGAGTTTTATAATCCAACATTCTTTGAAAAAAATATTTTATATATAAAATAAAAAATCTAATCTAAAAAATCTGGCTAATCTGTTACAGTTACTTATGAAACTTGAAACGATTGCAAAAAGGGGGGTAATTGGAATATTTTCACACACATACAGATATTATTGGTTTCTTTCCCAAATTACCCTGACTGCTCTAAAATATGAGACACCAATGTTTCAGGAGTTTAGGACACATGTTTATTTGATAACTGATCTATTTCCTATTTGGGTTGATGTATATGCTTTATTTTTTTAATTAGAATTGTTAGATGTCAGTGCAAAGATGTGATTTCAAAAACAGCATCATAGCTATTCAAATATGTATTGTTATGATTTTAAATCTGTATTTAACCTCAGAATGAATTCAGAGTAAAAAATAGGAGCTAAAGTGTGATTTTATGGTGGCCGTGCTTTAAATAAAATGATCATAATCTTAATTAATGATGAAGGGTTTTGAAAGTCTGATAGTAATCAGTGTTGAGTACTACTGTAAGGTTAACCCTGCCTGCTTTACATGTTTGCAATATAATAATGAATAATGAGAAATTTGAAAAGTAATCAGTTGAGTAACTCTATCAATGAGTTACACTGCTTGTTACACTTTAAATACAGTAACTTGTAATCTGTAACCTATTACAGTACTGTAACCCAAAGTATCCTTCCCAACGCTGCTAGCATGTGAACGCAGTGCATGTTTTAGCAGATCTTCAAACATAATGTGACAAAGAACCTGAGACTCAATTCTGACTTTATGATGTCTAAGAATCACTGTTTTAAAAAACACCTCCTGATCTGCCAAGACTCAAATAAAACATCAGTCGTGTGTGTGTGAAGATATTTAGCTGAGCGTGGTCAATAACACAGTGTGAAAGTCAAAAGTCTCCAGTCATTTCATTTCTCTGTCTCGTATGTCTTCAGTGAAAGGCAACAGAAGTGCAGCTGTCAACACATTCAGCTCAAAGCACAGTATGATTGATTGAAACCAATACAGTCTCAAACAGCCGTCATTATGAATAGAGAGACAGAGAGAGAGAGAGAGAGTACAGCCACTTGCACTATATGCCTATACTATACATCACTATATGCACTAAATCCCACTGAAGCCCTTAGAGTACAGCGAAACACGCAGAATTAGGCCAACACCCTCTTTTAATCCACATTGAGAAAAGAGCCATGGACTCGGTGGGCGGGGCTAAACAGGCAGTGATGTAAAATCGGTGGGTGGGGCTAAACAGGTGGTGATGTAGAATCGATGGGCGGGGCTAAACAGGTGGTGATGTAGAATATGTGGGTGGGGCTAAACAAGCAGTGATGTAGAATCGGTGGGCGGAGCTAAACAAGCAGTTATGTAGAATATGTGGGTGGGGCTAAACAGGCAGTGATGTAGAATCGGTAGGCGGGGCTAAACAGGTGGTGATGTATAATATGTGGGCAGGGCTAAACAAGCAGTGCTGTTGAATCGGTGGGCGGGGCTAAACAGGAAGTGATGTGGAATCGGTGGGCGGGGCTAAACAGGCAGTGATGCAGAAGCAGGCGTTGATTTACATCACTGCCTGTGTAGCCCCAGAGGCGTCTTCTGCAGAGGCGGTGCTTATTCACACTATTACATCATAAAGTGTCAAATTACAAAAACATTGTTTTGGCAGACTGACTTCAATATAAGCTGTTTTTAGACTAATGACCTCTTATATGTTAAAAGATCAAGGGAATTTTGTTATCTCCGTTTACCACCCTTTTCAAAAGGACTGATCAGACTAACACGACTAACCATAACTAGCCTCAGTTCACCGATGCCCTCATCCCCAGAATCCGGCCAAACAAACCATTCAAGCACAAAAAGAAAACTACCTAGCTTATTGGAATGAAACAACACAAATCCAAGTAAACTGTAATGCTATTGCCTCTAAAAAGAGATTACACAACAGCAGAATAAGTGAGCGCAAACTGAGAATAACATGAAGAGAACACAGCCTGGCTCTGGAGAGAGGCAGATACAGACAGATCTGCTTATGGCTTTACTGTAACCAAACAGAGCTACACTTCATAACCACCTGCTCCAACTATAGTGACATTCAAACACAGCTCTTTCACACATTTGAGATGATTTGTCCCAACTTCGAGAACCTGGAGAACGATGCACAAGATCTATATTTACTGAAAGGGTAAAAAAAGAGACTGTGTTTCTCGGCTAGGTACATTAATGCCACAAACAGATGGAAATGTTGACCAATGTAGAATTGAAAGCTCTGCGACCATGTTTATCTTGCTCTTATAAATGCTTTGGCAATACTTTTGGCAATCTTGATTAGATCATTTGATACTTTACTGTGAACAACAGGGCAGAATATTGATGAGGATAAACCTCTAAAAAGTTATTTTTTATATCAACTAACTGCATATAATCAATACATCAAGCTGACTGTTAGCCAAGCCAACAATCTGTGGCCATTTTTCTGCTGTGTTTTTGTGTGTTGTTACACTTCAGCACCATCGACAGAAAGATAGAAGAATAATGCGGTTTGACATGAATGTCACGCTTACAACCTTTACTGGTTTATAAAGATCAGCAGAAGAGAAGAAACATGCTGTACTCACCCACTAGAGACGAGTCTCCTAGAGAGAGAGAGAGAGAGAGAGAGAGAGAGAGAGAGAGAGAGAGAGGGAGAGAGAGACAGAGAGAGAGAGAGAGAGAGAGAGAGAGAGAGAGAGAGAGAGAGAGAGAGAGAGAGAGAGAGAGAGAGAGAGAGAGAGAGAGAGCAGAAGAGAGAGAGAGAGAGAGAGAGACACACAGAGAGAGGGAGAGAGAGAGAGAGATTTAGTGGTCATGTTCATCCATTAGCTATTACATTAACCTGAAAACATTCACTGCTCATATCAGAACGCAAGTTTGTTTATTAATAAGTAACACAAATGTCAACCTGATGCATCGATACTAATAATGGTTTTATGCCATTTAAAGGTTCTCAGTCCACAAACAGAACATCAAGGTCAAAGTAGATTGACATTAAACACTAAACGCATGAACACAGTCAACAAAACACTGGATCTCATTTCTGTAAATATTCAGGACATGGCTGAAAATACAATAAAGTCAAAAATAAAAATAACAGAAAAATAAATCAAATTTAAAATAAATCCACATAATTTGAGTAATTACACAGACATCTCTGTGAATATTTAGGAGAAGGCTGAAAAAAATATATCTACAAATTTAGACACACACACACACACACACACACACACACACACACACACACACACACACACACACACACACACACACACACACACACACACACACACACACACACACACTCTCTCTCTCTCTCTCTTTCTCGTCCAGTAAACCCGTCGTAGTAAACACTGAATAACGCTGGCTCCTTGATGAATCTCTTATGCTCTATAATCTCAAGTCCCTTTGGATAAAAGCATCTGCTAAAGGCACACATTTATTCTTACAAGTACAATGTTGGCTGCACTATTTGTGTCCCCTTCAAACATTGCTCTTGATCAACTGCACGTTTATTGTCCCCCTCCTTTTAGATGAACTTTACACTCATGGATGAGAATGAACTCACTCCTGCTTTCTTCTGTGCAGCACAAGACATGTTGAAGAATGCTGGGAAGAATAAATGACAGATTCGTCCCTTTAAACTAAATATCCGCTGAATACATGCATATAATACAGTTAAATACAGACACCCAAATATGTGATTAATGTTCAAGAAAAGCAAATGCACTTTTTATAAAATATCATAGCAGTTGAACTCAGGGGCGCGGGAACAGGGGGTGCTGAGGGTGCTGTTGCCCCCTTTCTGTGGGCAACTGTAAACTGTTGTGAATAAAAAAAAAAATAGGCTAAATTTGTTATAATAAAGATTAATTTAAACATTTCTATGGTTGCTCCGATGTTTATAACATTTAGTTTACATTGGCTATTTTGCTATCTATTTCTATGTGATCTTCGACATATTTACCATTTGCCCATTAATTTAACAGTTGTAAGAATTAAAGTTATCAAAGTTATTAAACTGATGCAGGGCTATTTGATGCGCGTTGCGCACATCCTGCCAAATCACGCACGCAGCACTGCCAATGCTTGCTTTTATGTTTGGGGATGTTATGTTTGTGTTCTGGGATCTGTAGGTTGTGGCTTAAAAGCAGAACATGGAAATATCATGGATGTACTGGAAGAAAAAAAAACTTTTTGTTTTGTTTTTGTTCTCAGCGATATCTGTATCTTTAAATGAGATTTAAAGTTGTTAGCAATGCATATTTAGATTTTTTGCACCCTCAGATTCCAGATTTTCAAATATTGCATAATATTGCAATATATCATAACAACCATACATCAATGGAAATATTATATATTCAGCTTTCAGATGATGCATAAATCTCAATTTCACAAAATTGACCGTTATGACTGGTTTTGTGCTCCAGGGTCACAAATCTGAAGAAGAAACAAACTCAACCTAATCTTGGAAGGCCTCATGTTTGGCTGAAGTATTAATTTAAACGTGTTTCCATCATCATCAGTAATGTACACCGGTCTGAATGGAGACGCAGCCTCTCTCATGTCTGAGTGTTACAGGAGAGATTTCACATACTCTCAACCTGCTGTGATTTTAATTAGACACAAACACCACAAATAACGTTCAATGTAATATCAGATGGGTCTGAGAGGATGACTGACGGGAGATATTACAGAGAGATATTGTTCATTACTGACTACAGATCTGCACTGGTTCAATACAGAGCCTTATTTCTTCTGGTTCCTGAAGATCATGAGTCCGGTCACAGAAAAAACTCCTCACACAGACCAGCTCATCGTGTACAGCAGTAATCAGCGTATCAAACAGATGTTTCCCTTGTCCAGCAGAACCAAACAAGTCTCTGAGATGGGAACACTAACTATGAAATGCAACACTATTAAACCGTGCACATCATAATTTGAAGAATAAGTTTTTCTCCTGGTTCATTCCATGTGAATCTGAGATCTCGAGCTTCACGCGTGTACATGAACACAGAGCCAAACTTCACGCTCTAAACCGCAGTGGCAAAATAAAAGCGTTTACGGTGTGAAAATGAACAGTTTAATTTCTACACTGTTATTACACTATCATTTTTATACTTAGTTTATTTTGTATGTAATAATAATTTAAATAAAAGCATGTTAATAGTTACTGAAAAAGGTTTGTAAAGATCCATCCGCCGGCACAAAAAAGCAGAATCCAGCGGCCCGGTCGAAGGTTTAACACATGTTTAGTCTAGCTCCGTGTTCAATCTGACTCCAATTTCAAATGATCATTAAATCTAGGCCATATCTCTTATTTAAAACTGATCAGGGATATTGATTGTATATTGATTTAGATATATGGTTATTCTATTGTCCGTTCACTGGGGACCTAATGTCTTTTATGAGTCTTACGATCACAAACTCGCCGGTCTGATGCTAGTCGGGGGGGGTAGGTAGACTAATACTGTGTACCTGTGGCTCAGTGGTTAGAGCATTGCGTTAGCAGCGCAAAGGTTGTGGGTTCGATTCCCAGGGAACACACATACTGACAATACAAATGAATAGCCTGAATGCACTGTAAGTCGCTTTGGATAAAAGCGTCTGATAAATGTAAATGTAATACCTAATTGTCTGCCGCCTACTGCTTGCTTATGACAAAACGTCTAGTTTACTTAGTATGTTCCCGTACAACTTGCTTGAGCCTTGAGTTTGACCAATCCTGGCCACAGATGTGCGGTAACGTCACCGTTTACTAGTCATGATGATTTCAGAATAGATCAAAACATAACATTTATTTGTCAGGTAAAAACATTGTGTGCCAATTGCATAAACATAAGAAGCCAATTCAAAAATAAAACAATGCATAACATGCTCAAAGACGAATGGAAGAGTACTAATGTATACCTGACTTCAGGAAGATATATAGTATGAAGCATGTTAAATACTGTCCACACTACGGGCGGATCTGGCTACAGAGTCACCATTAGCCTTAAATACTACCAGAACAAAAGCAAAGACATCTTTAGTTGTGCAAACATAATAGACCTTTAGGTTGTTAGGTTCTTGTTCTCCAGGGTCGTACCTGGCTGGCATGATGATATAAGTGATAAGTGATTGCATATAGAACAACCACAGGCTCAGCACCCACCTACTTCCACTCACTATTACGAATTTACATCCCCTCCAGAAGTCTGAGATCTGCTAGTGAGCGACGCCTCGTGGTACCATCACAGAGAGGCTCAAAATCACTCTCCAGAACATTCTCTTTCACCGTTCCTGGCCGGTGGAATGATCTTCCCACCCCCATCTAGAATGCTGGATCCCTGTCAAATTTCAAGCAACAACTGAAAACTCATCTCTTTAAAAAAAAAATGTTTCTATATCTTCATCGTTCTCTTTCTCTCCTTCTCTTGCTAGCTTGTATTTTTTTGAACAATGCCTGAGACTTGGTGTTATTGGCACTTCCTCTGTTTGTTTGCCTCTTCAAGATTAATCGCTTTATGTATTCCATAATTATAAGTCGCTTTGGATAAAAGCGTCTGCTAAATGACTAAATGTAAATGTAAATAAGCGACTGCTGTGAAATTGAGACCGGCCTTTAGAACGATACCAAACATGAAAGGGTTTTGCTTGGGAATTATGAAGATACAGTACATGCGTGATATATGCATAGCAACTTGAGTTCTTGACAGTCAACGTTTGGGGACCTGGGCCATGTGAAGGGGGGGGGTGTTGAAAGGTGACCTGGGCCATATGAAGAAAGGGGGCTTAAGATCTTCCCGTCAGATTAGGACGTTTATTGTTTTATTGCATGGCATGTGTTTTGGTTTCATAATGAGTTAATTTCACTCCTTTCAGCTTCGAGGTGGTTGTTGTAAAAAGTAAACTCAGGTATGAATATTCCAAGTATGATTTATTTATGAATTCTATATTTTTTGTATTTTCTATGTAGATGCACTCATCAGCATAATCATCCCACCAGCACTCAAAATATCCATTGTTTCCATATAAAGCCGTTCACGTCCGCTGGAGAAAGTTACTGTATGTTGTGTTTATCGGCCTGACGCAGACACACTGTTGATTCTGGTCTGTTCACCCCATCAGCGCACACACAGCACTGTATGATTTCTGTACTCTGGAATAAAGCGCAGTGGACATCTGCGTCATCTGGTCGAGCGGAACGAAAAACTCATTAAACACAGAGTCTCTGCAGCAGGTCAGCGCTCTGAATCCACTTCATCCAAACCCTGAGACAAACACGACTCTAAACACATGCAGACGCTTCCCCTTCATCACCCTCATCATCACCTGAGGATGGCAGTTCCCTCCTCAACCGTAACTAACCAGATCTTGACTTCAGTGTGAGGAAGTACAATTAGGAGGAAGTGAAATCCATACTAGACCGAGTGGTGTTCATTGAGACATACGGTCTTGGTTTTTTATATGGTTCTACATGTTCTACTATTGTGAATCAAGGTGGAAAAACACTTAATTTCCCAGAATGCATCAGCTGAGTCACATCTCTGTGAATTGCCGTTCAGTACCTTCAGCATTACTCTGCAGCTGTTGCCGAGAGAGGAGCCTGTTGCCTGGTAACCGTGACAGGCAAGCTAGAGGAATGATAGCACAGTTACCATCACTACGACAACACTGAGAAAGAAAAGATGTACCTTACAGCAGAGAGAGAGAGAGAAAATAATTCCGTCTCTGCTTCTCATGAATATAGTGATACCCTTTGATTGTATACAAATACATAGGGTTATAGTTAATATAAAAATACATACATACATATGTGTGTATGGAGCAATATATATATATATATATTTGTTTAATTACATATTTTTTTATGACTGAAGGCGAATATCACTGATACCAACACTACTGACGTTTCTATAAAATGTTACTTTTATTAGACTTTAAAAAATAACGACTTAAATTTAAGTAGCTTTAAACAATCTTCATATAAACCCATCATAATAAATGTCATATATAACTGTGCCTTTCAGCAAGTAGGACATATACAGAAACTGAATAAAGTTATCAAAACACCAAATTATAAATTAAATATAGATAAATCCATAAAGCTACAAGAAGTTATTGATTTCCTGTTTTTCTTATGTTCTTTGATGAACAGACATAATAATTAATTAGTTACATTTACATAAGCTCTCAAAGCGCTTTACATAGACGGGGGGTATCTCCTCATCCACCACTAGTGTGCAGCATCCACCTGGATGAAGCGACGGCAGCCATATTGCGCCAAAACACCCCCACACACCAGATACAGGTGGAGAGGAGACAGAAGCCGATCAGTGTATGGGGATGATTAGGAGGCCATGATGGTCAGAGGCCAGTGGGGGGTGTTTGGCCAGGACACCAGGGTTACATCCCTACTCTTTTTCTAAGAACCACAGAGAGTCAGGACCTCGGTCTCATCCGAAAGATGGTGCTTGTTGACAGTATAGTGTCCCCATCACTACACTGGGGCGTTAGGACCCACACAGACCACAGGGTGAGCACCCCCTGCTGGTCTCACTAACACCTCTTCCAGCAGCAACCTAGTTTTTCCCAGGAGGTCTCCCATCCAGATACTGACCAGTTCAACCCTGCTTAGCTCCAGTGGGAACCGGTCTTGGGCTGCAGGGTCATATGGCTGCCGGCTAGACATCACAGCTGCCGGGTTATTAGGTTATTTGGCTGCTATAACTTTGCTGCTGCTGCTGAATGTGGCATGGATCTGAAGCACATGCTCGTAGTTTCATTCACTTTAATATGAAATGAGACAGGCTACAGTGCTGCGAGCGCAGTATAACAGCAGACAGGACAGAAAGATTGTTTTTTACTGACATATGTCCTGAGAGCATCTCATCTGAAGCTCCTCATCACCTGTACACATTCTGCGCTCGTTTGACTCACGCCTGACGCTGAGGCGAAGTGGAGAGCGCATATTAAAAATCTCCTGATTGATGTGGCTGTAAAGATGTTCTGTGTCTACATAAATGCTATTCTTGTCAATAAAAAAGACAAGAATGAGTGGGGTGGCCAACCCTAGCTCTGCCCCGTGTTATTTTTAACGCATTTTTAACTGAAATAAATTAATCACCTGTGTTAAACACTCAAAAGAGTTTAAAGCATTCAAGCACAAGATGTGAAAGAACTCAATGTGTTCAGTGTGCACAAAGAGAGCCGCGTCTCACAGTCAGCGGACACCGAATTGAGTGTTCCCTCTTCTTGCTCTTGAACCGAGAAACACATACACGATGATGTCGAAATGTAGTTTTTAAAACAATTCATCTGTATTTAATGTACACAGTGAAGACTATGCAGTGCTCTTTTACATTTGATTACTCCGTTTATGTACCTGAATACATACAAACTTGAAAAACTAAAACAAACATGGTTTAATTTGTATCTTTGTTCAATGTATTTATTTGTGCTATTAACAGAATTTCAAACAGGGCAACCTGTACCGGACCCCGCAGACCTCAGCTATGGCCCTGTGTGTGTGTGTGTGTGTGTGTGTGTGTGTGTGTGTGTGTGTGTGTGTGTGTGTGTGTGTGTGTGCGTGTGTGTGTGTGTGTGTGTGCGTGTTTATGTGTTAGATTGACCCTGATGGCCTTTAATGTGTGACTGACTGCATGTGTTCCTGCTTTTCCTGATCCGCTCCGGGTGTTAATCCCACCTCTGGATGCTAAGAGTGTCGACACTTAATTCTCATAATCCCCTGAACACAACAACACACACTCCAGGCGTCCGCCGACTATTATCTCAGCGTCAGACACCCGTTCATCCGTCTGTGTCATGGCGAGGTCTCATTGTTTTCAGGGGAATTTCTGGGATTGGAGTGGTTTTTCCCGAAGGATGGACAGGTTGTTTACAGACTATTTTATATTTCTGGTCAAGTGTCAGAGCGCGAGAAGATAAATGTCACGCGTCTCTCTCACAGAGAACACACACTATTTTCTGTCAGCGGCTGAATCTCTGGTCGCCGTTTCATTAATCGTGTCGCTTTCCATGCTGATGTGAGAAAATGCTTTTCAATTTCAGATCAGAAAGCAATTTGCGCTGAAGAAAATGGAGACGGGTGTCAGTGGCGGCGGGCCGTCATGTCAGACTGTAATTATCAGACCGGTCTGTCTGTCAGACGCTAAACGCCCCAAAACCCAGCACTGACAGACATGAACCGGTTCACACACGAGCAGAAACACACACACGGTCACGTCTCAATCACAGATATGCACTCATCTACTGCTTCTGTCACGTATCTCACTGTCACTACTGTAGAGTTTGTTTACACCATTTTTAAGCAGAGTTTATTTCGACATTTTCTAGAATATGATTTTATTTTATTAAGGTTTTAGTCTTTCTCATGTTTTTATTTTGTTGTTTTTGAATTTACAGTCATTATATTTTTTATTTCAGTTTTAGATTTGCTCACTAGATAAAATAAAGGTTGTTTCCATTTTATTTAAAGTATTATTATTATTATTTGCTGTTTTAGTTTTGAATAATCCTGCCCTACAGAACTACAGTAATACGATTCAGACTCGTCTGCATCTCTGTCCTAATTTTCATTCTGGTGATTGTTTGTGCCGCAGATATCAGGCGCTTGGAGGAAAGCTGATTTCTGCGGATGTTGCCTGAGCATCTAATTTGAGGGCCGTTATTAATGCGCTGAAATACAGATCTAATCATTTGCTCTGCTGGTTATAACGCAGCCGCTCACATACGGACAGTAATTTGAGCAGAGATTGAGCTAATCAAACTCCTCAGTGATGCTGAAAGATGCCTGGAGAAAGAGAGACAGAGAGAGATGTGTGTTCGACATGACGGGACAATTACAGACAGACTAAGATAGATAGATAGAGAGAGAGAGAGAGAGAGAGAGTGTGAGGCTGGACAAACACACACACATCAAATGTTTTGGGGCCAGGGGCCCTTCACAGGGGAGATAATGTTCCCAGGCTTACTACAGTCTCCAAAGCACATCAACTGATCACTGGGGTTCCTCAAGGATCGGTTCTAGGACCCCTCCTCTTCTCCATATACAGGTGCATCTCAATAAATTAGAATGTCATGGAAAAGTTCATTTATTTCAGTAATTCAACTCAAATTGTGAAACTCATGAATTAAATAAATAAATGCACACAGACTGAATTAGTTTAAGTCTTTGGTTATTTTAATTGTGATGATTTTTGGCTCACATTTAACAAAAACTCACCAATTCACTATCTCAACAAGTTAGAATATGGTGACATGCAAATCAGCTAATCAACTCAAAACACCTGCAAAGGTTTCCTGAGTCTTCAAAATGGTCTCTCAGTTTGGTTCACTAGGCTACACAATCATGGGGAAGACTGCTGATCTGACAGTTGTCCAGAAGACAATCATTGACACCCTTCACAAGGAGGGTAAGCCACAAACATTCATTGCCAAAGAAGCTGGCTGTTCACATAGTGCTGTATCCAAGCATGTTAACAGAAAGTTGAGTGGAAGGAAGAAAAAGATGCACAACCAACCGAGAGAACCGCAGCCTTATGAGGATTGTCAAGCAAAATCCATTCAAGAATTTGGGTGAACTTCACAAGGAATGGACTGAGGCTGGGCTCAAGGCATCAAGAGCACCACACACAGACGTGTCGAGGAATTTAGCTACAGTTGTCATCAGAGGCGTCTTACCTGGGCTAAGGAGAAGAAGAACTGTACTGTTGCCCAGTGGTCCAAAGTTCTCTTTTCATATGAGAGCAAGTTTTGTATTTAATTTGGAAACCAAGGTCCTAGAGTCTGGAGGCAAGGGTGGAGAAGCTCATAGTCCAAGTTGCTTGAAGTCCAGTGTTAAGTTTCCACAGTCTGTGATGATTTGGGGTGCAATGTCATCCGCTGGTATTGGTCCATTGTGTTTTTTGAAAACTAACGTCACTGCACCCGTTTATCTAGAAATGTTGGAGCTCTTCATGGATCCTTCTGCTGACCAGCTTTTTAAAGATGCTGATTTCATTTTCCAGTACGATTTGGCACCTGCCCACACTGCCAAAAGCACCAAAAGTTGGTTAAATGACCATGGTGCTGGTGTGCTTGACTGGCCAGCAAACTCACCAGACCTGAACATAGAGAATCTATGGAGTATTGTCAAGAGGAAAATGAGAAACAAGAGACCAAAAAATGCAGATGAGCTTAAGGCCACTGTCAAAGAAACCTGGGCTTCACACCACCTCAGCAGTGCCACAAAATGATCACCTCCATGTCACGCCGGATTGAGGCAGTAATTAAAGCAAAAGGAGCCCCTACCAAGTATTAAGTACATATACAGTAAATGAACATACTTTCCAGAAGGCCAACAATTCACTAAAAATGTTTTTTTTATTGGTCTTGTGAAGTATTCTAATTTGTTGAGTGAATTGGTGGGTTTTTGTTAAATGTGAGCCAAAATCCTCACAATTAAAAGTACCAAAGACTTAAACTACTTCAGTGTGTGTACATTGAATGTATTTAATACACAAGTTTCACAATTTGAGTTGAATTACTGAAATAAATGAACTTTTCCACGACATTCTAATTTATTGAGATGCACCTGCACACTACATCACTGTGTCCCATCATAAAGGCACATGGCTTCTCCTACCATTTCTACGCTGATAACACACAGCTCTATCTCTCTTTTCAACCAGATGATCCAACGGTAGCTGCACGGATCTCAACGTGCCCTGGAGAACATCTCGGCACGGATGAAAGAACATCACCTACAGCTCAACCTGGCAAAGACTGAGCTTTGAACCATTTTAAATATACATATGAATGCATGAATGAAGGCACAAAACATTAACAATTTGATCTTTCAAAATGATTTATTTATTTATGTGTCGTAGATCAAACCGAGAGAGAGAATATGCAGACGACAGATTTCTGTGCTTTAATTTTCACAGAGCCTCGTTCATATCGACATTGGACTAAGTGTACAGCAACTACTTCTGATTTATTCAATAAAAAAATGACAAATTCTGTAACATACCAGTACATTACGTTTTAATAACTTCTGTGATACAGTCCACCTTTTCCACATTACCCTAGGACGATTTCACGGCACCAGAACCCCTGATCTAACAAACGACGTTCAGACATTTATAGTCTCAGAAGTGTCTGAACACATTCATCGTTAGCACAAACCGCATTACACAAGTGTGAAAATGGTTTCCTCTGGTTTCTGTCTTTAGCGTGTTGTTGCGTCACATGTGTGATTCGTAACATGACACAAACATTCACACATTGCTCTGAACATTAGAAGTGTGTATGATGTGATCACGTGGCAAGATGTAGATGAGCGCTGCTAGCTCTCAGGCGAGAGGTTTTCTCATATTCACGTAACTGATGAGAGTTTGCTCTGCATCCCGCTGACACACCATTACATCTGATACCACACTAATGACCTGGGCCCATATTTATCAAGCCTCTAAGAACTACTCTCAAGAACACTGCTAAGAATTGATTTAAGTGAAAAAAAATTATTGGCTCATCTCAGTCGTAATTTTAGCGAAGTGTAGGACTAAATCTTAAGAGTCAGTCTTAGAGATGATTCAAGACACTTTGCTGATTCTGGATGACGACATACGCATGAACCAATCACTGAATAGATTTTCTTAATTAAGAATATTCTCCGAAAATTCACATTGAATGCTCAAAGTCCTAATAGGAGTTTACATTCAACACACATTTGACAATAAACCATTTTCAAGATAATACATTATGGCAAGAAAACAAAGCGTCATCAAGTCAATTTAGGGTGCCAACAGACAATAGTAGTGTAACGACTAGTCAAAGATATCGCCTGTTACTGATGCCTTTGACGACAGCGAGACGATTATTATTATTATTATCAGTCAAAAATAGACTATCTTTAGTGATGAAGCGCAGAGAGCAGCTTCTGAAACTTGCTGATCAGCTCTGGTGGCCGTGGATCTGTAAATAAGGGATAAGAGATGTGTTCATTGTACAGTCTAGATCGCATAATACTCGCGCCAGACTGAAGTCAGTTATGATGTTCTTTGGTAATGTAAATGTTCTTTGCTCGTTTTGAATAAGTGAGAAAATGTAACCGTTTGATTAACTGCTCAGGAACATTATTCCTCCTAAAGATTAGCGTACGTCTCCTCGGCGCCATCACAAGCCCCTGCTGGCAACTCCTAACCACTCGAGAGACTGTCTTAAATAACTGGGAGAGTAAGAGTGATTCTTAGCTTTAAGATATTTGATAACGTGCTTTTATACCTAAGTTTGAAAGTAGGAGTACATTTCATGAATTCTCAGCACTTAAGACGTGATGAACTCCACATCAAACACTGCAGATCTGCCACTGACGGCAAGACATTTCTTTAAAAGAGAGATAATGATATATGATAACTCATAATCAGAGCCGCCAATCTAATGATTTAATTTAACACTTAGATAATCACACTGTATGTATAAATTACTGTAATCAGAAACATCAGTTTATATTTAATTCAATTTCTACACACACATGAGATATTGAAAAACAGTTTTCAACATTGATAATAATCAGAAATGTTTCTTGAGCAGTATATTATTATGATTTCTGAAGATCATGTGACACTGAAGACTGGAGTAATGATTCTGAAAATACAGCTTTGATAACAGAAATAAATTACAGTTTAACACATTCACATAGAAAACAGCTGATTTAAATTAGAATCATTTTTTACAGTTTTTTTTTATTAAATATTAATGCAGACTTGGTGGGCAGAAGAGATGTCTTTCAGAAACATGAAATAATCTTACTGAATTTTGGCCACCAGAGCACACACACACACACACAGCATTAGTTCTAGCATTGCCTGGCATCTCAGTAATTAATTCATCAAACTAAAATGCAGTCAATCAAACATAAAAGTTTATTTACACACACACACACACACACACACACACACACACACACACACACACACACACACACACACACACGCACGATCAATCCAATTAATAAAATGCCTGTAATTTTATTGCCACTGATGCTTGCATAGAGAACAACCACAGGCTCAGCACCCACCTACTTCCACTCACTATTACGAATTTACATCCCCTCCAGAAGTCTGAGATCTGCTAGTGAGCGACGCCTCGTGGTACCATCACAGAGAGGCTCAAAATCACTCTCCAGAACATTCTCGTTCACTATTCATGGCTGGTGGAATGACCAGCACCTAGAGTTTACCACATGGAGATATGAAACACGGACAAAAGAACTAAACTTAATCCCATTAAAGGGATATTTCACCCAAAATGAACTATCTGTTTTCATTCAAATCAAAGCGTAAATATTCGTAGAAGACGTATCTGACACAGAAGAGCACGAACGGTTTAATAAAGTCGTTATTTTAGTTTTCTTTGCACACAAATGTATTCTCGTAGCTTTGTAAAATTACGGTTGAGCCACTGGTGTCACATGGATTATTTTAACGATGTCCTTGCTACGTTTCTGGACCTTGATCCTGTTAGGACCCTTGCTGTCTATGGAGGCTCAGAAAACTCTCCGATTCCATCAAACATATGTTAATTAATGAGGTCTCACGGGTTTGAAACAACATTAGGAGGAGTATTTAATTACATAATTGTCATTGTTGGGTGAACTAACCCTTTAAAGAGAAATTGATCTTACTCCAAAAACACCCGTTAACCTTGTAGCTGCAAACATTTAGGCTACATTAATTTATGTAATTTTATAATATTATTAATGTAATGATAGGTAAATGTAGCCTACATTATAGCCTATTTATTTACCCTCACTCTACAACAAATGTTTTCAATATAACAGTATTTAGTATAACTTTTAAATAAAACACAAAAGAGGCTATGGTGGCCTTCATTATACACAGCATACAAGCAACACTGAAACGTCTCATCCACAAGAATCCAAATATTTCAATTTTTGCCATATTTATAACTTTTGGTTGCTAAAATATTATTAATTATGTAGCCTAAATAAGGCTTTATACTTCACTCATGTTCTAATATCCGCATAAAATCCTTCACATGTGCAAAAATGATTGTTTGACAAACAACAATGTAAACTAGAATGTACATTTCCAGAAGAAAATGTGAAATGGTGCTTGCAGTGGCAAAAAACACCACCCGGTTGCTAGGGTAATGTACATGATTGAATACGAGCCAACAACCATGTCTGTACGGGATTTCTGGGTGGTTGCTAGGGCATTGCTAGGCAGTTGCTAGGGTGCTCTAGGTGGTTGCTAGGCGGTTGCTAGGGTGTTCTGGGTGGTTGCTAGGGTGTTGCTAGGCGGTTGCTAGGGTGTTCTGGGTGGTTGCTAGGGCATTGCTAGGATGTTCTGGGTGGTTGCTAGGGTGTTCTGGGTGGTTGCTAGGGTGTTCTGGGTGGTTGCTAGGGTGTTGCTAGGCGGTTGCTAGGGTGTTCTGGGTGGTTGCTAGGGTGTTGCTAGGAGGTTGCTAGGGTGTTCTGGGTGGTTGCTAGGGTGTTGCTAGTTGGTTGCTAGGGTGTTCTGGGTGGTTGCTAGGGCGTTGCTAGGCGGTTGCTAGGGTGTTCTGGGTGGTTGCTAGGGTGTTGCTAGGTGGTTGCTAGGGTGTTCTGGGTGGTTGCTAGGCGGTTGCTAGGGTGTTCTGGGTGGTTGCTAGGGTGTTGCTAGGTGGTTGCTAGGGTGTTCTGGGTGGTTGCTAGGGTGTTGCTAGGTGGTTGCTAGGGCGTTGCTAGGCGGTTGCTAGGGTGTTCTGGGTGGTTGCTAGGGTGTTGCTAGGTGGTTGCTAGGGTGTTCTGGGTGGTTGCTAGGCGGTTGCTAGGGTGTTCTGGGTGGTTGCTAGGGTGTTGCTAGGTGGTTGCTAGGGTGTTCTGGGTGGTTGCTAGGGTGTTGCTAGGTGGTTGCTAGGGCGTTGCTAGGCGGTTACTAGGGTGTTTTGGGTGGTTGCTAGGGTGTTGCTAGGTGGTTGCTAGGCGGTTGCTAGGGTGTTCTGGATGGTTGCTAGGGTGTTGCTAGGTGGTTGCTAGGGTGTTCTGGGTGGTTGCTAGGGTGTTCTGGGTGGTTGCTAGGCGGTTGCTAGGGTGTTCTGGGTGGTTGCTAGGGTGTTGCTAGGTGGTTGCTAGGGTGTTCTGGGTGGTTGCTAGGGCGTTGCTAGGCGGTTGCTAGGGTAATCTGGGTGGTTGCTATGGTGTTACTAGGTGGTTGGTAGTTGTCACAGATGGTTACTATGGAGTTTGTAGCATTTTATTGGCATGATTTAGCACTTAGCTAAGCGCTATTAGCATGTAGCTATTCCCTGCTAGCATGTGTAGCATGTAGCAAGTCCTGTTTGCTAGCATGAGTCAAAAGAGCCATAGAAAGTCAATGGGGCAACTTTGGGATGCTCCTGCCCCCCAGGGGTGCAACTTTTACCCCATTTTGAGGTATGGTCTTACAGAGCCTGCCAGCCTCTTCAAATGTGGCAAATTTCACATTTCTGTGAAATCCACTCTCTGAGCTACGAGGCGCCAAAGTTTTTCGCAATGTTAAGTCTATGCGTTTTTTTTGGCCGCTATTTTGCCCCTGGGGCGAACATCGCACCGATCGCTTATAAAAGTCATAGCACACCATTCTCGACAGGGCCGCACGCTTTGACACCTCATTCATGGCTCTGTGACAAAACTGCGGAGGAGTAGCCACGAAAAAGTGGAATTTGGAAATGGCGAATAACACTAATGTTGCCTTGCCATATATGGCAAGCACCATTAATAAACAAAAAATGTAAATAAACTTGTATGTTTGATTGACTGCATTTTAGTTTGATGATTGAATTGAGATGCCAGGCAACGCTAGAACTAATGCTGTGTGTGTGTGTGTGTGTGTGTGTGTGTGTGTGTGTGTGTGAGTGAGTGAGTGAGTGGAGTGAGTGAGTGAGTGAATGTGTGTGTGCGTGTGTGTGTGTGCGTGTGTGTGTGAGTGAGTGAGTGAGTGTGAGTGTGCGAGTGTGTGTGAGAGAGAGTGTGCGAGTGTGTGTGTGTGTGAGTGTGTGAGTGAGTGAGTGAGTAAGTGAGTGAGTGAATGTGTGTGAGTGAGTGAGTGAGTGAATGTGTGTGTGTGTGTGTGTGTGTGTGTGTGTGTGTGTGTGTGTGTGTGTGTGAGAGTGAGGAGTGAGTGCGAGTGTGTGTAGAGAGAGGCGAGTGTGTGTGTGGAGGAGTGAGTGAGGAGAGGAGTGAGGAGTGAGTGAGCAGTGTGTGGGAGGTGTGCGAGTGTGTGAGTGGTGTGTGTGTGTGTGTGTGTGTGTGTGTGTGTGTGAGTGAGTGTGTGAGTGAGTGTGTGTGAGGCATTTCTGTGTGTGTGTGTGTGTGTGTGTGCGTGTGTGTTGTACCAGTGCGATCAGATGGATTAAATCAAACAAATATATAAAGAAATACAAGGCATTAAGAGTGTCACAAAAACGAGCGTAGCCTATACTTGTTCCAGTTTTTTCCTTTTGTTTATGTTAATTATATTAAGCATATAGCCTATTATATATTCTGTGTAGTCCTATTTATTTTATTCCTTTTATAGACTTAAATTCAGTCTTTCTCCTTTCACAGAAGTGCTGCATGTGTGTGATGCGTGAATGCTCATGGTTAGTGCATTACGCTGCTATTTGCGCATATAAAGCTAAAGCCCTTAATAAAACAAAAACAAAAGACATTCTAATCTTACTAGTCAGTGATCGACTAACGAGCTTCGGTTGTTGGTCAGGAAAATAGCCACGATATGTATATGCAGCGTGCACAAGCGGAGACCAGACGTGAGATTTGATCGTAGCCACCGCTCACGTCCATAGTGATAAAATCCAAGTTTTGTGTTGAAACGACCGTACGCACACTTTTCTGTCATAAGTTCGTTTCGTAAATGAGGCACACTATCTCTCATCACAGTGACTGAGTGTCTAATACACTAATACGATATACTAATATCTAATACGAATACCGATGACTGATCTGCACATAAACACACGGATTACAATAATAACTCACAGTCCATCTGTCTATGAAGCATGAGATCTGTATGTCTTTTTCAGCAATGATCTGTAGGTCTATTGACCTGTCTGTAAGCTGATGTCACTTCCTGCAGTCTCTAGCCGTTTCCATCACTGTTTTGTGTGTGTGTGTGGTATCAGTGATGTCCTTAAAAAAAAAAATTTAAAGATGTGTGTGTCTCACTGTGTGTGGTGGTTTTGACTTGGGTTAGTGCAAATAACAGTGGATGGAAATTGTCCTGAGATGCATCAAAAAGTGCTTTTCTCGTGTGTGTGTGACAACCAGCTGATCTCGTGTTGAAATATTGTGTGTGTGGTCATTCATTGAGCTGGTCTG
>CM050413.1:42241571-42279071 GCA_027564155.1 Gymnocypris eckloni scoliostomus | reverse complement strand
TCTGATCTGTGAGTCGTGTAGAGTGAGGCCAGGGGCTGCAGATCGCTCCAGACTGAGCGCCAGTTCATTGATATAGATGTTAAATAATGTTGGGCTTAAGCAGCAGCCCTGTCTCACTCCACGCTCCTGGGAGAGATACCTTGTACGTTTGGTGTTGATTTTTACGCCACATTTACTTTCAGTGTACATTGATTTGATGAGGTCATAGGTTTTACCTCCTATTCCACTTTCAATAAGTTTGTAGAATAGTCCTTGGTGCCAGATTGAGTCAAACGCTTTTTTAAAGTCAATAAAGCATGCATATATTTTCCCTTTATCTTGATGAACGTGTTTTTCAATCAGAGTGTGTAATGTATAGATGTGATCAGATGTACGGTAATTTGGTAAAAATCCGATTTGACTTCTGCTCAGTACATTGTGTGTGGTGATGAAGTCTAGTAGTCGAGCATTTATTATGCTACAGAATAACTTTCCCAGGTTGCTGCTCACACAGATGCCTCTGTAGTTGTTAGGATCAAATTTATCTCCGTTTTTAAAGATTGGTGTTATCAAGCCTTGATTCCAGATGTCGGGGAAGTAACCTACATGCAGGATCACATTGAATAGTTTTAGAACGGCTAATTGGAGCTTGCTGCTTGTGTGTTTTATCATTTCATTTAATATCCCATCAGGTCCTGATGCTTTTTGGAGTTGGAGGTTTTGATTTTTCTTTAAGTTCTTTGTCGGTTATTGGGAAATCTAATGGGTTTTGGTTATCTTTGATTGTTAATTCTAGTTTTTCTAATTGGTTGATTGTTTGATTTTGCTCACAGTTCGTGTCTGTTTGTACTTTATTAAACAATGTTTGGAAAAGACTTTCCCATATTTCTCCATTTTGAATGGGCAGTTCTTCATGATCAGTTTTTTTCAGGTTGTTCCAATTATCCCAAAATTGGTTTGTGTTCACTGACTTCTCGATTATTGTTAGTTGTTTTTGGGTGTATTGTGCTTTTTTGGTTCTGAGTGAATGTCTGTATTGTTTTAGTGTTGCGCAGTAAAGATGACGGATCTCTGCATTATTGGGATCGTTATGTTTCTGATTTGACAATGTTCTCAGGTTTTTGCGAATAGTTTGGCAGGTCTGATCAAACCAATTTTTGTCATTTTTGAGGATTTGTTTTTGTCCATTTTTTGTTTTCAATTTGGATAGTTTTGCTGATTTTTCAAATATGTAATTGATATCTTTTACAGCAAGATTGACCCCTTCATTAGTGTGAGCATAGGTGTTATTTAGGAAGTTATCTATCAGCGCTTGTATTTTTTGGCTGCTAAGTGCTTTCTGATATTCTTCAGCGCTGTTTTCACCCCATCTGTATGGTTTTCTGATGTTGTACAGGTTACTGGGCTTTGTGTTAATGTTATTTTCAGTCTTTTTGAGATACGCAGTGATTTGACTGTGATCAGACAGAGGGGTCAGTTCTCTAACGGTGAATGATCTGAGAGATGAAGGATCTATGTCTGTTATCATATAATCAACTGTGCTATTCCCAAGAGGTGAGCAAAATGTGAATCTCCTAAAGTGTCCCTCGTAGCCTACCGTTGATGATATACAGACCCAGGCTTCGACAGAGCTGCAGGAGGTCTTTTCCATTCTTGTTTACTGTATGGTCGTGGTTATTTCTGTGGATATGGGAGAAAGTGTTGTTAATAACAGTCAATTTGTTGTTGATGTATTTGCTCCCTTGTGTGTCGGTGAAGTCCGGCTGTAGTCCTGTTCTTGCGTTCAGGTCCCCGCAGATGAGCACGTTTCCCTGGGCCTGGAAGTGGTTCGTCTCTTCCTCTAATGTGGAGAACATGTCTTCGCTGTAGTAGGGGGACTCTGATGGCGGGATGTATATGGCACACAGGAATATATCTTTTCTGGATGAGAGCAGTTCCTTGTGGATTTTAAGCCAGGTGTAGTATTTGCCTTGCTTTACTGTGTTGATGTGGTTGTGGAGTTTTGATTTGTACCAGATTATTTGTCCTCCTGAGTCTCTTCCCTGTCGGACTGTGCTGAGTTTTGTGATGGTAGGATGATTTCTCTGTAGTTGGGTGGGCAGTGGGTGATTGTCTGCCCTGCTCCATGTCTCCTGTAGAATTATAATGTCCATCTCCTTGATGCTCTTCTGGAATTCTGTGTTTAAACTCTTCAGCCCAAATGCTGATGAATTCAAGCCTTGAATGTTCCACATTGATATCGAAAGAGTCATTTCAAGAGTTCAATGTATAGAGTTCTTGTTTTCAAAAATAGAGGTAATCCTTTTCTAATGTAATCTAATATATTTAAAAATAATGTTGTTGTTGTTTTTTTTCTTTTTCTTTTTTCTCGTTGTTAGGCAGATGCTTGTATGCTGTGTGGACCCTCATGCTGTCAGCTGGGCACTGATGTAGTTCAGCAGCTGTCTGATCTCGCTCATCTCCAGTGTATTTGCTGGTCCTTTCAGGGCCTGAGCGTAGCTCCTGGAGTGTGGAAGTGGTGCTGAGATCGGTGTGTTATCAGCTGAGGATGCATGGGCGGGTGGGAGGCTGGTTTCTGCTGGTGATGGGCCCATCCTAGTGTCTCTCTCTCTCTCGCTCTGACTCTCTCTCTCTCTCTCTCTCTCGCTCTGACTCTCTCTCTCTCTCTCTCTCTCTGACTCTCTCGCTCTCTCTCTCTCTCTCGCTCTGACTCTCTCTCTCTCTCTCTCTCTCTCTCTCTCTCTCTCTCTCTCTCTGTTTGCGCATGTGCGAGTGAGTGGAGTGTTGAGCGTGGAATGTGTGAGCAGGAGTGGTTATTCTTTCTTTCTTTTGTTTTTAATATTCTTTAGTTTTTTTAAAGTGTTTTTTTGTAATTAGCGGTTAAGTAGTTGTAGTGCTGGGAGCTGGGCATCTCTAGGGAAGGAGAGTTTTAGCCATTTAACTAGACGGCATGCGGTCAAAATTGATTCAGTGTTTGGAGTTGAGGATTGTAGTTTGGCCGTAGGCACATTAATTGGTTATGAGAATATTTTGTCAGCCTCAAGAATGAATAGTGCTGTTGTTATTTTTGTTAAGACGATTGAATTAGCAAATCAACTAGTGGAGACAGGTGTAGAAATCAATGGAATTTTCACTCAGGTGCTTCCCCTTTCTTCCCGTCGAAATGTGTAATGTTATCCATTTATAACAAATGAGGTATTAGCAGAAATTATGTCGCGATATGGCAAAATAGTTTCGACAATAAAAATGATTGCAATTGGGAGCAAGTATTCCTTGCTGAAACATGTGGAGTCTTTCCGACGTTATGTCTACATGATTTTAAAAGACAACACTGAAGAGTTGGATCTGACTTGAAATTTTAGTCACGAAAAGTTTCAACTATGTGATTTATGTCACTACGAAATTCAATGAAGTGTTTTGGATGCAAGGAAAATGGACATCTTGTACGTGATTGTCCTAGGAAAGCGGCCCAAACTGATAAAAGGGTTGAGTCAAATGCCGCTAATGAAGGTGTTGGAGTAGCGTGGAATGAAATGACTGTTGATGCGGAGGTTCCAGGGCCTAGTGTAGCTCGTGCTGTAGATACGGAGCAAAATAATGAGGTGATACCGAATAAACTAACTGTTACAAGCGTGAAGGAACTGTTGGTTGTTGGTAAAAATCCCGTAGAGGGTGACCGGAAATAGATTCCATGGTGGAATCAGAAGATGGCTACAATGTGGTAGATTCTGGAGAACAGATGTTGATAGACCAACATTTAGGTGGATCGGTACTTGAATTGGATGACTATTCTTTTAAAGCACCGCAAAAAAGGAAGTCAATGGAACGACATCTAGTAAGTCAATGAAAAAAGCTGATGTTCGGGAAGTCAGTCAGACTGATACGGACAGTGAGGGTGAGGCGTCAGAATGCAGCTTCACAGGTAGTTTGACTGGGAGCGGGTTTTCAAGTCAAGTATATAATGTACATGACATCAGACATTTTTTAAAGGTGACAAAAAGCATGAGAAGAGTCAAAATTGAGGATTTTTCTCAGACATCCCACAATTTATTGAGAAAGTTAAATTGTTTAGAAGTGAGAGTCAATTTTCTGATCCGGAAGTTTTTCGTTTGAAATAAATTCTCACCAAATGAAATGCTCAGTCAGAACAAAGTGAAAGCAGTCAGAATGGTTAAAGGTTGTTATTCTTTTCTGGGTTTGCCGTTTTTCTTTTTGGGGGGCGTCTCTTTTCCTTCTAATGGGAGTAGTACATTTTGTCTCATTAAATATTAATGGTGCAAGAGAGAGTAGGAAAAGAGCGCAGATTTTTGAAACAATGAAACAGAAAAGAATAGATGTTTTCATTTTGCAAGAGACTCACAGTGATTTGGGAAATGCAGTGGAGTGGGCAATGGGTTTTGACGGGCGATCGGTTCGGAGTCATTCTACTTCAGTTAGTGGTGGCGTTGCAATTTTGTTTTCAAAGAGTTGTATACCAGTACATTATAAAGTTGAGGAAATAATTAAAGGCAGATTGCTAAAAATTAAAGCCTCTTATGAGAACAATTTTTCTTTTGTATTGATTCCAAATACTGCTGTTGTGTCTAAACACTAAACACTTTGCACATGTGACTGAGATCCTGAAGATTTTCCTGAAGATGTTTATTGTTGGGTGGAGATTTTAATTGTACTGAAAATGTGCTAGATAGGAATCATATAGAGCCACATATGCAGTCACGTAAAAGGTTAGTTCAGTTGATGAGATCCCATGATATTTTTGATATTTGGAGGAACATTTATTACACGCAAAGACAATATAATTGGGTACTTTAATAACAAACTGTTAGGTGATAAACATTTTAAAGATGTTTTTTAAGGCTTTTTGGGGTAATGTAAAATTAACAAAGTCTTCTTTTCAAACTTTGCAGCAGTGGTGGGAGTTTTTTAAAGTTCAAACTAAACAACTTTGTCAACAATATACTCACAACGTCACAAAGGATAAGATTAGGTCAATAAGAAAACTAGAAGAGGATTTAGTTAAACTTCAAGAGCTCTTGGAGTTAACAAAAAATAAAATAGAGAAAAAGTATTTTAGGAAAAAGAAAGCTTCTTTGAATGAATTGTTAGATTTAACCATACAAGGTGCTATTATTAGATCTCGTTTTCAAAACATTGAGTCTATGGAAATTATTTTTTAACCTAGAAAAAAAAAATGGGAAGAATAGACATATTCATGCTTTACGTTCAGAAACGGGAGTCATTTTATTAAACTCTGAAGACATTAGAAAGAGAGCAGTCAAATTTTATGAATATCTGTATAAAACTGAGTTGTGTACACAGATTTCAAATAATGTTTTGTCTTGACAATTTGCAGAAGGTAAGAAAATTGTAATGAAGTAATCAGTAAAGCATTGACTATGGAAGAATTAGAGAAGGCCTTGAATAGTATGGGGAATGGAAAAACAACGGGAATTGATGGTTTCTCAGTCGAACTTTATAAGACATGTTGGTCCTGATTTGCTGGTAGTTCTCAATCAGAGTTTATCTGATGGACAGTTACCCAGAAGCTGCCGTAGAGCGGTTATCACTCTGCTCCCCAAAAAAAGGGGATTTAAATGAAATGAAAAATTGGAGCCCGGAAGTCTTTTATGTAATTATTATAAATTACTGTCAAAAGTAATGGCGAATAGACTAGGAGATGTTTTAGATCAAATAATTCATCCGGATCAAACATATTGTGTTCCAGGTAGAAGAATTGCTGATAATATTTATTTTGTAAGAGATGTTTTAGATAATAGCAAAGTTGTATTTGATTTTGGTTTAATTTCAATCGACCAAGAGAAGGCTTTTGACAGGGTCGAACATAGTGTTTTAACAGCCGTTGGTTTTAGTTCTGACTTTATATCTATGATTAAAGTTATGTATTGTGACGTTGAGAGTATATTGAAGATAAATGGTGACTTATGCTCTTCTTTTAAGGTTTTAAGAGGGGTCAGACAAGGTTGTGCTCTTTCTGGCATGTTGTACACTTTGGCTATAGAACCTCTTTTTAAATAAGTTAAGAATTGGCATGTGTGGTTTACAGATTTTAAAAAGCATTGAAACTGTTAAATTATCAGCTTATGCTGATGATGTGGTTGTGTTAATCAGCAATCAAAAGGATGTGAATGTGATGTTACAAACATTACATAAAAAACAATGTTGAATGTTGAAGGGGCTTTTGAGAAAGTAAAAGGGCGCCTTGATAAGTGGAATCTTTTGGTTCCAAAGATGTCATATAAAGGATGACTTTTGATTATACATAATTTAGTAGCCTCTACTCTCTGGCATTGTTTAAGTTGCATAGATCCCCCAGTAGATCTCCTATTTAAGATTCAGTCATGTTTAGTAGATTTATTTTGGGACAAGTTGCACTGGGTACCAAAAAGTGTTCTTTACCTTCCTAAAGAAGAAGGAGGGTTTGGACCGGTGCATAAACAAAGTCGAACAGCTGCTTTCAGGATTCAGTTCATACAAAGACTTTTAACAGAGAATTCAGAGAATTTAAACTGGAAGAAAGCAGCCTTCTCTATATTGAGAGGGTTTGAAGGCATGGGATTGGATGGAGCCTTATTTTGGCTAGATCCGCAAAAGCTGAAACTACGTTTTCTGATTTTTATCGAAATCTTTTTAAAGTGTGGACCTTGTTCGAGATTCCAAAAGGACTGTGAACTCTTTGTATTGGCTGTTGCAAGAGCCATTCAATTTTGGCTCACATTTGGCTTTGACCAGTGAACCGAGGTACTCTGTGACAGAAGAAAATCTTCTCAACTCTGGACTTTTAAATATTGGGCAAGTTTTACAAGTAGCCGGAGCCACATTTTTCAGATGTGATTGCTACGACTGAGAAGATGGGGATGAGATCTTTCCGACTGGTTGCCAGAGCACTTGACAAGTGGAAGACCGCTTTGTCTGACAAAGAATTTAAATTGTTATTGGATTACTTATTGGGGCTTGTAAATCCAGATTGTACAGATTCTTTCCCTGACTTATATTTAATTCCCATAATGGACAATTGTGAAGGTTGTTTCTTAGAAGTTAATAATTTGATTGTGAAGGGCTCAGCTATTACTTCTGGAAAGGTCTGTCAAAACTTTAAAAATGTATACACCTTGGCGTAAGATGCTTAATTTGAATGAGTCTGAAAAACCTGAGTGGAGAGTATTGTATAAGTCACCATTATCTAAGAGAATTGGAGATTTGCAATGGAGGTTGTTTCACGGTGCTATTGCAGTGAACGCTTTTGTTTCTGTAATTAACCCGGATGTGGATCAAAATTGTTGTCTTCCATGCGTTTATGCAGTGTTCTAGACTGACATCTTTGTTTAGTGTTTTGAATAACATTTTTAATTGTTTTAATGAGTGTTTTTCAATGAAGAAATGTATTTGTGGTTTCAAATATTCACAGAATCGTAAATATCAGTGTCAGTTGTTTAATTTTATATTGGGACATGCTAAAATGGCAATTTATATTACAAGAAAATAAAAAATGAGCATGTGGTTTGTAATGATTTAAAGGCAGTGTTTACTAATTTTACCAGAATTTTTATCGATTTTAATTATTATAAATTAATGAATGATCTTGCAAAGTTTGAATTGATTTGGTGTTTAAACTGAGCTTTGTGTGAGATTTTTGAGGATTAATTAATTGTTCTAATCTAAAGTTGTGTATATTGTCTGTGATTAATGTTGGATTCAAATTGTATCTGTCTTATATTGTAATAAAAGTGGTTTGAGATCTCAATCTCTCTCTCTCTCTATCTCATGTGTGAGAGCGACTGTGACTCATTCGGGCTTTTCTGTTTAATTTATTTCTTATGTTCTTTTTAATTTATTTGTTTGTTTTCTGCATCACGTATGAATAAGACAATAGTGGTGTTTTTGAAAAGAGAAGCGCTGGTTAATGAGTTAACCGTGAATGAAATTTGGTTGAAGGAAACTTTTGTTTCTGTAACTCCTTTATCGGCTTTATAGAATTACTTTATAGGATTACCTTTATAGGATTACTGTTTCTAATATACTGCCTTTCGTGTCTAACGAAGTAGTTTAAAAATTGCGAGTCCGGTGAAATCAATTCCTTTGGGATGTAAGAACAGCATGCTGAAGCCTGTTTTGTCTTTTAGAAGACAGGTCTATATGTTCTTGACCACACCAGGTAAATCATTGGAGATTTATTTTCGTGTTAATCATGGTGAGAGTTCATATATGGTCTATGCGAGCACAGAAAACCTAAGGTGCTTTGACTGCGGCGAATTGGGACACAAAATAACGGTTGCCGTCATCAGAACAAATAACTGAAAGTGAACATTCAGAGAGAAACGAAAGTTTACAAAAACCTGAAGTAAACAGTGTGAAGTCTACAGATGAGGTGAGTGAAGACTGATAATAAACAGAGAAGTGAAAAGCCGAGTTGTGGTTACGTTGGAAAAGTTGATGCAAGTAAAGAATTGGATGAGGTTGTAAATGTTGCTGAAATGGATAGAGAGGATGAAACATGTGGGGATCAGGTAGGATGATGATTTGGAAGTATTCTCTCAATGTACGGATGAGGGATCAAGGGATGATGACCAATGGTTAGATGGCTTGGATGTGGCAAAGGACTTGTATACTGTTGATGAAAATAAGGACAAAAGGAAAAGTGAGAGTTGAAGTAAGGACCTTTTCTCCAGATTTGGAGAAGTTTATAGCTTCTGTGGCATGGATAAAGAAAAACAGATATTACAAAAGAAGTATCACAGCAAAAAGGTTTCCGTCTAAAAAAGCACATAACTGTAGTAAAGCAAAAGGTTAGTAAAGCAAGGTCAACAAGTAGATGAATCACTATGGCTTGTTTTTTTCTTTATCTTGTATTTGTTTTCTTTACTGTTCTCTATCTTATATCTTTTCATGGGGGTCTTAAGAGTAGGATCTCTTAATGTTAATGTTTGAGAGATACAGTAAAGAATGATGCTTTGTTAGAACTTAAGTTAAAAAATATTAATGTAATCTTCTTGCAAGAAACGGGATAGCGATTACAGGAATGAGGTAGATTGGGGGAGATTACTTGTAGTGAGAGTAGAAATTAGTAATCTTGTTTTTGTGAATATCTATGCTCCTAATAAAGGGAATGTTAGAATTCATACTTTTAATAAATTGGAACATGTTTTACGACAACAGAAAGATATTGATTACATCATCTTATGAGGTGATTGGAATTGTACACTCAATTTTACAATACAGAAGATCCTCATCCGAAGTCTGCTGCTGTTTTAGGGAATATTATTGAATCGTGTTATTTTACTGATGTGTGGAGAGCGACAAATCTAAGCACACAACAGTACACTTGGGTGAAATTTAGTAATGCGATGGTGTCTGCTGCACGTTTGGATCGTTTTAATGTATCAGATAATATGACAAATTGAATTTGGCATTCTTGCATTGCTTTCTCTGATCATAAGTTGATTACAATTGACTGTAGTGTGGAAAAGAGAGCATGTAAAAGCTGTTACTGGCATTTCAATGTTAAACTCTTGAATTACAAAAGGTTTTGTGATGTTTACCAGAACTTTTGGGAAACATGGAAAAAAGAAAAAGAAAGATGCGAGTATTATACAGTTGTGGGAAATTGTAAAGATGCATATTAAAAGGTTTTTGTCAATAACAATATGTTTCTCATTCCACAATGTGTATGAAAATGACATTAGAATGGTTTGAAAAATAAATTTATGCTGTCGAGGAAAATATGTTTGTTACCAATTCAATTAATTTACAAGAAAAGTGGACACTTGAAACAAGAATTGTGTTCGGTTTTAAATGTAAAAGTTAAAACGGCCCTTGTAAGAAGCAGATTTGTGTCTATAAGGGATATGGATGGTCCAACATCTTATATTTTTATCTTAGAATGTAAAGTTGGACAAAAAAATATAAAGTATTGGTTAAAAGACAATAATGGACATTATACAGAGGATCCAATCAAAATGCGTCAAATCGCTGTGGACTTTTATTCTGATCTCTATGCCATGGACAATACAGATGAACTGAATAGAGATGAATTGCTGAAAGACCTTCCTTGCATTTCTTCAGATCATAAAGAAGCTCTAGAGACTGAACTATCTTTTGAAGAACTAACTGCTGCAGTTATGAGTCTTTCTTTAGGTCGTTCACCTGGTATTGATGGACTCCCTCCCGACAGAATTGTACAGGACTTTCTGGAAAATCATCGGTTCTGATTATTTCCAAATAGTGAAAGTATTTATAAAGGAATTCTTCCTAAGAGTTGCCAAAGGGCAGTACTTGCATTGCTACCCAAGAAGGGTGATTTAACTATGTTAAAGAATTGGAGGCCTTTGGCTTTATTGCGTGTTGATTATAAGATTGTATCCATGTGTATAGCTAATAGGTTAAATAAGGTACTCTGTGAAATCATATATAAAGACCAGTCATATTGTGTAAACGGTAGATCTATCACAGATAGCTTACATTTAATGAGAGATCTTATAGATTATGCTCAATATAATAACAGTAATGTAGGTATTATGTCACTCGATCAAGAAAAAGCTTTTGATCAGGTAGATCACCAATTTCTCTTTAAAACTTTACAATCTTTTGGGTTTGGTAAACATTTTTGTTTAGTGGTTCAGTTACTTTATAACTATGCTACTTGTATGATTGAAATGGCTGGTGGTTTGAGTATTCCTATAAAGGTAAAAAGGGGCATAAGACACTTTCGGGTCAACTTTAAAGTATAGCCATCGAACCCTTTTCTTTGTAAGCTGAGGAATGGTCTTACAGGTTTACAGATTAATTCTGCTGTTTCACAACACTCTTTCAAAGTAACTGCATATGCAGATGATGTAACAGGCATAATAAGAAACAGCAAAGATGTTGAATTCTTGAAAGAGAGTTTAGAAAAGGCTGCATCTGCTAAAATAAATTGGGGAAAGAATAATACTCTGTGGTGCAGTTCTAGTTATTAGGGATGGGCATTTTAAGCAAAAGTAATATTCGATAATCGCTGGGTATTATTCGATTACTATTCGAAAATCACACACCTCCCGCGCATGCACACGCCCACCCCCCCCGCACAAACACACACACACACACACACACACACACACGCACACACACACACACACACACACACACACACACACAGAGAGAGAGGGGGAGAGAGACCATCCAGGCTTTCAATCTGTATGATAAACTGTTTAATTAATTAGAGAATAGTCTATCTTAACCCAAGAAAATGAATGGTTGTAAAGTATGAGTGCTGAAACATATTAATATAACAACCTAATAACGGCATTTATTAACAGAACAGTCCATCGATTATCAACTGCTATCAACAAATAGTTCAGTTTTGGTTTTTAATAGCAAATTGGTCATTATTTTGTTTCCTTTCTTTATTAATTTAATTTAGAAATATGATTGGAACATCTTATTTTTGTTAAATTCAAGTTTTTGTTTTTTTAAATACCAAGCCAGCGCAAGTTTGATCAGTTTATCCTTCTCAAATAAATAACTAAATAATTAACGTCATAATATTTTAAGAATAAAGTCAAAATTACGATCATAAAATCATGTTACATTGCCTGAAGTTAAAGTTAAAATTACACCTGTATACTCTGCCAAAATAATAATAATAAGTGTGTCATCCAACCTGTCATTCTTCACATTTAACACGAAAAACAACACAAATATTTTGCATATAAATATAATATATCAACCAGTGGAATATTACGTTATTATTTCAGCAAAAAACGAATAATTTGAATGCAGGGAGCTCGTCACGGCTTCATTAATGGGAAACAGCACGTGAAGGCGGCAGAGAAGCGCTCTGTGGAGTGCATCGTTTTGTTAACTTTGGTTTATTATTTTGAGTTGTTTGGGACGCTGTAACAAACGGCCCTCTCGCAATATAATGCTTAACATCTATTGATCACGCAATCAGCCTGCACGTATCAGAAGTTCTGTTCTCCAGTGTGGTTAGCGCTCACACTATAGTGTGTGTGTATATGTGTGTACACAGTGTGTGTGCCGCGCCGAGTGATACAGTGCAGTTTGTGTGCAAGCACGGAACAGAAGATGCTCTAAAATAAATCTGTGCATCTGTACTTCAGTATATAAATTCAATATAGATGAATTATTGCTAAAGTTACTTGCCAAGAGGGGTAGTTTGACATACTTCATGTATTTGCCCGTTCCCTCGCGGGTGTCAGAGACGCGGCTGTCGGTGCTCGCGCTGTTCACACAGAACAGAACACAGCGCGCATGTACTGAAAGGAGTTGTCTTTCGCGCCCAAATGCTTTTTAATCGCTTACATTTTTAAACAAACAAGGCTTAAAAACACATGCAAATGATACAATTTAGTGACCACCTGCAGTGGCCCGATCTGGCAAGTGACAAATCCGAGCGTTCACGCCATCGAACAGTCTTTATTGTCAAGCCCTGGTACACCTTTAGAAAATAATCGCACAACCTAATCGATATTCTATAATTAAATAGAATATTCGAATATTCGAAAATCGTGACCCATCCTTACTAGTTATGTGGGACCACTGCTTCCAGTTGGATTGCAGTGGGGAAGAAATGGGTTTAAATATATTGGATTTGTCTGTGAGAGTAGTCTAAGATCAGCTGGACTGTGTGTGTGTGTGTGTGTGTGTGTGTGTGTGTGTGTGTGTGCACGTGAATGATAGAAACACCTGATATCACCTACATTATGGGGCTCTAACTATCATTAAATATCTCAAACTCGATCATTATGTCGTCATTTACTCTGCTCATGTCATCCAAACACGCGTCACGTTCTGAAAATAATATATTTTCAAGAACAACTTTGGACCCCATACTGACAAAAACACTCTTTAAAATATATTTGGTGTTTTACAGAGGAAAGTCACATGGGTTTGATGCGAGGACAAGTAAATAATGAGAGAATGATGACTTTAATTAGTTCAGACTGTAACATGTTAAAATGCAGTATTGAGTGCTGCTGGTTAAGTCAAAACACAGAGATATAAAACAGACAAATTTCATCAGAGAAAGCATTAAAACAGACATTTGTTCATTCAGTCAGAGCAGATCTGAGAGCAAATGAGCTTAATTAACAGCGTGAGTAATTGCCAAACAATGAGAATGACCACAGAATGAGACTCTGTGCATTCTGAACACAAACACACCCTTCATCTGTGAGTGACATCTGACAACAGAAGAATCATTTCAACCCAGCGGCGAGAGCGAGAGCAGAAGAGCGTTACCTGTGTCTGGAGGTCAGAGGTCATCTTCAGGACGCACAGCAACACAGTAAGATGGGGAGGAGGGACAGTGTTGGGGACAAAAGACGGAGGGAGGGGAGAGACGGACAGATCTGTTCCTCACTAAACAAAAGAATGGAAAACCGAATGAACCATACCTTGGCTGTTTAACGTCAGGTGCGCCAGACCTTGAAGGAAAGAACAGAAAAAAAAGAAAGAAATGAAAAAAGAAGAAGGTCATAAAAAGGCACGGGAAAAAAGCAAGCATTGTCACAAGGTTGGACTGCAGTTTGTGACAGACATCCCGGGGCACGCTCGGATGTCAAAGATCAACTCAAATCAAAAAGAGAAACGAAAGAAGAGAGAGAAAATAAAGGAGTAAAAAACAAACAAACCAACGAACGAGTGAACGCTTCTTGAGTGAGGTGGGGATTGGAAAAAAAAGCATTTCGTTCAGTGCAACCCCCCCGAAGGCCATTGCTCGCTCAAATGCTTTTTTTCCCCTCTGGTCTTATGGATATACACACACACACACACACACACACACACAACTGTTTGGCAGAGTTCAAGAGCTCTGGATTAGAGCGCTCGACGACACAACACACTTCTGTCAGAACAGAAACACCAGACCAACGATCCACCGCTTCAAGAAGACAAACGGCGAGCTGCTCGAGACTACTGAGCCTGAACCCGAGGTCCAGATCTGACAGATCTCAGCACACGTCCCTATAGCTGACCGACTACATCAAGATCATCTGCATCAAGCCAGGCGCACAGTTCTTGTTTGATTTCGTTGGGATATTAGAGGTAAAGCGGATTTCTCTTTCTATTGCTCCATAAATCAGAAAATGTAGTATAAATAACGTACCAAAAATCCCATCTATAACAAACCCTCACAATATAGATAGGAATACAATGGTTACGTTTGGTGTAAGTGCTGCAGAAATGGAGGAAAAATAAACTCAGTCTTTACGTATTTCACCATGTTATCTGGAATAAATGTTGTATACACCAGTGTGAATGATATATGAACAAACATTGAAGCAGAGATTTAAATTTACAGACACAGATATATAAAGTGCAATAAAATAAACACTAATGTTACCCTAATCTGAAATATCACGTTGTGAAATGTTCTAAATCTCAAAATTGACCAGTGCTTGAAAAAACTCAAACCATAAACTTGTTACCTGTAATGTCTTGTCTTAAGCAGAACTTTAATTATTTTCTAAATGAAAGGCTATAAAAACATGTTCAAAACATCTCAAACTCACAGTTATGACTGTGATAAAACTCCAGGGTTTGATCCCAGAAACAAAACACGAACGAGATTATATGATTTATATGAAGATGAGGGCGCTGTCCACGCGGACATCCACCTGAATTAGCTTCTAGTCTCAGATTAATTGCAACAATAAAGTGCAGAATTTGACTGGACATCAACTACAAATCACGCCGAAGCATCTGTTGCTACACAGAGCAAGCTGTGTAAAGGCCGTGCGTTATTACTCCCGGTGTATGACCCATCAGAGCTGACCTGAGGTCATTCTCACGTCCACCTCGTGATCTGCGTGATTCGACACGCTCACTGCATTTACATTCAGCTAAACAACGGCAATATCTCAAGAGCTCTTTTCATGCACCATACGTGTCAGAAGTAACACGCTACTGTTGCTCACAAACCCTAGACTCAAACCAACCATCACATGGACAAAATCAGCTGCAAGAACACAGCAGGTGCTGAGATGAAGCAATTTAATCTGGTGAGTGGAGAGCAAGTCAAGGACTTCTGGAGAATCTGGTCTCTTTCAGCGGAGTGGTGCTAATGGACCACACGAGCCGAAGAACAGCCGCGTGCTAAAAAACACTCGCTCAAACCCTTACCACTGCGTTATAGCTGAAAGACGCTAACTGTACTTAGCACAGGTGTGTGATTCCCATCAAAACACTGCAGAACTGCTCCTGTGCTAATCTGACCATCCTGACACCATTCTCCTGTCAGCAGATTCAGACCGCGGGAGTCCGAATGAACAGCTGGTGCATTCTGGGAAATGAAGTCCCATTGGGAAGTCTTGATTGGAAACAAAACATCTAATTATTGTAATGCTTTTGAGATGATAGCATCAGTGTTGCCATCTTCAGGGGAAGTAGATTTGTTGCTAAAAGATGTTGTGATATCATGAAGCCATTAAATATTTACAATAAACAACATCGAATCTCAGCAAAATAAATATATTTGTATTTGTTGATTTAGAAAAAATATAAATGCATAATATAACAATGTGTAAATACAACACTGCACAATTAACATTTTTTAACAATTTAAGGGTTTTTATCTAGTAAACTAGTAAAACTACACATTCTGAGAAATTATAGTTTTAAGCAGTGCATTAATAGTTAGTATGCTACACTATAACATATCTAAAGTTGAGAAAACTTAAGGTTAAGGCAAGCAGCTTCTGCAGATTTTAGTTTTCTTGTTGTTATATAAACTGAATACAACAATTTGAGAAAACTCAACAATCTGAAAAATCTGTACAAATAGGGAAAATCTACTGTTAAATTGAAAAAATATCCCTTATTGATTTTTACAGAGTTTTTTTTTTTTATTGTTATGCACATTAAATTATTGCATAACAGATAACGGATATGTCCTGGAAAATTACTAGTAGCTTTTCCATTTTTCTAGATATTTTTATTACAATGTACTAATGGATTAACAGTCTCGGGTACAAACATTGCAATCATAAATGAACAATTATTCAACTACTAATTTATTCAATTATTATTAATGATGTGTGTGTACTGCTAGGCATCTTTGAATTCATCCTTTTGTGTAATTTAGATGGAAAATGTGTGCCTTTTTTATAGTTTTAGTCACTTATCAAAAGTTGCTAATAGTTGCCCAACAAATGTGAAAAATAGCTAAATTTGTTGCTTGGTGCTTTGGAAAGAAAATGTTGTTAGGGTAGTCTGAAAATTTGTTAAATTTAGCAACAAAATTGCTAAGTTGGCAAAACTGGATCGCATGCTGATTTAGTTACTGCTTTGACATGACTACTGAAACTAAGGTCTGTCTCCAGAATCACCCCAAGATGAGTTCAGTTTTCTCCTCGTTTAACTGAAGAAAGTTCTGGCAAAACCAACTGTTATCATCAATGCATTGGCAGAGGGAGTCAATGGGGCTATAATCATTTGGAGATAATGCTAGGTGAATCTGGGCATCATCAGCATAGCTGTGACAGGCAATTTGGTTCTTTCTCATTATTTGACTTAGTGGGAGCATATACAGGCTAAACAAGAGCGGTGCAAGAATTGAGCCTTGAGGGACTCCGCATGTCATGGACGTCCACTGAGACTCATGCTCTCCTATACTCTCTCACTCACTCACACACACTCACACTCACACACACACACACACACACACACACACACACGCTGAACAGACTCGTTATCGTTATTCTGTGCTTTCTGCCGCTGTCTGCTTTCATTAAGAACAACTGAATAAAGCCACACCGGTCTGAAACAATATCTGCTTCTGGATAAACTCCTTTAATTCACAGGTTAGCACAACAAGGTAACCATCTTCTCTTTCATATCATATCTAGTGTTTCCAAACCACACTAATTAGTGATGAACTTAATGAGCAACATCATAGACATAACGAGTCTGCGGTTCATGCAGGAGAGCAAATCGCTCTGAACAACAAGAAACGAGGAGAGTAGTCTGTAGGAGGTGATTCAGATCTCAAACACTGACGACATATGTTTTCTTCTCTGAGACGATGAACTGAGGACTGATTCTGTGCAGTCAGAAGAGCTGATTTAGTGTGAGTTTGACTCCTCAGATAATGAGATGCAGCCGTCCAAACATACTGCATCATTCTGATCGTCCTCTCCACACAACAACAGACCGCGCTGACCTTCTCCGTCCTGACCTCTCTGTCCTAATCTGAATTATTTTGCATATATCTGTAACTGCTGCATTTGGGTTGCTTTACCTTCTTACCAGAGAAAGTTATTTCTGTCAGCTTCAGTTCTTTGGGTTTCAGAGGGAAAAACATCCTAAACACAGATAATAAGACACAACCATATAATCACGTTTAGTTAGGAGAACAAAAAACTGTTAAGTGGGGGTTAAATAAACGTGAAAGTTTGGTTTAGGGATGTTTTTGAAAAGCAATAGAGGATTGTGGTGTTTTGCGATGTAAACCTGAAGGAAAGCCAAATGCTGCTTGTTGAGTGGATGTTGATCTGTAAGCTAAAGTGCATTCAGAAAACACTGACAGCATATGCAGAATACGTTACCCAGAATTCCCCCCAAAAGGACGCAAAAGAGAGAGAAAGATAAGGCAGCGATGACAGAATATGGAAACGCTGCGGTGCCGCTGGCTGTCGAACCGCTGAGCAGTAAAGTGACGAGCTCAGACGGAAAGTAGAGCAGCAAAAACAATTACCGTAAGTATGAATTATGAATTAGACTCACACGGAGGATGGTGTCGATTATACTCTACAATCTCCATCAGTCCTCCTACAGCTGATGACTCAGTGAACGTGTGGGAGTGAAGAGCTCCGGTTTACAGGCACAGATCAAATCAAGTCAAATTACATAATTACATACAGAAAACCAAGATCAAATCAAATAAAAAACATACAAATACAATTTACAATTCATAAACATATCATATAAAATATGTTAATATAATAATAATAATAATAATAATATGTAAGAAACAGAAACAGGATCAACTCAAATAGTAAATACAAAAAATGAATATGACTAGCATAATTAAAAAAGATAACTATGATTAAAATAAAATATAAACAATAATAACAACTATATAAAACATTAATAAAAACAATATAAATAAAAACAATACTAAAAACTGTCAAAAACTAAATGCTGTCAAATTATTGCATTAATGCAGCAATATTAAGTACAAAATATAATGAATAAAATATTATAATTGCAGTTTTACAAAAATCATAACAAAAAAGGCTCTTCCTCCCATCAGAGTGGTAGTTAATTAATTTGAGAATATTAGTCAACTGACAGTACTAGTTATCATGTAACTAACTATCTCTAAAAGGTCATCTCACACATGGGCGGCACAGGAGGATGGAGAGCTGTGATGAAGACTTTTCCCATGTAAGACAACACACACACACAGACACACAGATTAAACACACACACACACACACAGACACAGACTAAACACACACACACACACACACAGAGATTAAACACACACACACAGACACAGACACACACACACAGACACACAGATTAAACACACACACACACAGACTAAACACACACACACACACACAGAGATTAAACACACACACACAGACACAGACACACACAAACACACAGGAGGATGGAGAGCTGTGATGAAGACCTTTCCATGTGAGACAACACACACACACACACACACACACACACACACAGATTAAACACACACACACACACACACACACACACAGCGACAGACACAGACACACACACACAGATTAAACACACACTCACAAACACACACACACACACACACACACACACAGCGACAGACACAGACACACACAGATTAAACACACTCACAAACACACACACACACAGATTAAACATACAGACACACACACACACACACACACAGGCGGAGGGTGGAGTGCTATGATGAAGACCTTTCCCGTGTGAGACGACACACGCGCACACAGACACACAATCACACACACAGGCAGAGGATGGAGTGCTGTGATGAAGACCTTTCCCGTGTGAGACGACACACACACAAAAAAAAAATCACACACACACACACACACACACACACACACACACACACACACACACACACACACACACACACACACACACACACACACACACACACACACACACACACACACACACACACAGTCTCTGGCGGAGTTGGGCTGATCTGATGGGCCGGAGCCAGTTGTAACAGGATCTGAGGAGGCTGCCGTCTGATTGGCCATATGGGAGTGTGTGGGAAAACTCTGCGGCCAGCAGCAACACGGGAGTCCCGTCGCTTTCACACGTCTCGCAGAAACACAGCGGCCAAATCAGACGCCTGTATCACTGCCATCAACAGATTACCAAACCGGCCATGTGCTGCAGTCAACAGACTAATAATAGAGCGGAAGAGACGTTCACTTCCCTCGCTATGTGTTATTATTATTCATACTGCAGCGGATCTCAAGCATCCTGCCAATAATTAAGACAACGATTCACAAAGCTGGCTTCAGCACACCAAGCGTCTGATTGGCCGACTGATTGAGTGACAGATGGAGGAAGACTCATGATTTAGTCATTAAGGAGAATGTGTTTGGAAAGTCAAACGCGGCCTGCAGCTGCAGTACAGAGCTCACCGGTTAGCCTGGATCCACACATCATTCATCATCATTAGGGGTTCTTGCACGTAGTGCAGAATCCCTATTAAAATTAAGATTTATTATTATTATAATTTTTCTGCCGTAAAACGCAATGAGCAGCCCAAACCGCAAGGCCTAGAAACTTGAAACTTTGCCAGAAGGTAGCCCAAAAATCGAGGAGAACTTATCAAATTCTCAGCCCAATTGGCCCATAGGTGGTGCTACAGCGCAAAAAAATAAAATTTCAGACATTTTGGGCGTAGCTCGCTCAAAATTTGTCATAGATTAAAAAAAATTACATCGTTGCGATCCTTGGGTCAGCCCGCATTAATACAGTTTTTCTCTCAGACCCACGGACCCTCTCAGACCCACGAACTAGTCCTAGGTTTTTCATCCGATCGGAACCAAACCACTGCAAAAATATTTTGTTTATCCTGAATATAAATAATTATCAAAAAAAAAGTTGAAATTACGATTTTTGTACGCAACGGTATGCCAATTAGCACCTATGCTAACATTAGCCAAATGTTATTTGAAGTATAACTCTTGAACAGAATGAGACATCTTCACCAAACTCGGCACACATGTGTGCAGGCTCAACCTTTGGTCAAATCAAAAATTGTGCAGGTCTACCACTTGGTGGCGCTATAAGACTTAAAAAACATAAAAACAGCTATAACTATGCAAGCGTTAGTCCGATTGACTTGAAAATTGTTATGCAGTGTCTTTGTCCAATATGCCATAAGTGTATATGAGGAAATTGGCTTTCTCAAAAAACATGGCCGCCATCAGCCAATTAAGTTTGAACACTTATTAAACAAAATTAACGGAGGTTGATCGGAATGAAACTCTATGGGCATGTTTGACTCATGGCCCTAAAGGTCTGTAAGAGTTTTGAAAGAAATCGGCCACTAGTTGGCGCTAACAAGTTTTTTTGGCTCTGTAATCACGTGGTGTTTTACATAGCCACACAATATGTATATAATTTGATAGATCTCCTCATAATGCACAACTTTGCCTCTAGAACCATTGCTGTCAATAAAATCGTTCATTAAATATTCACAAATATGTCAAAAACCTACTTTTGCGAACTAGTCTCTGGTTTTTTCTCGATCTCGATCAAACAGATTATCGACAAAAAGTGGAATTTTATCCTTTGGTTAGCTAGAATTAGCTCATTTAAAAAGGGGGCCTGGTCACATATAACCAAAGGCCTATAAATCCTAAACAAAAACTTAAAACTTTACAAAAGTTGGTGAAAACATGTGTCAGATGACTCTTAACAGCCATGCAAAGTTTCGTGGATATCGGACCATAGGTGGCGCTATAACAGTAAAAAGCTGTCAAAAACACAATATTTGTATAGAAAATGATCTCAAATTGTAGATCATGTTCTTATATTCACACACACACTATATATTAATATTATATGATAGATCTACTCATTCTGAACAACTTTGCCTCTTGGACTAATACTGTCAATCAAATTGTTCATTAAATATTCACAAATATGTTAAAAACCTACTTTTGCGAACTATGTTTTTTCTTTCTATCTTGATCAAACTACTGCAGTAATAATCTCTGGACTGTCCAGATCAATAATTATAAAAAAAAATTGAATTTTGGGCTTTGGTTAGCTATAACGAGGTCATTTAGTGAAGAGGTGTGGCCAAATATGCCCCAAAGCCTATAAAACCTAAACAAAAATCCAAAAATGTGTGAAAACATGTTTTAGATGTCTCTTAACAAGCATGCAAAGTTTTATGGAGATCGAACCATAGTTGGCGCTATAACTGTGAAAAAGGCCTCAAAACACAGTATTTCTATAGTAAATGACCTCAAATTGCAATAAAATGTTCATAATATTCCTTATACACTATATCTTCATATCATATAATAGATTTCCTCATTCTGAACAACTTTGCCTCCAGGATCACTGCTGTCAATCAAATTTGAGATTATTTAAAAGAATTAACTGCTTTTGTGAACTAGCCCTGTGTCAAATCAATACTATACTATTGCAAGAAAACTTGTAATACTATATATATATATATATATATATATATATATATATATATATATATATATATATATATATATATATATATATATATATATATATATATATATATATATACACACATATACACACACACACACACACACACACACACACACATTTGATTTATTTCACTAATTCCATTAAAAAGTGAAACTTGTATAATGTATACATTCATTCCACAGACTGATATATTTCAAGTGTTTATTTCTTTTAATTGAAAATTGTGAAAAGGTTCGATATTGAAGACACCTGGTGCCACACTCTAATCAGCTAATTAACTCAAAACACCTGCAAAGGCCTTTAAATGGTCTCTCAGTCTAGTTCTGTAGGCTACACAATCATGGGGAAGACTGCTGACTTGACAGTTGTCCAAAAGACGACCATTGACACCTTGCACAAGGAGGGCAAGGCACAAAAAGGCCATTAGAGCTCTGTGTCCAAGCACATTAATAGAGGTGAAGGGAAGGAAAAGATGTGAAAAAAAAAGTGTACAAGCAATAGGGATAACCGCACCCTGGAGAGGATTGTGAAACAAAACCCATTCAAAAATGTGGGGAGATTCACAAAGAGTGGACTGCAGCTGTGAAAAAGGCCTCAGTCAGTGATTCAAGAACCACTACGCACAGACGTATGCAACATTTACATTTACATTTAGTCATTTAGCAGACGCTTTTATCCAAAGCGACTTACAATTGGGAGTACATAAAGCGATTAATCTTGAAGAGGCAAACATACAGAGGAAGTTCCAATAACACTAAGTCTCAGGCATTGTTCAAATAAATACAAACTAGCAAGGGAAGGAGAGAAAGATGAAGATTTTGAAAAAGTGAAAGAAGTGTATTTTTTTTTTTTTTTAATGTAGTCAAGTAGAGTTGAAAGAGATGAGTTTTCAGTTGTTGCTTGAAAATTGACAGGGATCCAGCATTCCGGATGGGGATGGGAAGATCATTCCACCGGCCAGGAACGGTGAAAGAGAATGTTCTGGAGAGTGATTTTGAGCCTCTCTGTGATGGTACCACGAGGCGTCGCTCACAGCAGATCTCAGACTTCTGGAGGATGTAAATTCGTAATAGTGAGTGGAAGTAGGTGGGTGCTGAGCCTGTGGTTGTTCTATATGCAAGCATCAGTGTCTTGAACTGGATGCGAGCTGCAACTGGTAGCCAGTGCAAGGAGACAAAGAGAGGAGTAACATGGGCTCTTTTGGGCTCGTTGAAGACCAGTCGTGCTGCTGCATTCTGAATCATTTGTAGAGGTTTGATTGTGTTTGATGGAAGTCCAGCTAGAAGAGCATTGCAGTAGTCCAGTCTAGAAATGACAAGGGCCCGGACAAGAAGTTGTGCAGCATGCTCTGTCAGAAAGGGCCTGATCTTTCTGATGTTGTGTAGTGCAAACCTGCAAGATCGAGCAGTCTTTGCAATGTGCAAGACATGGTTTTCAACTGTCGCATTCCTTGTGTCAAGCCACTCTTGAACAACAGACAGCGTCAGAAGCGTCTCGCCTGGGCAGAAGACAAAAAGGACTGGACTGCTGCTGAGTGGTCCAAAGTTATGTTCTCTGATGAAAGTACATTTTGCATTTCCTTTGGAAATCAGGGTCCCAGAGTCTGGAGGAAGAGAGGAGAGGCACAGAATCCACGTTGCTTGAGGTCCAGTGTAAAGTTTCCACAGTCAGTGATGGTTTGGGGTGCCATGTCATCTGCTGGTGTTGGTCCACTGTGTTTTCTGAGGTCCAAGGTCAACACAGCCGTATACCAGGAAGTTTTAGAGCACTTCATGCTTCCTGCTGCTGACCAACTTTATGGAGATGCAGATTTCATTTTCCAACAGGACTTGGCACCAGCACACAGTGCCAAAGCTACCAGTACCTGGTTTAAGGACCATGGTATCCCTGTTCTTAATTGGCCAGCAAACTCGCCTGACCTTAACCTTAAGAAAATCTATGGGGTATTGTGAAGAGGAAGATGCGATATGCCAGACCCAACAATGCAGAAGAGCTGAAGGCCACTATCAGAGCAACCTGGGCTCTCATAACACCTGAGCAGTGCCACAGACTGATCGACTCCATGCCACGCCGCATTGCTGCAGTAATTCAGGCAAAAGGAGCCCCAACTAAGTATTGAGTGCTGTACATGCTCATACTTTTCATGTTCATACTTTTCAGTTGGCCAAGATTTCTAAAAATCCTTTCTTTGTATTGGTCTTAAGTAATATTCTAATTTTCTGAGATACTGAATTTGGGGTTTTCATTAGTTGTCAGTTATAATCATCACAATTAAAATAAATAAACACTTGAAATATATCAGTCTGTGTGGAATGAATGTATACATTATACAAGTTTCACTTTTTGAATGGAATTAGTGAAATAAAATCAACTTTTTTTTCAGCACCTGTATATATATATATATATATATATAGATGTTTTTTTGTTTGCTTTTTTTAATCTAATCAATGTGGAAGTTTGGTCTATTAGCATTTATTTATACCCTGTTCACCTGCAGAGCTCTGCCTTAATTAGATTAAGTATTGTTAAGATATAAAACCAAGCAAAGGCAAAGCAGAAGCACCTTTGGACGACACAAATGATCTGCGTTCAGTGATTTAGCATCTGCTCGACGACACCGCAGTGATTTATTCAGTATTGAGTGACCTGTAGGAAAGCGCTTCTGTGAGACAGAAGAATCGGCGTCCAGAATAAACCCTTTCCAGAAGAAGCCTTTCATGCTGAATTGAAGAGCTTTAATAATTCAGGAGTGTTTCTGAGGGAGGAGAGGGGAACTTCTCATAACATATAGAGCGCGGATGATAGATGTGCGGCACTCCTTTCCTCGCCTCCACGCCGTTAATAATTAAAGCAGGTCGTGGCTGCTATCAGAAGCGGCTGTTAAACACGGCGAGCGGGTGCTTTTACGGTCCTCTGTGATGAGAGGTTTGTGAGGTCCATCATTATCAGCAGGAATAAAGTTGGCATCGTTCATATGTCTGCTGATCGCACACAGATACGAGCCCATAGACTTGATCCAGAGTAGGGCTGTGCGATATGGACAAAAAAAACCTCACGATTTTTGATTTTTTTTCGATTTCGATTTTAATCATGATTTTGACACAAACAGACATGCTTTACAGTTATAAATGCATTCTGTGTGAATTTGAAACATTTTCCAAAAGGAAACCAATTAGACCTTTCCCAAAAAGTTGTAACATGTCTCTAGAACAGACATATGGTAAAATACATATACATATATATATATATATATATATATATATATATATATGTGAGTAATCAAATCCAACAAAACAAGATGCAACCAGAGCATGTGAGCGAATCGGAGCAGTTCAATAATCTGCTTTGTGTGTGTGCGCTCCGCTCAGTTGTTCACGGCCAAAGCAAACGCTCCGCTAATGTCACGCTCACGCTCACCGGTAAACCGAATCCCGCTCAGATCACGCGCTCACATTAAATGTCTCCAGTAACATTAGGCCTATTTATTTTTCCTGTTTATAGTGAAATTATTGAATAAATGTCTCAATTAAAGCAGTAGTCCGATTAGAAATGGTTATGTTTCAGAGTGAAATTGTTCATTTAAATTAGGCATGTTCATTAACCGTTAACCGACCGATAAGAATTTTGACCCATTAATACAATCAGTTAAACGGTTTAAAGTAACTTATTTATTTATTTTTAGTAATTTATCAAAATATTTTAAAAGGTTTGCTGCATGGTTAAAATAAGCTACACGTATAAAAAAAACTAGTTTTTTTAGAGAGAGCGAGAGAGAAAAAACCAAGTCGCCTATAAGTCGCATTTTATTATTTCATTCAGAAATAGGCAGACACGAATTACAAACATTATAATAAACACTGTAAACATAGCTAGGCTATTTTAGTTCCCCTCACTCCACAACAAATCCTTACAATTAACAGTATAGGCTAGAAAATAACAAGAATTAAAAATAAGAAACGACAAACCAAAACAAATTGTTTTAGGCTAAAACAAAACTGAAACCAATGTTGGGTCTCTCCTTCGACACAAAATCAAATGTTCCCGTATTCGAGGTATTTAAATGCCAAAATATTATTTACCTTTTATTTACGCCCTCCCTTACAATATCCACATAAAACTAAATGTTTTGCATAACTTCACGGCGGTACAGACAGAGACAGACAGACAGGATAAATAGATACAGATAGAGAGACAGAGACAGACAGACAGACAGACAGACAGACAGGATAAATAGATACAGATAGAGAGACAGAGAGACAGACAGACAGACAGAGACAGACAGACAGGATAAATAGATACAGATAGAGAGACAGAGAGACAGACAGACAGACAGACAGACAGGATAAATAGATACAGAGACAGAGAGACAGACAGACAGACAGACAGACAGGATAAATAGATACAGATAGAGAGACAGAGAGACAGACAGACAGACAGACAGACAGGATAAATAGATACAGATAGAGAGACAGAGACAGACAGACAGACAGACAGACAGGATAAATAGATACAGATAGAGAGACAGAGACAGACAGACAGGATAAATAGATACAGATAGAGAGACAGAGAGACAGACAGACAGACAGACAGACAGACAGGATAAATAGATACAGATAGAGAGACAGAGACAGACAGACAGATAAATAGATACAGACAGAGACAGACAGACAGACAGACAGACAGACAGGATAAATAGATACAGACAGAGAGACAGACAGACAGACAGACAGACAGACAGACAGACAGAGACAGACAGACAGGATAAATAGATACAGATAGAGAGACAGAGAGACAGACAGAGATAGACAAAAGACTCACTGCTTGTACTGTGAGAATAAATGAACGCATAAAATAACAAAATGCTCCTTTGAGTCTCTCAGGCAGAGAAAAGCAATTTGCCTCCATTGTAACAATAATTATATAATGAAATTGAAATAGTTCACTGAATCGTTCAATGTTTCACATTTTCCTGATTAAAGCAACATGTATTTTGGCTGGCACCTTCGGAGCGGAGCGGCTGAGGAGGAGAGATCGCTTACGCTCGTTTCATCTTCATTAAAGCAATCATAAATAAGTTCTGCCTCCATCTGCTGTTGGAGGATTTTCAGCGTTTTCTCATCTGTGTGTGAAACCCAACACATCAACCTACGGCAGAAAGCCTTACTAACACCGGTGACTTCATAAAATAAACGATCAATTAGCCGAGCGTATTTATTACAGTGTGTGAGACTGTAAATGTGGAGCGAGGCTCTCAGCAACTCTATAGCTCGGCATCACATCTCTCATATAATATTCATGCTGTGGAGGTTATTATGAGCCACACATCACAGGCTGCCATCAAACAGAATGACTCAATCACATCTGATGGCGTGTTAATAAGGGTTATCTTGTGGAGTCATGTGTTCTTCAAGAGTCCACACGTGTGCTGAGGATCAATGGATGGAAGAACAGCATTCACCCCCGACTTCCTCTGGACGCTCAAACCCATAATCTCCATCCTGACGTCAAACGCTGAACAGCTGTGATCCTTCAGCTCGTCTCTGAACCATCAGTAGAAGAGAATCACAGCGACTCACACTGAACACATCTGATAATAACCCAGGACATACAACTCTCTGTGAGTCCCACAAGGCTCGATTCTTGCACCGCTCTTGTTTAGTATTTATATGCTCCCACTAAGTCAACTAATGAGAAAAAAACTAATTGCCTATCAAAGTTATGGAGATGACAACCAGATTTATCTAGCCTTATCTCCAAATGACTAGAGCCCCATTGACTCCCTCTGAAAACATCTGATAATAACCCAGACACAACTGACCATGACTCTCTCATGCCACTAGAGATCAGACACAACTCACTAACCCAGCAGATTATGGCAAATCCAACATCCAGCCTTTCCTAAAAAAATGGCATCCAGACACCTGGAAGTCACATAAAGCAGCTATATTTCTTATATGCATGTATTTCAGACTGTTAACAGCATTTATCACAGTGCAACTCGCAATATTATGACTTGCCATGTATTTTTAAACATTAGGTGTGATGATATTCATCAGCTGATGATGTTTGCTTTTTCCTGCCCAGAGACTGTAGATAAACTTTAGTTCAGTGTGGGTAATTGATGGACTGTTCAAAACACTATAAAATATAAATAAATAAAGAATCAGTGTGCACACAGCACACAGGTGCTAATACATTTAGCGCCTGTGTGCTAAAACTGATCATCTGCACACTATTCAGAGCTATTATAGATAATACCACACAAAAAAATAAAAACATGTTTGCTATGTGAAACACAATGTGTTCATTTAAATAATATATAAACAAGCCTATTGAATAAATTACAATTCAGAAAATACTCCGGCCAGTTGCCAAGGGATCATTTCTCATTCTCAACTTTATATAACTTGATTAAAACTGAAATAAAAATGAATAGAAATATATAAAATCACAGAAAATTCCATATACAATTATAGTGACAACATTATCAAAGTTAACTGAATTATCTAATATTATGGAGTTATTGTTAAAATGAGCTGGAAATGTTCAACAATTACTAATGAAATAATTTCACTAAGTTTTGTATTGAAAATAAAAAAAATGTAATTTGACTTGCATAGATGTTAAAAGGATAGCATTAATACCCGGATGATATTAAATTAACTAAATATGTTTGGTGAAGTTACAAAAGAAAAGAGACACACACGGACACCTTTCATGTTCATTCAGTTCATTAGCACTGATGTTCCAGAGCTTCTCAAATCACTTCTTTACGAAACAAAAGCACCGTTTCTATCATGAATGTGTGCAACCTGCAGCGTTAGTGTTTAATATCTCCTCGCTGGTTATATTTGAACTCTCTCATTAGACTGGAACTAATGAAGCTCTGCTTAATGTCCTGAAGGCGAGAGGAGCGCACACGACGCGCAGCAGGTACAGCGTCAAACACACAGTAATGAGAAACTAATGTCCTCACGCAGAGACGCTCTACCCAGAACTTAGCTGAGAGCAATTAGAGAGCAACTCACGACAAAACTCAAAGAAGATGCCCATGTTTCCAGTGGAAACCACAGAGAAAGATCCATCACGAACAACGCTGCATCGACACCAAACCCAGCGACTTCTGGTCGAGATTATTAATAAATCTGAGCGATGAAGTGAAGAGCACTGAAAGCGTCAGCATCGAGTTCCTCTCAAACGCTCACTCGAGGAGGAGATCGTTCTCACAGACGACGTCTTCATCTGGAGCAGGGCTCTCCGAAGCTGTCAATCACAGCAGGGCTAACGATTTAATGAAACATGCTTCTCACCCCGGCTGCAGATTAATTAAACATCATGACCTTCAGAGAATGTGTGTCAGTTTGAAGAGCGAATCCAGAGTGAACACAGCGCTTTGTTTAACATGTAAGAACAAAAGAACAACATTTCCACTCGATGCAACTATAACATTACAACCAGACGAACATGTTCTGACCTTCAGAGCGAGTCTGGGGGACTTCTCCATCAACAGAGGAAGAAGAGGATGAGGAAGAAGAAAGAAGAAGAAGAAGAGGAGGAAGAGGAAGAGGAGGAAGAAGAAGATGAAGAGCAAGAAGTATTGCTATTATTGATCTATCTATTTGATACACTGCCGATTTTTCAAGTTTCCCCACTTACAAAGAATGGAGAGATCTGTAATGTTCATCGTAGGTACACCTCAACTGTGAGAGACAGAATCCAGAAAAAAATCCAGAAAATCACATTGTATAATTTTTTTATAATTAATTTAAATGTTATTGCATGAAATAAGTATTTGATACAATAGAAAAATAGAACTTAATATTTGGTACAGAAACTGTTTGTTTACAGTTACAGCGGTCAGACGTGTCCTGTAGTTCTGGAGCAGGTTTGCACACACTGCAGCAGGGGTTCTGACCCACTCCTCCATACAGGTCTTCTCCAGATCGTTCAGGTGTTGGGGCTGTTGCTGGAGAACACGGAGTCTCAGCTCCCTCTATAGATGTTCTATTGGGTTCGGGTCTGGAGACTGCTAGGCCACTCCAGGACCTTGATATGCTTCTTACGGAGCCACTTCTTAGTTGCCCTTGCTGTGTGTTTGGGGTCATTGTCATGCTGGAAGACCCAGCCACGACCCATCTTCAATGCTCTTTCTGAAGGAAGCAGGTTGTTGGCCAAAATCTCACGATACATGGCCCCATCCATCCTCCCTTCAATACGGTGCAGTCGTCCTGTCCCCTTTGCAGAACTGCACCCCAAAGCATGATGTTTCCACCCCCATGCTTCACGGTTGGGATGGTGTTCTTGGGATTGTACTAGGGATGGCTCGATACCATCATTTTGGCTTCATTATGATATCAGAATGTAGTACCTCGGTATCGATACTAAATCGGTATCGATACCATAATCTTGGTTAATGTTAGGTATGTGTTTAATGCATAATGTTAACATACTAAACATATATTAATAGCCTACATTTATAAATAATTATTGACCTACATTTATAAGTGCTATAATAATGTCAATGCTGTTAAAGAATTATTGCAAATGTTTCTTTAAAGTGTTATTCTAACAGTCAAAGTAGGGGTGGGCGATATGGCAAAAATATCATATCACTATTATTTTAGAAATATCACAATTTCACGATTCTTTGTCATGTTGATTTTACTATTGCGTCTGAGCAGTGCAGCCAAAATAATTTCCCTATTACAAAGACAAATCCTTTCAAGGTTACAAAATATAAAAAGGTATGCTGGAAATTTAGACCAAAGTGGGTGAAGATAAAAATCTGTGTCATTATTTTATCTTTGTTACTAAAAATAAGAACAAAGATACACATTACAAATACACATAATATACAAATAAAACAAACAGTGCTTTATTTCCAGGTACAATAGGCATATTTAGCAGGAAAATTCAAGTAATTGAATGAACAAATATAAAAATAAAACACTATATAGATTGATTCCTATTAAAGCAGCTGTATTATTTTTCAGTCAAAAGTAGCGATTTATTTTTTATCTTTGTGTTTTGTAGTGTTAGCATTAAATAATAATAATTCTGTCGATTCTGTCATAGTGTTTTATATTATACCATCATTTACTCACTCGAGTTTAGTTTTAAACCGGAGTGAGAAAGAATGTGGAAAACCAAACAGCTGCTGGTCCTCAGTGACTTACACAGTATTTTTTTTATTTCTATTAAAGTCAATGTGGACCAGCAACTGTTTGGTTTTCCACCTTCTTCAAAATACCTTATTTTGTGTTCAGCACAAGAAAGAAATGAATACAGGTTTGGGACAACATGTGAGTGAGTAAATATAATGACAGAAATACCATTTTAGTGTGAACTATCCCTTTAATTACAGTCGGCAGTATGTTTGGTTCTGACCGTTTAAGACCTGCGCGTATCTAATATGCAGGCACACATCCGTTTGTCTCGGCTGTTTACTTTCCTTTTAGACATAACTAACTGAGTCTATACATAAACCTTGTTGTGTTTGACAGTATTGGCTCAAAAGATAACTTGGTTCAGTTATCAGGCGCTGTTAGGCAGGCTTTTCCGTGCGCGCGCTTCAGGTGTAACCTTACGGGCTCAGAAAAAGTGCACGTCTGACCACAGTTGAATGAAACATTTAACCGGGAAGCCTTTAAAACACGCAAAAAAGTTGTGAATAAAACTTACAATTATGAATTTATGATGCACTTACCAACCTGTCGATCTCTAATTCTCCGAAAAGATCAGGATGAGCAAGCGACAAATGCTTAGATTGGATGTCTCTCCTCCTGTGGTCAGTTCGTTCACCTTTATCATCTGTTTTGTATGCAAAGTAATTAGGGAGACCGATTAGCGGCGCCGATATTAAGCATTTTTACGATTATCGATATCGGCCATTTTCAAAACAGATTTGCAGATAATTGTTTTTTTTTAGGCAAACAAACATACTATTTACAGGTGACATTATTTATTGGTGAATAAATAATACAGGTGAAATTATTTAATGTTTAAATGCACTATTTGGCTGGATGCAGCCTGTCTGAGCTCAACACTCTGTGAGAGTGAGGCGATCTCTCAATCTCTGAGAGCAATCTCCGCCCACCGCTCATCTGATATGTAGAGAGTCACGAGTCCGACCAATCAACGCGGAAAACTGAAGGCAGTCTCACACCGAAAGCACTTGAACTGGAGCTGCGTCAGTGAATACGCATCAGTTGTCTCTCAAAGGTACAATACGATTGCAATAAATCACAATCCACTACACTGAATTTGCAAAACACCTCAATATAATCTATGATGTCCGCGATGCGGAAAATGTGGGCGGAATCGCGGAATGCAGTCATATAATGGAATTTACCGTATAACGCGGAATGTCACGGAATGTGTCGAAGTTTGGATGAATTAATCAAAAGTAGGTCAGTACACTTAAATCGACTCGCGCTATGGACTAGTATCTATAAATATTAAGCCGCAAAAACACTATTTAAATATGAATCCTGCATCTCTGTTAATGAATGACACAGACGTGCGGTTTCATTTACTGCACACATACATACTGAAGCGCGTGATGCTCGCGGTGTTTTCAGCATCTGCCGTCTCACTAAATGAGGACATAAATACATGAACAACATCCCCAGAACTGCTCGCAGAGTCACTTCATGAGCATTTGACCGTTTCATTTGAGTAAAACGATCGTCATATCATATATACATAGGCTACAGAAACTTAAAAGGTCCTCATGGCAACCTGTCAAAATATAAGTTCGGTTTAGCCGAATATATTACTGTATACGTAATACAACTACAACAATTATTACAACTTTTGTTGAGAATAATCACACAATACGCTAAATACGTTTACTTTAAGTTTTACAAAATGTTTACAGAATGCTTCTGGGTGATCTCTGTACTTATGTTATTATTAATATTACTGTTTATTTAATGTTGTTAGTATTAACAGTTTTCAGAATTAAAGACATGTTTAAAAGCATTTAAAGAATGTTTTTTGTCAGAGCTCTTGTTATTATTAATTTTGGCATTCATTTTCATTTTTACACCAGACACATATATCGGTTCAAAATATTGGTTATCGGTCTACTTGATCTGTAATAATCGGTATCGGCCCTGAAATACACATATCGGTCGACCCCTAAAAGTAATGCCATATTTCACTTCTACTGTTCTCTTTCGGGCGCGTTAATAGTTTAATCTGTTTGATCCATCGTGTTGTTCACTTGTTCTGGTGTCACATTTACCGGATGCGCAGCAATTTGAGAAGCACGAAGTACAGGTGAACTTCGGAACTGCAGCATATGAAATACCGAAATATGAAAAATTATGATATCGTACCATTTGAAATATAATAGATACCGATAATTTTACAGTACCGGTATACCACGCATGCCTAGATTGTACTCACTCTTCTTCTTCCTCCAAACACGGCGAGTGGAGTTTATACCAGAAAGTTATCTTTTGGTCTCATCTGACCAGAATTCTTGCTGGTTGGTAGGTGATCAAATACTTATTTCATGCAATAAAATGGAAGTTAATTATTTAAAAATCATGCAATGTGATTTTCTGGATTTTGTTTAGATTCTGTCTCTCACAGTTGAGGTGTACCTACGATGAACATTACAGACCTCTCCATTCTTTATGTGGGAAACCTTGAAAAATCGGCAGTGTATCAAATACGTATTTGTACATATTTTACAATTTTTTTAAATACAAATATATATACAGGCATGTACAAAAAGACTAAAACTGATCAAAAATGACTTGAAAAACAAAATAAATAAGTCTAAATATGAATACTTTTATTAATAAATAAAAATGTATGAATAAAAAAATATTGTTTTAATAATTATGAATAAAAACTCAATAACAATAAAATCTCAAAACAATACTGATATGAACAAATAATAAAAATAATAAATTGTGAAAAAAATGTCTGTGAAGAAGCACAATCTACAGCAGAGAGAGAGAGAGAGAGAGAGAGAGAGAGAGAGAGAGAGAGAGAGAGAGAAAGAGAGACATCAGAGACATACAGAGAGAGAGAAACGAAGATACTTTGTCGAGAGAAACGACAAAGCTCGTTCCCTGCCGGCTTTTGGCAAATCAGACCACGCGGCCATCTTTCTCACACCGGAATATAAACAATGGATCGTTCAGAGACCCCCGGTGGAGAGGGAAGTGACGCGCTGGTCCTCCCACTCTGAAGCTATGCTACAGGCGTCTCTTGATGACGCGTCGACTGGGACATGTTCCGGGCGAGTTCAGCTGACGCCAGCGAATTCACGGATGTAGCAGTAAGCTTTATCAACACGCTAACCGAGCAAGCCAACGAAACAGTAACAATAAGGACATTCTCCAATCAGAAACCGTGGGTGGACAGATCAATCCGTGATGCGGTTAACCATCGCACTATACAATGCTGGTCTTTTGTCGGGGAACATGAGCAAATACAAAACATCGTGTTATGCTCTAATAAGAGCCGCTAAGCGCCCGGTACAGGGAGAGAATTGAGTCACATTTCCAGCTCAATGACTCTCGACGCATGTGGCAAGGACTGAAGACCATCTGTTCCTCTGGAAACAACTCTTCCGCAGAGGTGAGAGCAGATCCGCTGCTGGCCGAGGAGCTAAACACTTTCTACGGCTGCTTTGAATGTAACGTTAATGGCGGTGCGATTCTGCCGATCAGCACGTCAGAAAGCAGCAGACAGAGCAGCGATGATTTTGCTATCACATTTTCAGAGGCTCACGTTCGGAGGGAACTAAAGAGAGTGAATAAAGAGAGTAAGGAAAGCAGCAGGACCTGATGGGATTACTGGCCGCGTTCTGAGGTCCTGTGCTGATCAGCTTGCTGGTTTGTTTACTTCCATCTTTAATGAGTCCCTTGCTACCTCTGTTGTTCCCACCTCCTTTAAAAAATCTGTCATAATCCCTGTGCCTAAGAACAGTAAACCCTCTTGCCTGAATGACTATCGTCCAGTTGCCCTCACATCGACAGTCATGAAGGTTTTGAGAGACTTTTAAAGAAACACATTTGCTCCTCCATCCCTGCTACCTTGGACCCTCTTCAGTTTGCCTATCGGCCAAATAGGTCTACTGATGATGCCATCTCCCAGGTACTGCACTCCTCCCTCACTCACATCGACAGCAAAAATGGCAACTATGTCAGGCTGCTATTCATCGACTATAGCTCAGCTTTCAACACTATAGTCCCCACCAAACTAGCTGTCAAACTATCAGACCTCGGCCTAAACACTTCACTCTGTGACTGGATTCAAGATTTCCTCACCGCCAGACCACAAGTGGTGAAAGTCGGCCAGTTCACCTCCAACTCCATCACCCTGAATGTAGGAGCCCCACAGGGCTGTGTCCTGAGCCCCCTGCTATACTCTCTATACACCCGACTCGTGTCCTCACACAGCTCCACTTCCATTGTTAAATTTGCTGACGATACTGTGGTTCTGGGCCTCGTTTCCAACAATGATGAGGCCGCATACTTGAATGAGGTGGAGACTTACATCATGGTGCCAGGACAACTGTCTCTCTCTGAACGTGAGCAAAACTAAAGAGCTGATTGTAGACTTCAGGAAGAGACAGCAACCCCTACACTCCTCTTATGATCAGTGGGACCCCTGTCGAGAGGGTGAGCAGCTTCAAGTACCTCGGTGTAAACATCTCCGAGGACCTGACATGGACTGCACACATCCAAACACAGGTGAAGAAAGCCAGGAAAAGGCTGTACCATCTGCGACAGCTGAGGAAATTCAGGGTCTCACCAGCTATCCTGAAAACTTTCTATTCAGGGGCCATAGAAAGTGTACTGACTCAGTGCATCTCAGTGTGGTATAATAATGCCACAAACCAGGACTGCAAAGCTCTACAGAGAGTCGTGCGCTTAGCTGAGCGCATCTCAGGGTCTACTCTCCCCTCTCTGCAGGACATCTACCTCAAACGCTGCAAAAGCAGAGCTGCTAAAATCCTCAAAGATTCAACTCACCCCGGTAACCATCTTTTCATTTTACTGCCATCTGGCAAGCGCTTCAGGAGCATGATGGCAAAAACTGAGAGACTGAGGAGGAGTTTCTTCCCCCAGGCCATCAGGCTCCTAAACTCAGTCTCATAACATCATAACATCCACAGGACTCAACTTAATAAACTGTAACACATCCATTATTCCCCATCATCCACACTGCTGCTATGTGTACATTCCCGGTACAACCTATTTGCACATTCTCTTGCACTGCACACTTTATCTCATTGCACATCTTACTCCTTATTTTATTTCATTATTTGTCTCTTATTTCATTCTCACCATATTTATATATATATATACTCTCTCGTGTTTTGTTTCATAGTTTTTATTGCTTTTATGCAATTTTTATCTTATTATTATTTTTATTTTTTAATTTTTTTTGCACTTTCCATTGAGCGGACCTGTCCTGACTAACATTTCACTACTTATTATACCCTGTATGATTGTGTATGTGACAAATAATAAAGAACCTTGAACAAATAATAAAACAGAGTTGATCAGAAGAAAATTAAACTGCACTGAACCTTGTAAACAAATATTTCTACAATGTTTAACCGCCTTTACAAGCCGATGAGGTCAGTGTGCTGTGAAATAGTGCTGCAGCGTCGCCGGAGACTTATTTTACAAGCCGCAGACTTCAGAAAACAGGACTGAAAGAGAAAAGAAGCGGCTGTGACGCGCCTCTGCAGGAAGGAGCCGCGCGTTATATCAACATCATTCACCTTCAGCCGCTGAATACTGCACTCTGATTGGTCGGCGCGTGTGTCAATCACAGGCGGGCCGATGGTGTCGTCATGGCAACAGGCTCAGCTCAGAGGCTGCACTGAAGTACAGTTATTCAGTCCCAGAATGCCTCTCTTTACAGCATCAGAGAGACTCTACAGTCTGAGATGTGTTTCCAGCTCACTTCTGAAGACTTTACACACAGCACTGGAGTCAGTGATCTCTGATCCTCTGGAGCTGCACTGATCTGGAGTTTGATTCGAGTGTGAACTGGGTTTGACGCTGATTCAGACGTCAGCGCTCCGTTAGCTTTACAATGCAGGATGAGAAACAAACTGCCATAATACTCCATCAAAACAATTTAATATCAAGAGAGTTATGATCACTACAAACCCAAAAATTTACATTTACATTTACATTTAGTCATTTAGCAGACGCTTTTATCCAAAGCGACTTACAATTGGGGAGTACATAAAGCGATTAATCTTGAAGAGGCAAACATACAGAGGAAGTGCCAATAACACCAAGTCTCAGGCATTGTTCAAATAAGTACATGCTAGCAAGGGAAGGAGAGAAAGATAAAGAGAAAGATGAAGATTTTGGAAAAAGTGAAAGTTTTTTTTTTATATAGTCAAGTAGAGTTGAAAGAGATGAGTTTTCAGTTTCAAAATATGATTTCACTCCTGAATAAGTCTCACGTTTCTCTTCCAGAATGATCTTTAATCCTCACATTCAGTCTGGGTCACATCCGTTGTGTTCATAGACCTCTAGTGTCAGTCAGATGTGTTATTTTGAAATAAATCGATAATTGTATTAATCAATTACTCATTCAATTGATCACAAGTTCCAGCAAAGTAATTTATAATATTACAATAGATTTATAGTTCAAATAAACGCTGTTCTTTTGAACTTTCTATTCATCTGTGAATCATTAAAAATATTGTGCAGCACGACTGTTTTCAACATTGATAATAATCAGAAATGTTTCTTGAGCAGTATATTATTATGATTTCTGAAAATCATGTGACGCTGAAGACAGGAGTAATGATGCTGAAAA
>CM050413.1:42181571-42239071 GCA_027564155.1 Gymnocypris eckloni scoliostomus | reverse complement strand
CACACATACACACACACACACACACACACACACACACACACACACACACACACACACACCTGGAGCAGTGTTCACTCAGGAGAAGCTCCAGCACGACCACCGCATGTAACTTTATACTAGATTCACCTGTTTGAAACACGCTGAATTATATTAACATTTACTATAGAACCATTATTTCGCCAATAAACATCTAAATAAATACATCTCTATCTAAATTAATGATTTATTTTCTCCACAAGCGATCGCAGTTTGAGTATAGTTCTGTGTAAATAGATAAACCGCGCTGTCAGCAGGTTTCATAATTTAGACAAAAACATTTTAATAATTCTGATAAAACATGCCAGTTAAGAAATGCAATAAAATACGATGTTTTGTTTGTTATGGCTTATTTCAATATTCCAGAGAATATTATTCAGTGAATTAACATTATCCAGTGCATTATTATTATTCACTCTTTAGCCTATTAAACCGCTTATAAACCTAAAACTGTAGTTTAAAATGAAGTTGATATTTTGTTTGAGTTTTCCTCTTTTCCTCAGGTTTTAAATAAGCCTGTAAGCGCCGTGCGCGTTTTACTTTGACTTTAATATCATTTACATTTACATTTATCAGACGCTTTTATCCAAAGCGACTTACATTGCATTCAAGTTACAGTTTCTACATTTTATCAGCTCTTGCTTTCCCTGGGAATCGAACCCATGATCTTGGCGTTGCTAACGCCATGCTCTACCAGTTGAGCTACAGGAAAGCACGAAAGCAGGCTTCCGCTTCCGGCGCTGCATTGTACAGTCGACGTTAGGGATGGCTCCGCTCAATTTGTGCTTTAATATACTTTTTTACGTATTTTTACTTTCTCTTTACACGCATAACGTCTGCACTATTTATATACGACAGAAGAACACTTTTGGACATTGGACACCACTGCACTAACCTGCTTCAGGACACTTTATCCACGGATCCAGCGTGGCCATTGGAGATACTTCGACCACGAAGTTAACAAAACGCCTCAATAATCCCAGGCGGCGAAGGAAACACCGCGGGAGCGCTGGAATACGTAACAGACTGAGGAAAAGGGCACACAGTCCTCCTCTACCGAGTATTCTGCTCGCTAATGTACAATCCTTGGAGAATAAGATGGACGATCTTAGAGCCAGGATTAGTTTCAACAGGACATCAGAGACTGTAACATCCTCTGTTTGACCGAAACATGGCTCACGCCCTCAGTCCCGGACAACGCTGTAACGCCGTCTGATAACTTCTCTGTTTTACGGATGGACAGAACAGCCGAGGCTGGAAAAACCAAGGGTGGTGGAGTGTGTTTCATGATCAACAAGAAATGGTGTGACCCCAGGAATATCTCCATTCTGTCGCGTTCCTGCTCGGCTCATCTGGAACATCTCTCCATTATCTGCCGCCCATTCTACCTCCCCCGGGAGTTTACATCGATCATCATCACTGCCGTATATATACCACCACAAGCAGATACTAGCGTGGCTTTGTCCTCACTTCACGAGCTCAGCGGCTATATCAACAAGCACCCTGACGCTGCCGCCATCATAGCTGGGGACTTTAACAAAGCCAACCTCAGAAAAGTCATGCCAAACTTTCACCAACATATATCCTGTCCAACCAGAGGACTGAATACACTGGATCATTGCTACACCCAGTTTAAGAATGCCTACAAAGCTCGTTCCCTGCCGGCTTCGGCAAATCAGACCCACGCGCCATATTTCTCACACCGGAATATAAACAACGGATCGTTCAGAGACCCCCGGTGGAGAGGGAAGTGACGCGCTGGTCCGCCCACTCTGAAGCTATGCTACAGGCGTCTCTTGATGACGTCGACTGGGACATGTTCCGGGCGAGTTCAACTGACGTCAGCGAATTCACGGATGTAGCAGTAAGCTTCGTAAACACGCTAACCGAGCAAGCCACCGAAACAGTAACAATAAGGACATTCTCCAATCAGAAACCGTGGGTGGACAAATCTATCCGTGATGCGGTTAACCAACGCACTGCCGCATACAATGCCGGTCTTTGTCGGGAACATGAGCGAATACAAAACAGCGTGTTATGCTCTCCGGCGTGCAATAAGAGCCGCTAAACGCCGGTACAGGAGAGAATTGAGTCACATTTCCAGCTCAATGACTCCGGCGCATGTGGCAGGGACTGAAGACCATCTGTTCCTCTGGAAATAACTCTTCCAGGTGAGAGCAGATCCGTTGCTGGCCGAGGAGCTAAACACTTTCTGTCGCTTTGAATGTAACGTTAATGGCGGCGCGATCCTGCCGATCAGCGCGTCAGGAAGCAGCAGACAGAGCAGCGATGTTTGTGCTATCACCTTTTCAGAGGATGACGTTCGGAGGGAACTAAAGAGAGTGAGCGTCAGGAAAGCAGCAGGACCTGATGGGATTACTGGCGCGTTCTGAGGTCCTGTGCTGATCAGCTTGCTGGTTTGTTTACTTCCATCTTTAATGAGTCACTTGCTACCTCTGTTGTTCCCACCTCCTTTAAAAATCTGTCATAATCCCTGTGCCTAAGAACAGTAAACCCTCTTGCCTGAATGACTACCGTCCAGTTGCCCTCACATCGACAGTCATGAAGGTTTTTGAGAGACTCTTAAAGAAACACATTTGCTCCTCCATCCCTGCTACTTTGGACCCTCTTCAGTTTGCCTATCGGCCAAATAGGTCTACTGATGATGCCATCTCCCAGGTACTGCACTCCTCCCTCACTCACATCGACAGCAAGAATGGCAACTATGTCAGGCTGCTATTCATCGACTATAGCTCAGCTTTCAACACTATAGTCCCCACCAAGCTTGCTGTCAAACTATCAGACCTCGGCCTAAACACTTCACTCTGTGACTGGATCCAAGATTTCCTCACCGCCAGACCACAAGTGGTGAAAGTCGGCCAGTTCACCTCCAACTCCATCACCCTGAATGTAGGAGCCCCACAGGGCTGTGTCCTGAGCCCCCTGCTATACTCTCTCTACACCCACGACTGCGTGTCCTCACACAGCTCCACTTCCATTGTTAAATTTGCTGACGATACTGTGGTTCTGGGCCTCGTTTCCAACAATGATGAGGCCGCATACCTGGATGAGGTGAGAGACTTACATCATGGTGCCAGGACAACTGTCTCTCTCTGAACGTGAGCAAAACCAAAGAGCTGATTGTAGACTTCAGGAAGAGACAGCTGCAGCCCTACACTCCTCTTATGATCAGCGGGACCCCTGTGGAGAGGGTGAGCAGCTTCAAGTACCTCGGTGTAAACATCTCCGAGGACCTGACATGGACTGCACACATCCAAACACAGGTCAAGAAAGCCAGGCAAAGGCTGTACCATCTGCGACAGCTGAGAAAATTCAGGGTCTCACCAGCTATCCTGAAAACTTTCTATTCAGGGGCAATAGAAAGTGTACTGACTCAGTGCATCTCAGTGTGGTATAATAATGCCACAAACCAGGACTGCAAAGCTCTGCAGAGAGTCGTGCGCTTAGCTGAGCGCATCTCAGGGTCTACTCTCCCTCTCTGCAGGACATCTACCTCAAAGCGTTGCAAAAGCAGAACTGCAAAAATCATCAAGGACTCGAATCACCCGGTAACCATCTTTTCATTTTACTGCCATCTGGCAGGCGCTACAGGAGCATGTTGGCTAAAACTGAAAGACTGCGGAGGAGTTTCTTCCCCCAGGCCATCAGGCTCCTAAACTCAGTCTCATAACAGCATAACATCCACAGGACTCAATTTAATAAACTGTAATCACAACCATCATTCCCCATCATCCACACTGCTGCTATGTGTACATCCCCGGTACAACCTATTTGCACATTCTCATGCACTGCACACTTTATCTCATTGCACATCTTACCCCTTATTTTATTTCATTATTTGTTTCTTACTTCATTCTCACCATATTTGTATATATATACTCTCTCGTGTTTTTGTTTCATAGTTTTTATTGCTTTTATGTTATTTTTATTTTATTATCATGTTTTATTTTTTCTTTCTTGCACTTTCCATTGAGCGGACCTGTCCTGACTAACATTTCACTACCTATTATACCCTGTATGATTGTGTATGTGACAAATAATAAAGAACCTTGAACCTTGAACCTTGAGATACAGATATCAGCAGCAATTCGGCGTCAAGCAGTGTTTAAAATAAAAAACAGCAAATACTGTGGAACCAAATAAATGAGAAACGAATGTTTTTTTTTGTAAACATTATCACTTAGATGAGGGGTAATAGATCGCTCGCGCTTTAGGTCAGTGTTTCTCAACCAGGGGGGCGAGAGATAAAACTCAAATATAATAAATTCACTAATATTATGACTCGCATGTTAAGTCATGTAAAAAAATATATAGCCTATACATAAATAAATAACAGTACCACCTATCTACGTATTCTGTGTTTCGGAGCAGCAAAATGTTTCTCATTGTGTGTAATACAGACTGAACGGCGGCTGAAAGCCGCTGTATGAGCACATGATACACAAACTACTGCTCTCGCTGGATAAAAGAAGCCAGCGTCACACTAGTACACACAAGTTTGGATGGGCAAGTTTTGTAATCAAGGTAAAGCTGATTACAGTGACATGATCGTGCATTAGGCGTGCGTTATGTCCGTTACAAATGATGCGCAAACAAACTGTGTATGTGTGCTTTCGATCTCTATAACATCATATTTCTGCTTGAATACAGCTCAGTATATAGTTGAATACAGCTCAGTATATAGTTGAATACAGCGATGTGAATAATAATAAAACACTATTTTATTTATTATTATTAAATTAATGCAACATAAAGATACATCACAACAAGCCTTTTTAATTATTTATTTAATATGTATTTTATAATTTATTTACTTTTCACTTGGTGAAAAGTATCTCGGTGAGTTTTCTCCTTGATTTAGATTAATGTCAGACTCAGAAGTCAACAGACATAAAACGGGCGCTTTTACATTTCGTTTTGAAACTCTTCCGCATCGTCTTGTCTGTGTCACCTCACTCTTCTTGTCTGCGTCACCTCACTCTTCTTGTCTGTGTCTCCTCACTCTTCTTGTCTGTGTCACCTCACTCTTCTTGTCTGTGTCACCTCACTCTTTTGTCAGTCACCTCACTCTTCTTGTCTGTGTCGCCTCACTCTTCTTGTCTGTGTCACCTCACTCTTCTCGTCTGTGTCACTTCACTCTTCTCGTCTGTGTCACCTCACTCTTCTTGTCTGCGTCACCTCACTCTTCTTGTCTGCGTCACCAAACTCTTCTCGTCTGTGTCACTTCACTCTTCTTGTCAGTCACCTCACTCTTCTTGTCTGTGTCGCCTCACTCTTCTTGTCTGTGTCTCCTCACTCTTCTTGTCTGTGTCACCTCACTCTTCTTGTCTGTGTCACCTCACTCTTCTTGTCTGTGTCACCTCACTCTTCTTGTCTGCGCCACCTCACTCTTCTTGTCTGCGTCACCTCACTCTTCTTGTCTGCGCCACCTCACTCTTCTTGTCTGCGCCACCTCACTCTTCTTGTTCTGTCACCTCACTCTTCTTGTCTGTGTCACCTCACTCTTCTTGTCTGTGTCCTCACTCTTCTTGTCTGTGTCACCTCACTCTTCTTGTCTGCGTCACCTCACTCTTCTTGTCTGCGTCACCTCACTCTTCTTGTCTGCGTCACCTCACTCTTCTTGTCTGTGTCACCTCACTCTTCTTGTCTGCGTCACCTCACTCTTCTTGTCTGCGTCACCTCACTCTTCTTGTCTGCGTCACCTCACTCTTCTTGTCAGTCACCTCACCTGCACTGCGTTGAGCAGACGCGTTCAGTTTTAATTGTAGTGTCCTCTAACTGAACAAATTTATTTGTATTACTAACAATCTAAATGACTGTGCCATGGTGAGCAAGTGATGTAACGGTGTTGCGGATTAACACCGTATAACCGTCATCACGTCTATCGCGGCAAGCCTACTTCACTCTGTTATTTATTTACTTTATAACAGTAAATAAATATAGGTTCTGCACATCGGTTATCGGGTACATAAACGTACAAATAATCGGTATCGGTATGGGTTATAAAAAAATCAATATCGGTTGATCACTAATTGGCGGCATACAAAGTTTCATAAATCACACATGAACTCTGTTGTAAGTTGATTTGTGCACTTGTTTGTACATTAGATTGATAAATGAGAACCACTTTGTTTAAATTCAAATGTTTACATTTTACAATTGTGGTTTACTGCAAAATTGTTATTAAAAAACTGTGTGAAACAAATGAAGACAACTCAATGACATGTCAGTTTTTTAAAACATAATCAAACAAACAATGAAATAATTCATTTTTTGCTACACAACAGACCTTTAAAGTACAAATTAACGTATGGAAGAAACATTTTATAATATGTCTATAAAAAACTCTAAATTGAATTATTATTATTATTATCAGGGGCCAGGCACTGAAGATTGTAGGCACCTCTTCTTATTTGATAGTCATCACGGTCTTCTTCCACTCATAGAACCAATTGTGAAGTGGATAAAAGCTATGGAAATAATTACAGTCGGAGCATTAACCACAGAAAACATGGATTCTCTAACTCAGCCGCGTTCAAAACTGTACTCATGATTATGCTAACAACTTCATCAAACCTTCAGAAACAGCTGCAGACGTGAAGCACTAAACCACAAGCACAAAGACTACTAGCGGAAAAAGAGAGAGGATATAATTGAACGTGTTTCCAGCAGCTTCTGCTCCACGCGGAGTTATTCTTCACATGCACTTCTGAACGATCAGCCAGATGTGTCTCGTCATTCCTATGTTTTACGTGGACAGAACATCTGCTGATGTCAGTGTTGGAGTTCTGATCCGTCTGAGCGGGTCAACAGGATTCAGACGGGCATCGAGAGCCCGAGGTGCTAGAATCACTCAAAGACGAGGTGAAGGAAAACATCAGAGCGAACAGGATTTACAGACAACAACATGCTGCCAGCAAAACAATCGGCAACCGATGAATTATTGAGGGCTACCTGGAAAGACTGATTCGTCTTTGAAAAACACAAGTAGCCGGAGCCTTTTCATCAAAGGGAAAAGCAAATACACATATCAAACAAAACATGTGTAGTAAAGAGACCCAGCCGGAGGGAAACACACCGCGGTAAATGAGACGTATCGCAGTAAAGGCAGCTGTTAAACAGAAGCGCTCAGATTCTCTGAAGAGCAGAAACGTGTTTGCTGACGCTCTCATAGCAGATGCACCACTCCAGGATTAGGAACATATCAGCAGGCCTTTAATAGCTCAGGTTAGTTAGACCACAGGTTAACTAGCTACCTGACTAGTATGGGAACGGAGGTCTGATCTCAAACCTCCTTCCATCCGAGGAAGCGGTCTGACTGGGTTTCGCGGTCTGAGTCTCTTCACATTGATGGCTGGGGAATATTAATGAGTGTATAAGCACAGGACTGGTGGGATAAAGCGCGTGTGGGATCTTCTCGCTCCTCTCACACTCTGTGGTCTCATTGTCAGGGCAGGATAGTTTGACCACAAGGTCAGTGAGCTGCTAAATCCAATTAAATCCAATTACCCAGCAGCCCATGCTCTGAAAGAGAGCTGTATCTGTGCAGCCCGGCCGGGTGTGTGTGTGTTTGTGCTCCCAGCGGGCTCCAATCCATCCGAGGTCTGTTCAGTCATAAGAGGCTCAGAACCAGAGACGGAAACCCTGGAAAATCAAGGTCTGCTCCGACACGCCGGGACCGAACGAATGCAGCTCTGCGGAAAGGACACGCTGACCTACTCAAAGCAATAAACATGACAGCGCTGACAAACACTGCACGAGTCTGCTGCTGGACGCCAGGAGAAACTGAGCGGGATCATCTGATGTGTTTGCCGGAGTTTTATTTTCAACAGTACAGTTCATGAATATTGTTTGTTATTAGAAATAAGAACAAAGTTGCAAATAACACATAACAAGATAAGCTTGTTGTTTGATTAACAGGAATGGCACAGTTTAACTTAAAGACCTAAAGCACAGATCCATGTGTTTGTGTTAATTCTGATGTTATGCTCAGTCCGTTCGACTGTTGAAAAACCATACACTGTGAACTAGAACTGAACTGATAATAGTGTGCCGTCTTTCAGCATGTGCTTCAGGTGAGGGTCAGTCAGTGCATGCATTGCACTGAATCATTTCTCAAGCATTAGTATTGCACTTAAAGTGCATATTGCAGGTAAAAAAATGTTCAAATGAATATATAACCTTGTATGAAGATACCATATGAACCGTTAATGCAGGATTTGAAAATGTTTTACAAGACGCGAGGATACAAATTTAGAAGAAAAAGTGAAGAGGGGAGGAGGGATGCAGGAAGAATTGTCACTTGAGAATCGTCAGAAATCTTGTTATTTTTTCTTCATTTTACTGATCAATGTTTCTTGTGTCTCAAACGCACCATCTGTCGCCCTGCAGAGGAGCAGAAACTACAGACACCCGCGACCAACCGACCTAACATGCACGAGTGTGTTACGGTTAATCTCAGCCAGAGCCAGAGCATATGAGTGAGTGAGTGAGAGTGTGTGAGAGAGAGAGAGAGAGAGAGAGAGAGAGAGAGAGAGAGTGTGCGTTTGTGTGTGAGTGGGGGAGTGTGTGAGTATGTGTGTGAGTGTGTGTGTGTGTGTGTGTGAGAGAGTGTGTGGTCGCCTCTTATCGCTCTCTGCCAGACCCGCTCAGCGCACAACACTCATCTGCCCGCAGGCCGTCCATCACACATGCCTGGCAAAATGTCAGCGAATGAGCGCACGAGCGAGAGAGAAAGCGTGTCTGTGTGTGAGTGAGTGAGTGAGTGAGTGAGTGAGTGAGTGAGTGAGTGAGTGAGTGAGTGAGTGAGAGAGAGAGAGAGAGAGAGAGATTCACCATCAGCTCTTATCACACCGTCACTCACCTGCACCAAACACAAAGCATGCTGGGAAACCGAACTCCTCCCTTCTCTCTCTCTCTCTATCTCACACACACACACACAGCACACGCACACGCACACGCACACACACACACACACACACGCTTTCTCTCTCTCTATCAGTCTATTCTTCTGCTGGAGAGAAGCTGCTTTTATCCTGTAGATACGTGACCGTCCACATTAATGACAGCTATACATCACTGATGACAGCAATGCATTCTCTCTCATAAACATGGCTTTTCTAGACATAAAACACTCTGAATTTCAATTCGGTTTCATTTTAATTACATTTTTAGGTGATTTTAACTTCTGCTTTAAAATGGTAAGTGGTCAGTAATTGTTTATTTTTTTTGCACAATATGATACACAGTCTATATAGAAACAGTCACAGTATTTATTTTAATTTGCCTTCAAACTGCAGTTTATTCAGAGGAAACCGAAGGAAACAGAGATCTGGAGTTTAAATGGACTTCTGTATGATGGAGATCCTCATCTTCTGTCCGTCTCTCTGATTCTCATGAAGTGATCTTCGTCTGTAGTTTGCATGCGTCTAGTTTATAGCGTTTGGTCATGAATCTCTGAGTCACTCGTGTTCACAGCTGCACATTTCAGAGGAAACGGAGCTCTTCAAACCCTCATGAGCCTCATTCAGTCCTAGAAACCATTGATCAAGATCTGAACATCTGCCTCTCGTGAACCACTGATGACACACACACACACACTCACACAGCCATGTGCACACACACACTCTCACACGGCCATGTGCACACACACACACACTCTCACACGGCCATGTGCAAACACACACACACACACACACACACGGTCATGTACACACACACACACTCACACGGCCATATGCACACACACACACACACACACACATGTGCACACACACACACACACACACACACACACACACACACACACACACTCACTCACACAGCCATGTGCACACACACACACACACACACTACACGGCCATGTAAACACACACACACACACACACACACACACACACATGGTCATGTACACACACACACACACTCACACGGCCATATGCGCATACACACATGTACACACACACACACACACACACACACTCACACGGCCATATGCAACACACGCACACACACACACACACACACACACACACACGGCCATGTGCAAACACACACACACACACACACACACACACACACACTCACACGGCCATATGCGCACACACACATACACACACACATACACAGGCACACACACACACACACACACACACACTAACAGGGCTCTAGAGTGCGACCTAATTTCTCAAGGGTGCGACTAAATCAAATCTGAGGGCGCACCGGTGTGACCAGCCGTTCGAGAAAAGTATCCGCGACTCAGAGTCTCCCTGTGCTTCAACAACAGACACACATTAGGCTCATATCGTGGTCTAAACCAATCAGAGATAGTGAAGGGCGGACCCCAAACTTTTGTCTATGATGCATTTTTGCTATTCCCAAATCAGAAGCGAGATCGCGCTCACGTGGAGGAGTTCAGCACGCGCAACATGAAAGCCCTGTTTATGATAGAAGAAAGAAATAACCATTAAAACATGCTTACACTTTAGGATTATAGCCGCGTTTCTTCTAGCATAACTTCCTTCCCTTCACAGCGGCGCGCATTCGTTCCTCCCTGACCAAAACTTAACGTCAGAATCAGATCAATCGTTTATCGATTGTTGTAAAATGCCGTCTTTACAGTTACTAAATTGCTGGACATGTTTGATAATAAAATGTTGAAAGTACAATCCGCACGAGAGACGCTGTTCCACCGGCTGAAGTGTGTGTGTGTGTGTGTGTGTGTGTGTGTGTGTGTGTGTGTGTGCGTGTGCCTGCGTGGCGTAGCCTACTCTAAAACTGACAGGCGAAGTACACTTTGAGCTTCAGACGCGTCCAAACGATCAAATACACACAAAGCATGTAAAAACGGCCGGCTTGGAGAGTATTCACTTAAACACAGTTTATGTCTTAAAGTGAACGAGAACAGTTAGGAGAAAATTGTGTGTCAATATTTTGTTTTAGTGACAGAATGGTGGTTCATTAATGTTAATCAAAGAACAAAATACAAAAGCTCTTAATCTGAATGAAGTTATAGCTTTAAGCATTAATCTATCAATACATACAGTGAAAACTATGCAGTGTTCATTTACATTTGATCTCTTTTAGATTTCTTTTGTAGCTATTACTTAAGTTACCTGAACATTAATGTTAGTAGATCACTGGTTTTTGTACATTTGTTTTATGGTATGACAAATGGTATATTTGTCAGTTTGTTTAACTTTGGTTCTTTGTTCATGTTCTTACTGTATCTTATTTATATAAAACACTAACAATGCCTGCACACTGGTGCATTTACAAATTGATGTTTTATATTTATTTAACATTCCAGAATATAAAGCTAGTAATTAAGCTAAATATAAATGTTAATTAAGCTGCTAATCTATCATATAAATATAGATGTATGTATATATGTATGTATGTGTGTGTGTGCGTGCGTGCGTGCGTGCGTGCGTGCGTGCGTGCGTGCGTGCGTGCGTGCGTGCGTGCGTGCGTGCGTATGTATGTAAGATGGCGTCGTTCCAAGGCGACATGGTGTTGCTCTCTTCTCTGTTATGTGTAGGTTTTTGTTGTTTTTGGCTGGACTGCGTTTGGGGCCTGATGTTATACAGCCGAGTGGAGCTTTTGCATATTAGGGACAGTATGATTGAATGTCAGCCCAAATTACATTTCTATTCAGATGACTTTGCCATCAGGCCCGTGGATGTTGTTAGCGCAGATGCTAGCGCTCCCTGTTTCAGAGCTCCACGTGGGAGGAAAAGAGGCAGAAGACCCGCGCTTTGGTACGGTGTACCAAATCAGTGCACTAATCAGTGTAGGGGGGGCACTAGAGCATCCCTTCATTCAGACACAGTGTAGAGAGGGGGGCACTAGAGCATCCCTTCATTCAGACACAGTGGAAGATCTGATCAGAATCAGTGTAGGGCACTAGAGCATCCCTTCATTCAGACACAGTGGAAGATCTGATCAGAATCAGTGTAGAGGGGAGGGCACTAGAGCATCCCTTCATTCAGACACAGTGGAAGATATGATCAGAATCAGTGTAGAGGGGGGCACTAGAGCATCCCTTCATTCAGACAGTGGAAGATCTGATAAGAATCAGTGTAGGGAGGGGGCACTAGAGCATCCTTTCATTCAGACACAGTGGAAGATCTGATCAGAATCAGTGTAGAGGGGGGGGGGGACTAGAGCATCCCTTCATTCAGACACAGTGGAAGATATGATCAGAATCAGTGTAGAGGGGGGGGGGCACTAGAGCATCCCTTCATTCAGACACAGTGGAAGATCTGATCAGAATCAGTGTAGAGGGGGCACTAGAGCATCCCTTCATTCAGACACAGTGTAGAGAGGGGGGACTAGAGCATCCTTTCATTCAGACACAGTGGAAGATCTGATCAGAATCAGTGTAAAGGGGGCACTAGAGCATCCCTTCATTCAGACACAGTGGAAGATCTGATCAGAATCAGTGTAGAGGGGTCAAGTCTGGAAGATGTTGATGCTAGAGAGAGTGTGGTCAGCTGGTTTATTCGAGGCCAAAGATCAAGAGATCAAGGACAAACAACAGGATTTTGCCATTCGAGGGGCATGTGACTGCAATGGAGGATAGTCCATAAGACATTGAGCCATGAGATGTTCAGTTTGACACCCTTCAAACACTTAATTTAGTTTTTATTTTTATTTAATTTATCTTGAGATGTTTTAACTAAGCACTTTAAGCACCAACACTTTTTCTGTAAGTTACCTTTCTTGTAGAATTGTGCTTCAAATAAAGAACGTTATGTTGACCACATTGTTAGTTAATCGTTTACTAGTCAATATTGCCTATACGAAAATTTGGGTGCACCTAACTTTTGTGCTGGTGCACCTAAGAAAAAAAGTTAGGCGCACCAGTGCAACCAGTGCAAAAAGTTAGTCTAGAGCCCTGCACTAATGATAGTAATATTTTATCCCGTCAGCCTCAGAGAACAGTGTTTAATGAAACTCAGTTTTGTGTGTTTGTTCAGACTCTTGAATTAGATCAGATCATCTCCATCTCTTGCAGAAGCTCTGATGTGTTCCTGCTGTTACTGTTTCAGATACACTCACTGCACACGGATCCTCACCACAATCAGACGAGAGTAGAGCAGTCGTCCTACTGAAGAAACACTTCTCATGATTCCACAGAGAGACGAGGAATACAGCACTGAATGCGTGTTAGAAACAGCAGCGCTGAGAAGCTGAGCAGGGCCACTCTGTGCTCACAAACATGTCCACAACGAGCCTCATCATCTCGAGATCAACAACTAACCCTCGATAAACGACAATCCGTGTGTGTGGTCTCAGTGAACGTGAACATCACACACCTGCAAACACCTCCGCGAGTAAAACTGGACGATAAAACAGACTCGTGAGATATTATTCTCTGACTGAATGACATGATTCGAGTCCTTCTTTGGGTTCAAGTGTTTGTGTTCTCTCATGCATCCACATCACCAACATTTATGCAAACACTGATTAACATTTAATATTTTGGTTAAATGTTAAATTGTTTAATTAAACTGTATCTTAATTTAGACGTGTAACTGTATCATTCCCTGCATATTTAATGTGACACTATTAGAGTTTCATCACATTAATATTTCAGCTCTAATATATACTGTATAACGTCAACAATCAAGTCTACAGAAAACAAATCATGCTGTAAGACACATTAGTGCATCATATTGGGCATAACATTTCCCCCAAAATATCATAAATGTGACTTTATCTGCAGAACACACATACATGTGTACACATATAAAATCCAAAAATCACATTTATATTTAATGCATGCTGATCACTGCTGAAGTTTATTTATAAAAAATAAATGTAAAGCATAAGTCCGGATGTGTTTGTGCATGTTCAGAATTAAAATGTGTTTCAGGAGCGTATAAAGGAGATATTAGACAGGTTTTCTGACTGACTCTCTCTCTCCTGTGTTTGATCAGTGTGTCTCTCGTCCCCACACTCTGACTGAATCACTCATAATCCAGTTCAAAACCATCAGAAACCTTCCGCTGGACTGAGAGAATGAGAAATAAAGGAGTCATGAGCTGCAGAGTTTCTGATCTGCACTTTATTCAGTTTACAGGAAAACACAGCAGCTCTGTGTAAAACTGATTAAACGCTGATGTTGAAGTCGTCCTCCGTACAGGACACTAAACACATTCATGAACTGACAGATGCGCCACAACACGTCTGTGAGAGGAAGTGACCTCAGAAACCACTGCTGCACTACCTGTGCTGAGATCAATAACACTGAGAAACTCAATCAATGATTCACTCCAGCGCACACACATGATCCAAACCTGGAATACACACACACACAGCTAAAATCATTAATTTAACCTGTAACTCCATTAACGACAAGATCTGAACCTCACTGATTCAATCTAAGCATGCATTCATCTTAAGACTTGACTGCAGTAGAAATATTTATAATAAAATAAAACCCAAACCAGAGCTCCATGTTGAGTTCATTAACGGGAGTCTGAAGCTGTGGACCGTAGGACTGTGGAGTTTATTCCTGACGTGTTCTCAGTCTAGTGTGATCGAGATTGAGGCGTGTAAACAGTGACGCACACGTGTGTGTGAGATGAGAAACCGCCGGGATCAATATTACTCAGTTCAGTCTTATCAAAGACAACAGCTCGACAGCCGCCACGGGCGACATGCTCTTCACGCCTCGAGATCTTTCTACTGCGGCGACACACGCGGGGCCTTCAGAGCCTTCACCGAACTTCTCGCTGCTTCTCACACGTGTCTTAATCCTGTGAAGAAATCACGGCTATTAACCGACAAGATCTGCAGCACAGCTGGATGACAGAGAGGATGATTCAAGACCAAAAGACAACAGGTCTGGACTATAAAACACACATCTAAACACTTTTGAGTGTGTGTGTGTGTGTGTGTGTGTGTGAGAGAGAGAGTGTGGGTGTGCATGTGCGTGTTTTAGTGTAAGTGTGTGTGTGAGTGTGTGTATGAGTGCGAGTGCGAGTGTGTGTGCGTGTGTGTATGTGCGTGTGTGTGAGCGTGTGAGTGTGCGTGTGTGTGAGTGAGCATGTGAGCGTGTGTGTGTGTGTATGTGTATGTGTATGTGTGTGCGAGTGTGAGTGTGTGTGAGCGTGTGAGTCTGTGTGCGAGTGTGTGTGAGTGCGAGTGCGAGTGCGTGTGTGTGTGTGTGTGTGTGCAGTGAGTGAGTGAGTGTGTGTGAGCGTGTGAGTCTGTGTGCGAGTGTGTGTGAGTGCGAGTGCGTGCGTGTGTGTGTGTGTGTGTGTGTGTGCTTGTGAATGCATCCCATGAGGAAAACGATTTAATAAACACGTTCAGTAAAGTCTTAAACACAGATGTAGAAATGCAGTGATCTGTGTGACTGTTTTGAGAATATCATCAGCTTTATATAAGAGCAATATCATATTGCATTATTTTAGATCATAACTGACTCTGATTCAGTTCATGCGTTTAAATTAGAATTGATTTGGTATCGTCACTCAGGAAGTTGAAAACTACTGGAACCAAATTATTTCTGAATCTATTAAAATGCTTCTCCAACATTTATTACTCTGCTCATGTACAATTTACTGAGTTACAATGAAAATCAACAGTGAACAGCATCCAAGGAAAAAGTGTTCTTCCACACTGGTCTATTGATTTACCAACTATAAATTAAGCATTAAAGTCTACAGGTGATCTGTGGCTGATCTCAGCAAAATTAATGTATCTGGTTATTTGACAAATCAAATTTGGACTGTGTCCTATGCTGCGACATAGCAAAAATATAGAAAAAAAAACTTAGCATACAAACAACATGAGAAAAATTGTCAATTCTCATTCGTAGAGTTACAAATAGCATGAGAGAAGTTTATATTCTATGTTAGAGGTTTTTTTTAAACACGACTTAAACACAGACTTCCGGTTTGTCGCTGACGCATGTTCTGAATTGAATCTCCGTCAAGCCAATTATTTACCGTCTATTTTCTATCTTAAATTCCAATTTTATACACAATAAATTTTTGTTTCTATAACCTGTGAATATATCCCCGATCACATTCTGCAACGAGAATAATCAGAGCGGCTTGTTATCGCAAGTTTTATTTTGATTTCCCGAGTCCGCTATTAGCTTATAGCCCGTTAGCAAAGCCAGCGCGGGTGCCGCTAACACAGCTAATACCCCTTTTCACACACACACACACACACACACACACACACACATTTACCATTGTTTCACTGTTACTTGCTTTAATGGCGGATTTGTGTCTACCTTTGTGTGCAGGTGAGGACACGATCGAGCTGCATTCGGCGCAGCTCGAGCTGGAAGCCGTGGAGAGACGTATCCACGAGCTGCTTGGGAAACAGGCCCAGCTGAGGAAACGGAAAGCAACCCTGGAAACATCCCGGGCTGACGCTCATAAGTCCGGGGAAAGTATGCAACGCGCTGCTAACACTCCCAGCACCTCTACTCCGTGTGTTTCTCTGCACAGGCCCCTTGCACCCGGGACGCGATCGTCACAGATGGCCTTCACTCCGGCGCCGGGAAACCACGGACCCTGGGTGCAGCAGCGGAAGATGCGATCCAGGCCCCGGTCGATGACTTCTCCCCCTCCGGTCTTGACATCTCATCCCGGAACCGCTTCACCCTCTCTGCGAGACTGATCGTGATCGCTGTGGTCATCGGAGACTCAATCGTCCGGCATGTCCGCGTTAGCTGAAGGTAAAGTGCACACTCATTGTCTCCCTGGTGCTCGTGTTCTTGATGTTTCTGTGCAGATACCCACGATCCTGAAGGATGATGAGAACGTTGCAGCTGTTGTGATTCACGCGGGGGCTAACGACACCAGGCTGCGGCAGACGGAGACACTGAAGAGGGACTTCAGGAGCCTGATCGGACGGCAGCAGCACGCCGCCCGGCGGCGATCATCGTGTAAGGACCTCTTCCCACGTATCGACGAGGACACGAACGGTTCAGTAGACTGTTTGCTTTAAATGAATGGTTGTTTTCATGGTGTAAAGAGCAAAAAATTATCTTTGTTAATAATTGGAGTCTTTTCTGGGGCGTCCTAGGCTATTTCGTGCTGATGGCCTGCACCCCAGCAGAGTCGGAGCGGAACTCCTGTCAGACAACATCACCAGGACGCTACGCTCTATCTGACTAGTAAGCCAATTCTCAAATAACTGCTATGATGGCTTTTGTTCAACCCACTTAAATGATAGAGGTACTTACATTGTTTAATCTATACAGACTGTGTCTGTTCCCCGAATAGTGAGATCAAAATATAAATTTAATGCAGGATCTAGAAAAAATCTGATCGTGATTAAACCAGAAAAATGCTAAATAAATGAACAAAAACTATTTTTCAAACTTGGGCTCCTAAATATCCGATCACTCAAACCGAAAGCAGTTATTGTAAATGAAATAATCACAGATAATAGTTTTGATGTACTCTGTCTGACTGAAACCTGGCTTAAAACAAATGATTATTTTGGTCTAAATGAATCTACTCCACCAAGCTACTGTTATAAGCACGAGCCTCGTCAGACTGGTCGTGGCGGCGGTGTCGCAACAATATATAGTGATATTCTCAATGTTACTCAGAAAACAGGATACAGGTTTGACTCATTCGAAATACTTATGCTTAATGTTACACTGTCAGATACACAAAATAAATCTGTCCTATCTCTTGCTCTGGCTACTGTGTATAGACCGCCAGGGCCATATACAGATTTTCTAAAATAATTTGCAGATTTCCTCTCAAACCTATTGGTTAATGTTGATAAAGCACTAATTGTTGGAGATTTTAACATTCACGTTGATAATACAAATGATGCATTAGGACTTGCGTTTACTGACCTAATAAACTCTTTTGGTGTCAAGCAAAATGTCACCGGGCCCACGCATCATTTTAATCATACGCTAGATTTAATAATATCGCATGGAATTGATCTAACTGATAGAGATATCGTACCTCAAAGTGATGATGTTACTGACCATTTCCTTGTATCATGCATGCTGCATATTACTGATATTAACTATATGGATCCGCGTTATCGTCCAGGCAGAATTATTATTCCAGCCACTAAAGACTGATTCACAAATAACCTGCCGGATTTATCTCAGCTGCTCTGTGTACCCATAAATACAGATGAACTAGACACAATTACTAGCAATATGGGAACTACCTTCTCTAATACAATAGAAACTGTTACCCCCATCAAATTAAAAAAGGTTAGAGAAAAAATTGCTGCGCCATGGTACAACAGTTATACCCATTCTCTCAAGAAAGAAACTAGTATTCTTGAGCGCAAATGGAGAAAAACTAACTTGGAAGTCTTTAGAATTGCGTGGAAAAACATTATGTCCAGCTATAGACAGGCTCTAAAAACCGAGTATATCCGCAAACTCATAGATAATCACCAAAACAATCCAAGGTTTTTATTTAGCACAGTGGCTAGATTAACAAATAAACAGATGTTACCCGATCTAAATATTCCCTCACAGTTTAATAGTAATGACTTTATGAATTTCTTTACTGATAAAATAGATAATATCAGAAATACAATAACAAATGTAGATTCTACAGCGTCTAGTACTCCAGCTTCATTCATCGCACCCAAAGAAAAACTTCATTGCTTTACAACTATAGGACAGGATGAGCTAAATAAACTTATCACTGCATCTAAACCAACAACATGTTTATTATATCCTGTACCAACTAAACTATTGAAAGAGTTGTTAGCTGTTGCAGAACAACCGCTTCTCAATATTATTAACTCCTCGTTATCTTTAGGTCACGTCCCAAAACCATTTAATCTGGCGGTTATTAAGCCTCTTATTAAGAAACCAAAACTAGATCCTTGTGAACTGGCAAATTACAGACCCATTTCAAATCTTCCGTTTATGTCGAAAATATTAGAGAAAGTAGTGTCTGCTCAACTGTGCTCCTTTTTGCAAAAAAATGATATCTATGAAGAATTTCAGTCAGGTTTCAGGCCCCGCCATAGCACAGAAACTGCACTTGTTAAAATTACAAATGACTTGCTTCTTGCATCAGACAAAGGTTGCATCTCGTTGCTAGTTTTACTTGATCTTAGTGCTGCGTTCGACACTATAGATCATGACATACTGATAGATCGATTACAAAACTATACAGGTGTTCAAGGGCAGGCTTTAAGATGGTTTAGATCCTACCTGTCCGATCGCTACCACTTTGTTTATTTAAACGGGGAGGCATCTCAATTATCACCAGTAAAGTATGGAGTACCACAAGGATCTGTCCTAGGTCCTCTGTTATTTTCATTATACATGTTGCCCCTTGGTAATATTATTAGAAAATACTGGATTAGTTTCCATTGTTATGCTGATGACACTCAACTATATATCTCAACAAAACCAGATGAAACCTCTAAACTATCTAGGCAAGGCAAGGCAAGTTTATTTGTATAGCACATTTCATACACAGTGGTAATTCAAAGTGCTTTACATAAAAGAAAGTGAAATAATCATTCACAGCAATAAAAACAAGGAGTTAAAAATAATAAAATAAGGAAATTTAAAATGATATAGAAATTGATTTAAAATGAAATTTAAAACAGTTAAATAGAAAAGGATTATACATAAAATAATGCAGTCAGTTCTGACGTAGCACAGTGCTCATTCAACAAATGCACAGCTAAATAGATGAGTTTTGAGTCTGGATTTAAATGTGGCTAATGTTTTAGCACATCTGATCTCTTCTGGAAGCTGGTTCCAGCTGCGGGCGGCATAATAGCTAAAAGCGGACTCTTGTTTGTGTGAACCCTTGGTATTTAACTGACTCGATCCTAATGATCTGAGTGGTCTGTTAGGTTTATATTCAGTGAGCATATCTGCCATATATTTAGGTCCTAGACCATTGAGTGACTTATAAACGAGTAAAAGTACTTTAAAATCAATCCTAAATGTAACTGGAAGCCAGTGTAAGGACCTGAGGACTGGTGTGATGTGCTCATATTTTCTGGTTCTAGTCAGAATCCTGGCAGCAGCGTTCTGGATGAGCTGCAGCTGTCTAATGGTCTTCTTTGGAAGGCCGGTGAGAGACCATTACAATAATCCACCCTGCTGGTGATAAAGGCATGAACAAGTTTCTCCAAATCTTGACTGGAAACAAAACATCTAATTCTTGCAATGTTTTTGAGATGATAGTATGCTGATTTAGTTACTGCTTTGACATGACTACTAAAACTAAGGTCTGTCTCAGAATCACCCCAAGATTTCTGACTTGATTTTTAGTTGTTTGACCCTAGAGCAAGGTATGCATTCACCTTGAGAACTTCATCTTTGTTTCCAAATGCAATGACTTCAGTTTTCTCCTTGTTTAACCGAAGAAAGTTTTGGCACATCCAACTGTTAATTTCATAAATGCATTGGCAGAGGAAGTCAATGGGGCTATAGTCATTTGGAGATAACGCTAGGTAAATCTGGGTATCATCAGCATAGCTGTGATAGGCAATTTGGTTCTTCCTCATTATCTGACTTAGTGGGAGCATATACAGGCTAAACAAGAGCGGTGCAAGAATAGAGCCTTGTGGGACTCCGCATGTCATGGACGTCCACTTAGACTTATGCTCTCCTATACTCACATAATAACCTCTCCCTTCTAAGTATGACCTGAACCATTTGAGTGCCATCCCAGAAAGCCCGACCCAGTTTTCCAGTCTCTCTAGAAGTATGTTATGATCGACAGTGTCAAACGCAGCACTAAGATCTAGTAGTACCAGCACTGATATTTTGCCAGAATCAGAATTAAAGCGAATATCATTTATTATCTTAATGAGTGCTGTCTCTGTGCTGTGATGCACGCGGAAACCAGATTGAAAATTATCCAGGTATCCATTTGAGTTTAAGTAGTTGTTCAGCTGATTAAAAACTACCTTTTCAATAATCTTACCTATGAAAGGAAGATTTGATATTGGTCTATAGTTGCTCAACACAGTGTTATCAAGATTGCGCTTTTTCAGAAGGGGCTTAACAACTGCAGTTTTCAGGGAGTTTGGAAAAGTCCCAGAAAGAAGTGAGGTGTTCACCACTTCTAAGAGATCTGCTTCTAAACAGTTAAGCACACTTTTGAAAAAAGATGTGGGAAGTGTGTCAAGATAGCAGGTTGACGATTTAAGATGCTGTACTATTTCTTCCAAAATTTTGCTATCAATTGTTTTAAAAACAGACATAGTCACTTCTTTTGAGATTGCTGTCGAATCTGTGTGACCTCTGTATTACAGGAAGATGTGCCAATCTCCTTCCTGATATTACTGATCTTCTCTGAAAAGAAGGAAGCAAACTCATTGCATTTGCTGTCAGAGAGCATTTCACTGGGAATCTGACTTGGGGGTTTGTCAGTCTCTCAACAGTAGCAAAAGAGTGCGAGTGTTGTTTAAGTTACTGTTTATAAGGTTTGAGAAGAAGGTCTGTCTAGCTGTGGCTAGTTCCAAATTGAAAGCATGAAGGCTGTCTTTATAGATGCTATAGTGTATTTCTAGTTTCGTCTTCCGCCACATCCGCTCAGCTTTTCTGCATTGTCTTTTCATATTCTGAACTGCTGTTGATTTTCTCCAAAATGATTTTTGTCTGCCATTCTTCTTGCTGACCTTTATCGGTGCAATATCATCAATAACATTCTTAACTTTTGAGTCAAATGAATCCAGGAGAAGATCAACAGAGTCTGCAGAAATGCTTGGTGTTAAAGATATTGCCTTCATAAATAGCACACTAGTGTTCTCATTAATGCATCTCTTTCTGACAGAGACAGATCTAGATTTAGTGGTGACAGAGATCAATATATCAAAGAAAATACAGAAGTGATCAGACAGAGCTACATCCTTAATGACAATGGATGAAATGTTTAGACCTCTACTGATGAGTAAATCTAGAAGTGTGTCCACGATTGTGTGTGGGTCCGTGCACATGCTGAATCAGGTCAAAAGTGTTTAAAACAGTTACAATTTCTTTTGTAGTTTTGATTTCAGCATTGTCTATGTGAATATTAAAATCCCCTGCAATAGCAAAACAGTCAAACTCTGAGGAAATCATTGATAACAGTTCTGTGAACTCTTCAACAAAGGCTGGGGAGTATTTTGGGGGCCTGTAAATGATAAACAACAATGCGTGGGGCACCTTTCAGCACAATACCTAGATATTCAAAAGACAAGTACTGACCAAATGACACTTGCTTGCATTGATAAACATCTTTAAACAGAGCAGCTACACCTCCACCTCTCCTAACAGTCCTGCAGACACTTATACAATTAAAGTTAGGAGGGGCTGTTTCAGTGAGGACTGTTTCAATTAGAAACATAAAATCCAGGTTGTTTGTGGTTATTAAATCATTGATCACAAATGATTTATTTTTTTGTGAGCAAGTGTTTAAAAATGCTAACTTGATGGAATTACATTTTGTCTCTACAGCAATCTTAGACTGATGCATAACAGGCCGCAGATTAGATGGGTCAGCCGTACGCCTTTTGAAGGCCTTAGACCTTCTATCACGTGATAAAACAGAAATAGAGAAGGCTACAGGCACACTGGGTTCCCGCTTGTTTTGTAAACATTTGTGAATGTTGCTGCTAGTATAGCGGGGACCCGACACATATCACTGAGAGCTGTTATCAGTTGTTTTTGGTTCACCTACAGCAGATGGAGGAGGGTTTGGGCCCTTGCGTTGTGGCAGCGGTCGGAGAGCTCTCACAGGAGGAGGCGGGAGAGCTGAGCCTGCAGTCTTTGGTGGTTGGGGGGCCCACCCTTTTTTAGTTGATATCTGGGGACTTGCTGAGAGTTTGGTCCCAGCATACACCAATTCCTCCATTTTCTGTGAAAAGCTTAGAAGTGGAGATGCTGGAGAGAGGGATAGTGTGTCTGGTGAGCGGGGCATATTCTGTCCAGGTGCTGGAGAGAGGGATAGTGTGTCTGGTGAGCGGGGCTCTAGCTCTGGTGTTTCCGGTGACTGTGATGTGTTGTCCTGGCTTCCCAGGCTGTTTTCCAGAAAGTCGTCCTTGGGTGCTGAGTCTTGGAGCTGTTGTGATACGTCACAGTCTGCATGTGATGAGCTCTGTGGGCAGGGCTCAGCCGGGATGTCCATGATCAGTGCTTGTTTTGGCTGTGTGGCGTTATCTGTATCCTTGTGGGATTCTTCAACCACATAATGACTCGGAAGCTGATATGAAGTCCTGTGGTCACTCATATTCTGTCCAGGTGAGTGTATGAGTGGATTGGCACACACCACTGAAGGATGACGGAGGGAGAAATAGAAATTGTCTTTTAGCACTCTTGCACCAAGTTTGTTTGGGTGGAGGCCATCCAGTTTAAACAGTTGTCTGTGCCCCAGAAAATATTGAAGTTGTCGATGAAGTTGACTCCTTTTGTACTGCAGGTTCTTTGTAGCCATGTATTCAGCCCAAGCAACCGTGAAAACATGTTAGTTCCCTTGCTGGGAGTGGTCCACTGATGAACGACTGAACTTCAAGTCTTTGAAGTGTTTCAAAGAGTTCACTGAAATCTTGCTTAAGCAGTTCTGACTGTCCTATCCGAATATCATCTAAGCTAATGGAGTGTGTTAAAAATATAAAAGATTGGATGACCAGTAATTTTCTCCTATTACATTCAGATAAGACAGAGATATTACTTATTGGACCTAAACACAATACACAGAATCTCTTGGATTACAATTTGCAACTAGACGGATGTACTGTTACTTCCGCTACAGTCAAAAATCTGGGTGTTATATTAGACAGCAACCTATCTTTTGAAAATCATATTTCCAATGTTACAAAACAGCATTCTTCCATTTTAGAAACATTGCCAAGCTACGGAACATGTTAATGTCTGTAACTAGGAATTACACAAGCTTCAGTCTGGATCCAACCCTTAAATGATCTGAGATGACCGAACACCTGAGAAGAGACGATGCCAACCCTAGGAGGACCGAGGGGCCTAGTTATTACTATTAACCTAGTAAACATAAGCCACTAATAGTGAAGGACACCAGTCACGGATTCACGTTTTCATGAAGTTGGTGTCATTCAGTATACAATATGAATATTTTCTGCTGTGTGTGAAACTCATCAGTGTACACAGCAGCTCCAGTAACACTTGTACAGTGAAGATCTGCTGCTGTGTTTGTGGCTCGATGGCACTCTCAGAGTTATCCCCATGTGTCAAATATCTGGCAGCTCATTAATATGCAGAATACCCAGCAGCTCTCTGATCATTATTATGATGAATATGCATGGGATCAGAGAGACAGAGGGATGCATTTATGAAAGAGTTCTGGAGTTTATCACAGGACACGCAGGTCAGCAGCTGCAGCATTACCATGGAAACCACTGGCTGACAACACAGCACTAAACATACACTTTCATGGACTTGCTCTCACAAACATACACTTTCATGGACTTGCTCTCACTCACACACACACACACACACACACACACACACACACACACACACACACACACGGTCCAGATGGTGAGTGAGCACTTCTGTCTGAATCTCAAAGCATCCATCCACTTAAAATCACAAAGCACTTCAGTGTCAGTCTCAAACTCGAGGAAAACAAACACAGATCAGGTGTTTCAGGTGCTGACTGCGCTTGGATAGCTAAACCATTTATTTTAAAGTATATTACGAGCGCACTGTTAGTCAAACCTCACGAACTTGAGTCAGTTTGATGAAGGACCTCAATGATTGCTCTGCTGGGAAACCTCGATCTGACTTCACTCATCCAATCAGCTGGAGATCCGCTGGTTCCTGATCATTTACAGAGCGGCTCAGAAAAATGAGGTTTACTGAAGAGAAAAGCTCCAGCATCACTTCAGCACTGATGCCACTCGCTTTGACATTTTCCATCTAATGCAACACAATTCGTTCATGCTGATGAGTGACTGGAGTTTCCAAATACTGTATACGTGTGTGTGTGTGTGTGTGTGTGTGTGTGTGTGTGTGTGGGAGAGAGAGAGTGTGTGTGTGAGTGTGGGAGAAAGAGAGAGAGAAAGAGTGTGTGTGTGTGTGTGTGTGTGTGTGTGTGTGTGTGTGTGTGTGTGTTTTCATTTCTACAGCAGACTCAGAAGAGATCAAGGAGATGCTCATTAATTTATACTAGTGAACGACAGCAAATTTAGCTGCACTTTCCTCATGTTTACTCTCAATGATAACACTTAAAGCATGTGCAGACGTGTCACTCAAGTCATTACATCACAGGATGGAGACGTGTCATTTCCTGCTGCAGGTCGTCACATGACATGTTTGCCCACACTGAAGCGCTCCAAAGGTCAGAGCAATTACAGCGAGCGTATGACATTTACACGGAGGATGGGTCGCTTTAAAACCATCATAAATACGCTTTTCAATGTGACGGATTGGAGAGCTTCAACAGAAAGACACGAAGGTAATTCAGGCATTCACCGCTCCAGACGCATTTGTGTGTGTGTGTGCTGACTGTGAATGAACACACACTTACTGCTTTAACACAAAACAAAACTGTCTGAAAATCAGCGCTGCCATTCTGACCAGCTGCTCGACTCTAGAACCTGCTTTATTAAAGCATCGCAGACATTACAGTGAAGCTGACTTTCTGTGAAGCTGCTTTGAATCGATGTACTGTGAACAGGGTTATTATGCTCAACTAAAACTGAAAGCATAAAAAAATAATTACTTGAAATAAAATACACTTTAATAAAATCAAACTTATTTCAGCTAATTCCCAATGCATATTTTAAAGGGGTAATATGATGCAATTTCAAGTTTTGCTTTCTCTTTGGAGCGTTATAAACTGATTGTGCATAGATAAGATCCCTGAAGTTGCAAAGACTAAAGTCTCATAACCAAAGAGATATGCACACTTACATTTATGCATTTAGCAGCGACTTACAGTCAGGTAACACATTTATTGTCAGTATGTTTGTTCCCTGGGAATTGAACCCACAACCTTTTGCGCTGCTAACACAATGCTCTACCACTGAGCCACAGGAACATATGCTTTGATATTCTTTATCAAAGTTAAGATTCTGCCAAGCCCCTAAAACGCTCATTCAAACACACCTGCGTAATGCAGGCCAAATGTTGATGTCATGTCAGGGAGAAGCTGTGCACTTCTAGGAGAAAGAAAAAGCACTTTATTTGGCCTTACAAAAGTAGACAGAACAGCACAACTTACAACAGCACAACCCAGATGTTATCACAATGCATTTTATGTACGACCGTTTCGTGAACCTAGGAGAGGAGGTAATTCTGACTTTGCTATGATAATCTGGCGCTTCTGAATCAGCGACTGCAAGTATGTTTTGATATTAGTTTAAGTATTTGCTTTTGACTGTTCAAATGTGGAGAATTGTAAAATGAATGATAAATTTTCTCCAATTATGTTAAGCAGTACACCTAATCTATTAGATTACAATTTGCATCTAGATGAATCTTGCATCTTCCTTAATCAAAAACTTGGGTATTATGTTAGACAGCAACTTAGATTTAACTGAAAGTAAGAGTTTACAGTTTTGCATTATTACACACTAATTTGAATTTGAACTAATTTGAAACCTATTGAATACTGTACAGCTGCTTTGACAAAGCCTATATTGTTAAAAGCTCTATATAAAAAAGTGATTTGACAAGAAAATCATATTTCCCATGTTACAAAAACATAATTCTTCCATCTTAGAAACATTGCTAAGCTACGAAACATGCGACCTGTTTCTGGTGCAGTTCATGCATTCATGGTTGTCCTGCATCTTCAATAAACAAGCTACAGAGTACAAAATACTGCAGTTAGAGTCCTTATAAGGGTCAATAAAATATGATCATATTACTCCAATTTTACAGTCTCTACACTGGCTAAATCCATATCAAAAATTTCCATATCCAAGTTCCGTATCCGTATTAAGATCTGTTACAAAATATTACTACTGGCTTATAAGGAAACTAAACGTTTTATCACCTGCATACCTAACTAGTCTTATATCACGCTACAATCCAACCTGCTCCCTAAGGCCACAAATCTCTGGACTCTTGGTAGTACTTCAATAGCAAAGTCCACTAAAGGAGGTAGAGCATTTGGCTCCCAAACTCTGGAATAGCCTTCCGGATAACATTCGGGGTTCAGACACACTCTCTCTCGGTTTAAATCTAGATTAAAGACACATCTCTTTAGCCAAGCATTCATATAATGTATCTCTTTACCATGTACTTCAGTTATATCTGTTCAAATGCACATTATAGTTATTTTGCTTGGTTGGAACAGCAGCTATGCTAATTTGTCTCTATTGTGCTTCTCTGTTTCTGCCACCAGATGGGCATCCAGAGGTAATTATGGGAAGATAAAACGGGTAAATCAGAGTAAAACCAGTAATGAATGGACAACTTCTTCAAGCAGTCAATTATTATTTGTATGGTCAGTATTTGAAAAGCCACTCAGAGTTACATGAGTTATTAAAGACACGTCATCATGCTCATCAAACATCTGCATGAACTTCAAACGACAGACGACGAATAAACAAACAAATAAAACATCAATATTAATGCATTCATATCTATGATCAGTGTTAGATCAAACCAAAGAATGACTTATACACTGTAAAAAAAAATTCTGTACAATTTACGGTAAAAAAAAACGGCAGCTGCGGTTTTTTAGGTTTTACGATTTTAACTTAAATTTACTGTTAAATACCATAATTGAATTAACTTATAAAATGTTAATATACCAACCTATTGAAGTACTGAAATCTATTTTGTACCTTTAAAATACACTGATAGCCACCAAATGCAGGAGGTGATGAGAAAGTCACATGATGAACCAAAGCCAATCACAAGCAGCTTTTTAATAATAACATCTATAGAAGAGTCACAGCATAATTAACACAAACACTAATCACCATCACGGTGACACTCAAACTGAAATATCCAATAAACATTAATTTAACAACCTTAGATGTAACATACAACCCTAATAAACATAAATGATAAGAAAAAAAAACGAATTACGAGTTCATTCAAAGAAAAAACATCAAATTCAAACAAAATTTGAAATGCAATGCAGGGAGATCTGGGAACGTCAGTTAAAGTTTTTTTCCCTGTAAATTTTACAGGAGCTTACCGTTAACCATTTAACAGATTTTTACAGTAGCATTTTCACAGTTTTTTACCATTAAAATCAAGGACATTTTTTTACAGAGTACAAGAAACCAATATCTTCTAATTTCTACAAACAACCACAACAGTCTCATCTGTAAATTGCACAAACCCGTAACATACAAAATAACAAAAAATAACTCTGGTCTGCTCTGGAGAATATTCTGAACTAATTTATAATCTGGTTTAGTTGATCCACTCTAATCTGTGATGGCAAACTTTAATCTCATATCTACAGAGGACATCATCCTTCCATTTTACAGCCAAGAGAGGAAATATCCAAGATCCTCCAACCGTCATGAGGTTTAATCCCGAATGTTCCAGAGGGAACGATCATTAGCTGGGATCGGCCAGATAAGGACAGCAGCCCGATCTCCAGATCTACAGTCAGACCAACAAACCAATCGGCCGTGACCAGAAGAAACTACTTTACTGAGGTCCCAGAAGCTCTGAATTACTGACGAACAAACGGCAAAAATGCTTACAAACTCATTCCAGGCAAATCTGAGTTCCCGCATGCCGGTGTTCTGCTTTTGTATGTGGTCAGGAAACACACCTGACAGGTTTCAAAGCAGAACGGGGTCACGGCGTTCCCGGCTCATCCATTTACAAGGCTTTTCTCTGGCAGACGAGAGCCTCCTTCCCCACGGGCACCTGAGAGACGCTCAATCTCATCAATCTAACCACACCTTCCGAGGACCTGGGCAGAGCCGCTAATTAGACCAACCCCTGAAAATAGGGCATCCAAGACAGAGCCGGTTGCCAGGGCCAAAATCTAGGTTGGTCAACAATTAGCCATTCGGCTCAAGTACGGCTGTCCGTGGAGGAGCGACCGGCGGTTCCTCAACCACACGTTCATTAACTCATAATAACCGGCGGGCGATCGAACTATTTACCATTCACATTTGTCACAGCCAATTTCCACACCCACAGGATCAGGACAAAAGACTGCCTGACAAAAAATCTTAAAGTTGCTTTTCCTAACTGAAAATAAAACTGAAACCTGAGATTTGGAACCGATTAGAATTAAAAGCTTAAAAATGAGAACTGATTAAAGCATAAAAATTAAACAGGAAATATCATCCACAAATAATTTTTCTTACATCATTAACTCTCGTGTCAATCTGTATGAATTTCATAAGAGAAGAACGTAGGAACCAAACAACACTGGACCCTTCATTATATGCAGGGGAAAAAACATCTCACTTGGAATAAAAGCATCAAACTGTTTAAAGACCTGGGGCCTCATTTATAAATGTTGTACAGAAATCATCCTTAATTTGATTTTATGATCATCTCTCGAATACTCACTGAGAAATTCTCCACGTCAAAGACAGTTTTTACAAATATGAGTGTTGGCGAGGATTTAAGCGTACGCACATTCTAAGATCCAATCTGAGCATACACACTCTATAAATGAGGCCCCTGAAGCGGATTAATAAAATGGCCTTTTTGCAATTCAGGTAAGAATCTAAAAAAGTCTTGCAGGTTTAGCTAAATCATAGATAAGTTTAAATCATAGATAAGTCTACTACTACTACTACTTCTGGCGTTTGCAAACATGATCTAATCAGTGTATATGTGAGCTCCTGTGCTCATCTCACTCTCTGTCTGTATCTTACAGATGCAGCAGATGCTTTAATGACTGACCGCTTCTGTGTATCAGACAGTCCATCGTGTCCAGGTCAGCTCTGAGATCTCTAGAGCCTCGAGTCTCCAGCATCCAGCGCTGATATGAACCGACCTGCACAACGCCAGCAAATGTCACCACTTCAATAAGAACAGCCACAAAACCAGACCTGAACACAACCGTTTCTGTCCACGAGGTTCTGAAACCATTCAGTCTCCCTCCTTGCAGAAGCTGCACGACTCTGAGAATGAGAACGGCTGAGATGAACCGAGTTCAGTCTGAAGTCAGACTCATGATGAGCATCACAGAAAACTGAGTTACTGCCAGCATTTACTCTGTCGTGTTTTTCCCAAACACAGCAACACTGCACTTTCTCAAGGAGTCAGTCTGTATTTACAGCTGTTTGTCTTCACTATAGTGTTCATCAAACACCTGAAGACTTCATATTTATTCGCTAACATTTGTTTACACTCATATATTTCTACATTGTAATCTGAACTCAACCAGGCCAGCCCATAAAAGGTATATACAGTGCTCAGCGTAAATGAGTACACCCCCTTCGAAAAGTAAAATATCTATATATCTTATCTATATATAAAAATATATAAAATATCTTATCTTTAAACAATATCGCAATGAACACAAAAAACATTTCCAAAATGTTGACAAGACTAAGTTTAATATAACATCTGTTTAACTTATAACATGGAAGTAAGGTTAATAATATAACTTAGATTACACATTTTTCAGTTTAACTCAAATTAGGGTGATGCAAAAATGAGTACACCCCACAACAAAAACTACTAAATCTAGTACTTTGTATGGCCTCCATGATTTTTAATGACAGCACCAAGTCTTCTAGGCATGGAATGAACAAGTTGGCGACATTTTGCCAGATCTATCTTCTTCCATTCTTCAAGAATGACCTCTTTTAGAGATTGGATGCTGGATGGAGTGATGCTCAACTTGTCTCTTCAGAATTCCCATAGGTGTTCGATTGGGTTCAGATCAGGAGACATACTTGGCCACTGAATCACTTTCACCCTGTTCTTCTTCAGAAATACAACAGTGGCCTTAGATGTGTGTTTAGGATCATTGTCATGTTGGAAAAGTGCACGACCGACCAAGGGCATGGAGTGATGGTAGCATCTTCTCTTTCAGTATAGAGCAGTACATTTGTGAATTCATGATGCCATCAATGAAATGCAGCTCCCCGACACCAGCAGCACTCATGCAGCCCCACATAAGGACACTGCCACCACCATGTTTCACTGTAGGCACCATGCATTTCTCTTTGTATTCCTCACCTTTGCGACGCCATACAGTTTTGAAGCCATCAGTTCCAAAAACATTTATCTTGGTCTCATCACTCCAGAGTATAGAGTCCCAGTAGTCTTCATCTTTGTCAGCATGGGCCTGGCAAACTCTAGGCGGGCTTTTTTGTGCCTGGGCTTTAGGAGAGGCTTCTTTCGTGGACGGCACCCATGCATGCCATTCCTCTGCAGTGTACGCCGTATTGTGTCACGGGAAATAGTCACCCCAGTTTGGCTTTCTACTTCTTTAGATAACTGCAGTGAACTTGCATGTCGATTTTCTTCAACCCTTCTCATCAGAAGACGCTCCTGACGAGGTGTTAACTTCCGTGGACGACCTGGACTTCTCTGTGAGATGGTTGCAGTTCCATCTTTTTTAAATGTTTGTACCACTTTTGCTACAGTATTCTGACTGATAAGTAAAGCTTTGCTGATCTTCTTGTTGCCTTATTTTCTTTCTCAGGTCTTGTGACAGGACTCTTCCATGTGGTGCCATTGCTGACAGCATGAAATGGGAAGGGGTTTTCTTTAAGCAACACCTTTTACAGTCAACTGTCACCCGTGTAATGAATAATTAGACTCACCTGTGGTTGAATTCTTGTTAAATTAGACATTTGTAGTCTAAAATTTAGCTTTGCTCCAGAGACTTTCAGTGGGGTGTACTCATTTTAAAGTAAAATGAGTAAAACTGAACATTTTGTTCTCTAAGTTATATTATTAACCTTACTTTCATGTTATAAGTTAAACAGATATTTGTGTTATATAATAGTTATATAAAACTTAGTCTTGTCAACATTTTGGAAAATGTTTTTGTGTTCATTGAGATATTGTTTAAAATGTTACTTTTTAAAGGGGGTGTACTCATTTACGCTGAGCACTGTATATACTGAATATGATTATTGTTCTCTATATTGGTGTTCTTTTCTACTTGAATCTGTTTTAAACATTTATTTACGTCATACAATTGTATTGTCTAGTGTTTTACTGTATTTACATTTTCTTTTTGCTGATACAATTATTAAAGGCTTAATGATTTTGCAACAATTCAAAACAGCTTCAGTTATTGTGATGTGAAAATTGATACGCCTGAAAATGATTTTCGAATGGTGCTGAAGCTTTTGACATTAATGCAAATTTCCAGCTTGCACTATTATCAGATCTGTGCAAATCAAAGCAAACACACGGATAAGATCTGCCAATGAAGAGCGTTCTGCCATCATCATCATCATCATCATCATCATCTCACGCACACACACATCTCCTCTGTTGCCATAGCGACGTGCCTCCCGAGGCATGCTGGGTAGAGAAGGGTAATCCATCAGCAGCGTCCTGATAGCAGGGAAACATCCAGATAGCTGTGCCTTATCCCCAAACACACACCTGAGAGAAGCACAGCGCCATCAATTATGCAGACAAATCCAGCCTGCAGGGGAATTACGGGTAAATACATCTGGCCCTCGACGGACGCGAGCAGAGTTTGTTCTCCAGTCGTATCCGTCATAGTGACACCATCGGGAGAGTTTAACCTTTGACCTCAGAGAATCCCATGAGAACCGATCTGCACGACCACAAACCAACCGCAGTGACAGCGGCGAGCCATTCCACTGATCGAAGAGTAAAAATCAAACCAACTCATAAGAAGAAAAGAAACAAAGGAGGAAGAGTAAATCTTGCGTCGCAGCAAATCAAAGCCCCTAGAAGTCGCCAAAACCGCAGTCCAATCTGAGAGTCTGAGAGCGGCCTGGCCGCCGCCGACACCAATCCTTCATTAACCACACAGCATCATTAACCGTTACTAATCAGCCGCTTACCTTCCACAGCGTACTCTTCTGTTCCAGGACAGCACCGAGGAGAGAAAGAGAGAGAGAGACAGCGTTAGTGCCATGCATCAGTCACACATGTGATAATCACACACACCAATCTTTCACTGGAGAATCGATCCGCTCAAAGCCAGCGAGCGGCTCATTTCAAACGCTGAGAAACACGAGAGAAGTGTAAGACAAGAGCAGATATGTGAAGTGTGTTTCACACGCGGGTCAAACGCCCGTCCCGCCGCAGCTCATTAGAGGCGCTTCTAGTTCAGCGCTCGCACCAGATTCATCAGTGTCTAGTTGTGATATTGACCTGAGAGACGTTTAGCAGCTCAGCTGAATTAGGTTAATTACTGCAAAACTGTTGGCAAGAAAGTTCAGGAGAACAGGACTCCAACGAGCCGGATCTGCTCCAATCTGTGGATCAGGACACGTTCACACCGCAAGCCTCAAGGTCTATGCACACCGAATAATGAATAAATACGACCTCACGTTGTGTCAGTCACTTTTACACACTGCCTCTGAAACCGTCATCATCAAATTTGGATCAGGTTCGATTTCCTGTGTTTTCACATCCATAGCAAGCATTTTGATAGAAAAGGATGACGAATACGAAAAAATGTCAAAACACATACGAGCCACTGACACTTTCACAGCATTGATCTCTGCTCGTTTGAGCCACCTGACATCAACTTCAGCCAATCACAGGACTATCTGTTTGACTGACAATAGTGTACAACCCATACTATATCTGGGATATTTGTAATTTTTAAGTGTAGTATATTCATACGCTGTCCTGAATTCATCCGTCTCCATTTCAGAGGGACCATTCAGGGACCCTAATGTGGCCCCGAACACTGGACCCCATTCATTCTCATTATATGGAGAAAAAAACAAGACATTTCTCAAAATCTCTTCTTCTGTGTTACTCTGAAGTAGGGTTGCAAAAAGTTGGAAAATGTTCTGTAAATTTCAGAAACTTTCCGGGATTTTTTTTTAAGTTCCCGGAAATTTACCAGAAAATGTTCCACCCCTTTGTAACCCTACACTGAAGAAAGTTATTTTTTTTATTTTTAGTTAACTATCCCTTACAGTTTTTATAAAGCAGAGGAAACACACAGTAGGGATGGCTCGATACTAGGGCTGCACGATTAATCGAAAAAAAATCACGATCTCGATTCATACATAAATGCGATCTAATTTCTAAATGACGGCGATTTACTTCCGTGTACTGCTACATTCACGCGTTATTGGTCACACTCATACAATAACAAAACACGATTAATTCACCAATCAATCATACATCTCGATCCTTCTCTCCTCTCCTCATTGGCCACGTTCCGCTGTCACCACGTGACGTGTAACAAGGCGGCAGACCTAAACGGAGTCATTTTACGTGGTGGATTTGTAGCGGTAAGAGAGAGGAAAAAAATGAACCCCAGTGTGGAAAATCCTGGTGGCGACGGTGAGAGTGAGGATGTATCAATATTGGTACAGAAAAAGGAGCACATTCCACCGTGTGGAACTTTTCGATTTAAATCTCAAGGCGATGCGCAAAAGAGTCGTAATTTGTAAGCAGTGCTTTGGCATCGTCGCAGCACCGCAAGGTAACACCACGAATCTCTACAATCACCTCAAACGTCACCACAGAATACAGTATGAGTTAGCCATGAAAGACAAGGGAGCCACACCTCAAAATACCAGTCGCCAGACCACAAACTTCCATAACTCAGACGTTGTATGCGCATCGCCATACCCTCAAGTTCCCAGCGGCACAAAGAGATAACAAACGCCATCGCTTATCATTTAGCTAAAGACATGGCTCCAATCAACACTGTTGAAAACGAGGGATTTAAGGCAATGATAAAGACTTTAGACAAGCGCTACTCTTTGCCCTCTCGCAACAATTTTTCATCCGTTGCACTGCCAGGTCTATACACCCAGTGTCGAATGACAGTCGAGAAAGAACTGCAAAATATGCAGAACTTCGCTGCAACAACAGACCTATGGTCAAGCCGAACCATGGATCCGTATTTAAGCTTGACAGTGCATTTCATAACAAGTGACTTCAACGTGAAAAGCCGCTGTCTACAGACGGCGTTCTTCCTGCTGATCACACTGGTGAGGAACTGGCACAGGGACTAAAGGAGAGTCTTGACTCCTGGAGTTTGGAGGAGGAAAAATGGTGTGCATCACCACAGACAGTGGAGCAAACATTGTAAAAGCAGCCTCCTGAACAACTGGACAAGGCTTCAATGTTTTGGCCATAGGCTACATCTGGCTATAGGTGAGCTGTATATTAAACACCCAGTAACATTTTCATATTTTCATTTAAATCAGAAAAATGTGTCGTTATGTTTTTTTTTATTAAATACTTGACCTATGACAGAAAACAGAATAAAATAAAAACACACAAGGTACTATTTAGGGCTGCACAATTAATCTAATGCAGTGGTTCCCAAACCTTTTCTGAAGTACCCCCAGCCCTGCATATTTTGTTTGTCTCCCACATCTATCACACCTGATTGAACTCATCAGCTCATTAGTGGAGACTGCAAGACCTGAAGTGGGTGTGTCAGATAAAAGGAGACATACAAAATGTGCAGTGCTGGGGGTACTTCATGGAGAGGCTTGAGAACCACTGATCTAATGCAATTGTCATGCACATTTTGTCAGTAAAGCAGATTCTGTAATCAGCAGTAAATCTCCATCACCTGCTTTCAGTGGAGCAACATTTAATACACAGAGCCGCAGTTTTGCCTAATCACGATTTAATTCGATTTATTGTGCAGCGCTAATATATACACACATTAACCAGACATAAGCAGAAAAAATAAAAGTATAAATGGGACTTTTTACTCTGATGCTTAAATGAACATTGAGGATTGTATGTTTCTACATTTTAATCTGTGACTTTAACTAATTACTTTTATTTAAAATTTAGATAAAAAAAAAAGTTAAAGTTTAAGCACACAATTAAGTTTATCCTGCTTTGTGTGTCCCATTATATTGAATTGTAATAGCTATTTTAACATTTAATGCAAGAAAATGTATGGAATGTTAAATTCATTTACTGCAGAGTTGATAACAAATACAAATTTTATTTTTAGAGAATGCAATGAAAGATTCACGGATTGACCGTGCTGTGGGTCTTTGCAAAAAGCTTGTGGCCTACTTCAGCCATAGTTGGAAGCGGAGGAGGGAGCTTGCTGTTGCCCAAAAGGAGCTCAACCTGCCTAAACACAAGCTTAAAACCGAGTGCCCAACAAGATGGGGATCCCGACAAGCTATGGTCCAGAGGATCCTGAACAGCAAACTCCTATCGGACATGTTCTCTCCTCTGACCGGAAGGCTAGACACCTGACACCAACCTGGCAGGATATCGAAGTCCTTGAAGTGGTCAACAAAACGCTCACCCCACTGGCAGACTTTACTGATGCTCTGTCAGGAGAGCATTATGTTACTATCTCCTCAGTCAAGCCAGTCCTCCACCTTTTTGAGACAATGATGGCAGTGCAGGAAGATGATACAGATCTCGCCACGATCAATAAAGTCAAAATCCTGCATTACCTTAAAGAAAAGTATAGTGATCCACACACTCAGGAACTGCTCGACGTAGCCACAGCATTGGATCCACGGTTTAAACTGGACTATGTCGGCGAGGACAAAAAAGTCAGTGTCAAGGATAGACTGAAAAATGAGATGACTAGCATTGGTATGGTAAGTATATCTTTACATAATTCATGATATTTATTGTCTCACAGAGTAAGACATTTACATTAGGCTACATTGTTTATAGCTGCAAATAATTGAAATTGGATTTAGCTAACCCACCTTAGTTTTTAACTGCTGAGATGTTACTTTTGTTAGCAAGTGTAGAATATTAAGATTTTTAATGATCTTTCTTTTTTTTTCCAGCAAAGTCCCCCCACAACTGCCCCTAGCGCCCAGCCTTCACTGCCCCCCGTAGAAAAGAAGAGAAAGACCTTAGGCAGTTTTTTTAAAGCAGCAAAGGGCAATGAGGCAGCTGCACCATCTGATGTTTCTTCTCAAGAGAATGATGTTGACATGGAGCTAGGCTCATATCTGCTCACAAGAAACATTGACAGCGAAGATGACCCCATAGTCTGGTGGAAGGAACACAAGGGACAATATCCAAAACTGTCTGTGCTGGCAAGGAAATACCTTTGTATCACTGCTACAAGTTCCCCATCAGAAAGGGTTTTTAGCACAGGGGGGAACATTGTAACATGCCTGCGTTCCTCCCTGAAACCTCAAAATGTTGATAGGTTAGTGTTCTTGGCCAAGAACCTTTAAGGTTCTGTGCCAATTGGAGCAAAAAGCACGGGTTCTATTTATTTAATATTGTTAATGTTCTTTATGTTCAACAACTTAAAGCTTTTAAATTATTCACTTTAAGGGTCTAAAATACAGAAGAGAGACAATTTTGTGTTACTCCAGCACTATATTATTCTGAATGGTGTTTTTTTTTTTGTACTTGAGTGAAATAAATTTAGTTTGAAAAAAAATGAGAATCGTGTATGAGAATCGTGATCTCAATTCCCATGGAGAAAAATCGTGATTCACATTTTTGCAAGAATCGTGCAGCCCTACTCGATACCATAATTTTGGCTTCATTATGATACCAGAATGTAGTACCTCGGTATCGATACTAAATCGGTATCGATACCATAATCTTGGTTAATGTTAGGTATGTGTTTAATGCATAATGTTAACATACTAAACATATATTAATAGCCTACATTTATAAATCATTATTGACCTACATTTATAAGTGCTATAATAATGTCAATCCTGTTAAAGAATTATTGCAAATGTTTCTTTAAAGTGTTATTCTAACAGTCAAAGTAGGGGTGGGCGATATGGCAAAAATATCATATCACTATTATTTTAGAAATATCATGATTTCACGATTCTTTGTCATGTTGATTTTACTATTGTGTCTGAGCAGTGCAGCCAAAATAATTTCCCTATTACAAAGACAAATCCTTTCAAGGTTACAAAATATAAAAAGTTATGCTGGAAATTTAGACCAAAGTGGTGAAGATAAAAATCTGTGTCATTATTTTATCTTTGTTACTAAAAATAAGAACAAAGATACACATTACAAATACACATAATATACAAATAAAACAAACAGTGCTTTATTTCCAGGTACAATAGGCATATTTAGCAGGAAAATTCAAGTAATTGAATGAACAAATATAAAAATAAAACACTATATAGATTGATTCCTATTAAAGCAGCTGTATTATTTTTTCTGTTAAAAGTAGCAAGTTATTTTTTCTTTGTTTTGTGTTAGCATTAAATAATAATAATTCTGTCATAGTGTTTTATATTATACCATCATTTACTCACTCGAGTTTAGTTTTAAACCGGAGTGAGAAAGAACGTGGAAAACCAAACAGTTGCTGGTCCTCAGTGACTTACACAGTATTTTTTTTATTTCTATTAAAGTCAATGTGGACCAGCAACTGTTTGGTTTTCCACCTTCTTCAAAATACCTTATTTTGTGTTCAGCACAAGAAAGAAATGAATACAGGTTTGGGACAACATGTGAGTGAGTAAATATAATGACAGAAATACCATTTTAGTGTGAACTATCCCTTTAATTACAGTCGGCAGTATGTTTGGTTCTGACCGTTTAAGACCTGCGCGTATCTAATATGCAGGCACACGTCCGTTTGTCTCGGCTGTTTACTTTCCTTTTAGACATAACCGAGTCTATACATAAACCTTGTTGTGTTTGACAGTATTGGCTCAAAAGATAACTTGATTCAGTTATCAGGCGCTGTTAGGCAGGCTTTTCCGTGCGCGCGCTTCAGGTGTAACGTTACGGGCTCAGAAAAAGTGCACGTCTGACCACAGTTGAATGAAACATTTAACCGGGAAGCCTTTAAAACACGCAAAAAAGTTGTGAATAAAACTTACAATTATGAATTTATGATGCACTTACCAACCTGTCGATCTCTAATTCTCTGAAAAGATCAGGATGAGCAAGCGACAAATGCTTAGATTGGATGTCTCTCCTCCTGTGGTCAGTTCGTTCACCTTTATCATCTGTTTTGTATGCAAAGTAATGCCATATTTGTTCTATTGTTCTCTTCATTTGTTTGTTTCGGGCGCGTTAATAGTTTAATCTGTTTGATCCATCATGTTGTTCACTTGTTCTGGTGTCACGTTTACCAGATGCGCAGCAATATGAGAAGCACTGCCGCCTACAGGTGAACTTCAGAACAGCAGCTTATGAAATACCGAAATATGAAAAATTATGATATCGTACCGTTTGAAATATAATAAATACCAGTAATTTTACAGTACCGGTATACCGCGCATCCCTAACACACAGTGAGTGCAGCAGAGATCTGAACGAGTGTTTGTGAATCTGATAGCACTAAACTCGCTCCTCTCTGCGAGTGTGAAGGTCATGTCTACAGTCAAACCAAATGAATGATCAAAACACACTTCAAACGCTCTCTGTGACGAGTTCAGCTCGGATAAACACTGCAGAATCATCAAACTTCACTGTAACTCTACAAACACTGCTAGCAATCTATTGCAGCTTACAACTACATTCATTACATGACATGCTAAATAAATGAAATCAGCAGCATTCTTGCTGAGAAAAACCCTGGAATGAAGAAGTATTGTCTCTGGTTCATCAACTGAAGCTGAGCCACATTCAGGGTGTAGTTCTGAATCTGTTTGCTTTAGTAGTCCTAACCGACTCAAAACACATGAAGTTCACACTTCAGTTCCCACTGATGTACATACTAGTCATTTACATGAAGACTTGTGTTTCTTTCTCTAATTTGCTTACACAAACACACACATATTCACACGTACATTGTTGCTTCATTTGTTCCATAACTCAATGCATGATGCAAAAATATCCCAACGAATGGATGTCATTGTTTTGACAATTACTAGAACTGACCAAAGAATCATCTGAGGAAGAAAAAGCAGAAGCAGTAAAAAGAAAAACAAGCAGCAGACGAACAATAAAAAGAAGATAAAGCAAGAGGGAGAAAAAAGCAGAAGGACAAAGCAGCAGCAGAATAAGAAAAGTAAAGGAAGCAGAGGAGCACAAAGCATTCAAGGATTCAGCATCAGTGTGGCAGCAGCACTTCAGCGCTCCACTGACCCCTAAACATCCCAAAATACAGAGGATGAGATAAAAAAAATAATAAGACACGAAAGAGAAATTACTAAGAGCACTAGCAGTGATCATCCATCTCATCTGCTGCATCAGCACTCGGGCTAATGCTTGAGTTCTCCAGTGAAACCAGCCGTCAGTCTCGTCTGAAGACGCTTCGCTGCAGGCAGAGCAAATGTGTCACACAAGACAACACACAACAACACACACACACACACACATAACAAAACTCGACCGATATGTGTTTTTCAGGGCCGATACCGATTATTACAGATCAAGTAGACCGATAACCGATATTTTGAACCGATATACGTGTCTGGTGTAAAATGAAAATGAATGCCAAAATTAATAATAACAAGAGCTCTGACAGAAAACGTTCTTTAAATGCTTTTAAACGTATTTAATTCTGAAAACTGTTAATAACAACAACATTAAATAAACAGTAATATTAATAATAACATAAGTACAGAGATCACCCAGAAGCATTCTGTAAACATTTTGTAAAACTTAAAGTAAGCGATTTAGCGTATTGTGTGATTATTCTCAACAAAAGTTGTAATAATTGTTGTAGTTGTATTACGTATACAGTAATATATTCGGCTAAACCGAACTTATATTTTGACAGGTTGCCATGAGGACCTTTTAAGTTTCTGTAGCCTATATATATATGATATGACGATCGTTTTACTCAAATGAAACCGTCAAATGCTCATGAAGTGACTCTCCGAGCAGTTCTGGGGATGTTGTTCATGTATTGATGTCCTCATTTAGTGAGACGGCAGACGCTGAAGTCCCCGCGAGCAGCACGCGCTTCAGTATGTGTGTGTGCAGTAAATGAAACCGCACGTCTGTGTCATTCATTAACAGAGATGCATAACATGCAGGATTCATATTTAAATAGTGTTTTTGCGGCTTAATATTTATAGATACTAGTCCATAGCGCGAGTCGATTTAAGTGTACTGACCTACTTTTGATTAATTCATCCAAACTTCGACACATTCCATATTCGGACATCATGGGTTATATTGAGGTGTTTTGCAACTTCAGCAACGTCTGCTGCGGCTTTACCTTTGAGAGACAACTGATGCGTGATCACTGAGGCAGCTCCAGTTAGCAAGTGCTTTCGGTGTGAGACTGCCTTCAGTTTTCCGCGTTGATTGGTCGGACTCGTGACTCTCTACATATCAGATGAGCGGTGGGCGGAGATTGCTCTCAGAGATTGAGAGATCGCCTCACTCTCACAGAGTGTTGAGCTCAGACAGGCTGCATCGAGCCAAATAGTGCATTTAAACATTAAATAGTTTCACCTGTATTATTTATTCACTAATAAATAATGTCACCTGTAAATAGTATGCTTGTTTGCATAATAAAAAATATATATATATTATTATCGGCAAATCTGTTTTGAAAATGGCCGATATCGATAATCGTGAAAAATGCTTAATATCGGCGCCGATAATCGGTCGACCCCTAAACAAAACTACACATATCATAAAACACACAAACACAACAATATCACACACACAAAAAAACTGCACAAGACACAACAACAATACATAACTCACTCACAACCACAACAATAACACCACAACCACACAGCAACACACAACAACAACACACAAACACACAACAACACAAACACACAAACGTGCTCACAACACACGACTGCAGCGGTGCTCAGGCACACAAAAACAACAAACACACAACAACAATACAGCAAAACACAACAACACAACCACACACAACAACAGTACAACCACATAACAACACAACCACAGCAACACACAACAACAACAACACAAACGTGCTCACAACACACGCCTGCAGCGGTGCTCAGGCACACAACAACACAACCACAGCAACACACAAACACACAAAAACAACACAAACGTGCTCACAGCACATGCCTGTAGCGGTGCTCAGGCACACAAAAACAACACACAACAACAACACACAACAACAACAACACACAAACACAAAACAACAACACAAACGTACTTACAACACACGACTGCAGCAGTGCTCAGGCACACAACAACAACAACAACAGTACAACCACACAACAACAAAACCACAGCAACACAAACACACAAAAACAACACAAACATGCTCACAACACATGCCTGCAGTGGTGCTCAGGCACACAAAAACAACACACAAACACACAACAACAACACATAACAACAACAGCAACACACAAACACACAACAACACAAACGTACTTACAACACACGACTGCAGCGGTGCTCAGGTACACAACAACAACACACAACAACAACAACAGTACAACCACACAACAACAAAACCACAGCAACACAAACACACAAAAACAACACAAACATGCTCACAACACATGCCTGCAGCGGTGCTCAGGCACACAAAAACAACACACAAACACACAACAACAACACATAACAACAACAGCAACACACAAACACACAACAACACAAACGTACTTACAACACACGACTGCAGCGGTGCTCAGGTACACAACAACAACACACAACAACAACAGTACAACCACACAACAACAACAACAACAACAACAACAACAACAACAACACAACCACACTGCAACACACAACAACAACAACAACACACAAAACACAAATGTGTTCACGACACACGACTGCAGTGGCTGCACATGGACAGCGGGTTAAAGATGAGTTAGTTAACACTGGTAAACTAGTACAGACCTAACTGAACTTCCGTCATCAGAAACAGGAAGTTCAGTGAGAAACAATGACAGATGCCGGCGGAGTGATGACCTCAGCTGAAGAGACTAGAGATGTGCAGAGTAACGTCACTTACGAATCGTTCATCTAATAATCTCACGCTTCTAATAAAGCTCGGAGATTTCAAATCATAACGAGCTGTTAATGAGATGCTTAATTTAGCATATAGCATTAGCACTGCCTCCACATACAGTAGCTGTTGAACACACAGCAGCGCATTTGAAATGTATGCGAGAGTAAATACGCTGGAAATCTCTAAATATTCAGTCCTCAAAGCATTCGCAGGAAGAAGAAAAAACACTGCTGAATTATTCATCTTCATAAATATGGCTGTCTCCGGAGGCGAGGCATTGTCTCCCTCCCGCTATTAAGATTTCATGATGGCGGCCGTGTGAGTGTTTAGAGCTCAGTGTGGATTCTCCACCCGGACAAACCTCACATCACACAGGAGCAAACTCACTTTAACATCACACATCAGACTGGAGTAAACTCACTTTAACATCACACATCACACAGCAAACTCACTTTAACATCACACATCAGACTGGAGTAAACTCACTTTAACATCACATATCAGACTGGAGTAAACTCACTTTAACATCACACATCAGACTGGAGTAAACTCACTTTAACATCACACATCAGACTGGAGTAAACTCACTTTAACATCACACATCACACAGGAGTAAACTCACTTTAACATCACACATCAGACTGGAGTAAACTCACTTTAACATCACACATCAGACTGGAGTAAACTCACTTTAACATCACACATCACACAGCAAACTCACTTTAACATCACACATCAGACTGGAGTAAACTCACTTTAACATCACACATCACACAGGAGCAAACTCACTTTAACATCACACATCAGACTGGAGTAAACTCACTTTAACATCACACATCAGACTGGAGCAAACTCACTTTAACATCACACATCAGACTGGAGCAAACTCACTTTAACATCACACATCAGACTGGAGTAAACTCACTTTAACATCACACATCAGACTGGAGTAAACTCACTTTAACATCACACATCAGACTGGAGTAAACTCACTTTAACATCACACATCAGACTGGAGTAAACTCACTTTAACATCACACATCAGACTGGAGTAAACTCACTTTAACATCACACATCACACAGGAGCAAACTCACTTTAACATCACACATCAGACTGGAGTAAACTCACTTTAACATCACACATCAGACTGGAGTAAACTCACTTTAACATCACACATCAGACTGGAGTAAACTCACTTTAACATCACACATCACACAGCAAACTCACTTTAACATCACACATCAGACTGGAGTAAACTCACTTTAACATCACACATCACACAGGAGCAAACTCACTTTAACATCACACATCAGACTGGAGTAAACTCACTTTAACATCACACATCACACAGGAGCAAACTCACTTTAACATCACACATCAGACTGGAGTAAACTCACTTTAACATCACACATCAGACTGGAGTAAACTCTAACATCACACATCAGACTGGAGTAAACTCACTTTAACATCACACATCAGACTGGAGTAAACTCACTTTAACATCACACATCAGACTGGAGTAAACTCACTTTAACATCACACATCAGACTGGAGTAAACTCACTTTAACATCACACATCAGACTGGAGCAAACTCACTTTAACATCACACATCAGACTGGAGCAAACTCACTTTAACATCACACATCAGACTGGAGTAAACTCACTTTAACATCACACATCAGACTGGAGCAAACTCACTTTAACATCACACATCAGACTGGAGCAAACTCACTTTAACATCACACATCAGACTGGAGTAAACTCACTTTAACATCACACATCAGACTGGAGTAAACTCACTTTAACATCACACATCACACAGCAAACTCACTTTAACATCACACATCACACAGGAGCAAACTCACTTTAACATCACACATCACACAGGAGCAAACTCACTTTAACATCACACATCAGACTGGAGTAAACTCACTTTAACATCACACATCAGACTGGAGTAAACTCACTTTAACATCACACATCACACAGCAAACTCACTTTAACATCACACATCAGACTGGAGTAAACTCACTTTAACATCACACATCAGACTGGAGTAAACTCACTTTAACATCACACATCAGACTGGAGTAAACTCACTTTAACATCACACATCAGACTGGAGTAAACTCACTTTAACATCACACATCACACAGCAAACTCACTTTAACATCACACATCAGACTGGAGTAAACTCACTTTAACATCACACATCAGACTGGAGTAAACTCACTTTAACATCACACATCAGACTGGAGTAAACTCACTTTAACATCACACATCACACAGCAAACTCACTTTAACATCACACATCAGACTGGAGTAAACTCACTTTAACATCACACTGGAGTAAACTCACTTTAACATCACACATCAGACTGGAGTAAACTCACTTTAACATCACACATCACACAGCAAACTCACTTTAACATCACACATCACACAGGAGCAAACTCACTTTAACATCACACATCACACAGGAGCAAACTCACTTTAACATCACACATCAGACTGGAGTAAACTCACTTTAACATCACACATCAGACTGGAGTAAACTCACTTTAACATCACACATCACACAGCAAACTCACTTTAACATCACACAGACTGGAGTAAACTCACTTTAACATCACACATCAGACTGGAGTAAACTCACTTTAACATCACACATCACACAGCAAACTCACTTTAACATCACACATCAGACTGGAGTAAACTCACTTTAACATCACACATCAGACTGGAGTAAACTCACTTTAACATCACACATCAGACTGGAGTAAACTCACTTTAACATCACACATCAGACTGGAGTAAACTCACTTTAACATCACACATCACACAGGAGCAAACTCACTTTAACATCACACATCAGACTGGAGTAAACTCACTTTAACATCACACATCAGACTGGAGTAAACTCACTTTAACATCACACATCAGACTGGAGTAAACTCACTTTAACATCACACATCACACAGGAGCAAACTCACTTTAACATCACACATCACACAGGAGCAAACTCACTTTAACATCACACATCAGACTGGAGTAAACTCACTTTAACATCACACATCAGACTGGAGTAAACTCACTTTAACATCACACATCACACAGGAGCAAACTCACTTTAACATCACACATCAGACTGGAGTAAACTCACTTTAACATCACACATCAGACTGGAGTAAACTCACTTTAACATCACACATCAGACTGGAGTAAACTCACTTTAACATCACACATCACAGCAAACTCACTTTAACATCACACATCAGACTGGAGTAAACTCACTTTAACATCACACATCACACAGGAGCAAACTCACTTTAACATCACACATCAGACTGGAGTAAACTCACTTTAACATCACACATCACACAGGAGCAAACTCACTTTAACATCACACATCAGACTGGAGTAAACTCACTTTAACATCACACATCAGACTGGAGTAAACTCACTTTAACATCACACATCAGACTGGAGTAAACTCACTTTAACATCACACATCAGACTGGAGTAAACTCTAACAAACTACTTCAGTTTATAAAGATTATAAAGCTCTAGGACTGACCGATCTTATGATGAGATAAGGTTGTCTCTGCTCTAAAATCCCTACTGGACTGTCCTGAGGATATTAAAAGTTGGATGGCAGCTAATTTTCAACAGTTCAATCGTTCTTGGTCCTAATTTTGGCTCCCCTGATTCCATTACTACGGTAAACAGTAGCGTTGGACCTCGGTCTTACACCTGCAATAACAAGCCATGAACGAGTGTCGTATTTAATTCAACAATATTTGACAGACAAATTAATTCTGCGGTCAAAGGCTGTTTTCTTGACAACTCAGAACTATTGCTAAATTACTTCTTTTTTTTTTACTTTTAATGATTTGGTGGCTTTTATTTCATGGTGACCTGATTACTGGAGTGCACTTTATTTGGGAGTTACCCAGTCTTCCGTATTCAGTGGTAAATGTGATTCTTGCAGATGATCTTCAGTCTTCCTCTCATTCATGAAATGGTGTAAAGATGTTTGTCTGCAGGAGTGCGTGAGGTTTGGCTCTCATCTACATGTCTGAACTCATTTCCCAACAACAGTCTTCATGACCTTCCCAATCATTACATCGCGTTCAATTACTGCATGAATAAAACTAAATCACAACTCTCACGTCGCATCAATATTTTACTCAGAAATCACTAGTATATAATTACAAAGAAATGGTGATTACGTTCATTTAAACATGACATATTGAAGTAGAAAGACTAGAATAGTAGACCATGACATATTCATAGATCGATTACTAGAGTTGAGCCGGATACTCGGCTGAAACGAGTATCCGGTACGGATAAAGCACTTTTGCCGAGTACGAGTAGCATACGAGTAATACGAGTCAATATCTGTGCTCGGATTGAATAAAATTCTCATTGGGTAGCTGACTGTGTCTGCGTTCTGTGATAGGCTAGTCACAGCGCCCTCCTACACACATACAGGTTTAGGGGCGCTCACATATCGCGTCTTTGCGCGCTCAAGTTCGTTATTTCAAATGTAGAAGCGCGGTATGCGGCGCTCATAATGGAAGCGGCAGCGCTCGTTTTTCCAAGCGCGTCCGCGTCGCATCAAGATAAAAACATCTCAACTTTTCAGAATGCCGCAAGCGCACCGCACCTTCTTGTAACGGAGAGCGCAGCTGATGGTTGCTTAGCAACGACAAACGCCTCCGGAGCGCAACTGCCCGAGCGCTTTGGAAAAAAAGGAGAAAGCAGCGCGCCTAGCGTTTTCCATGCGTTTTTAGGCGCGATATCTGCTCACTCACACACAGAACACTGAGAAGAGAACAGCGCGCTCTCTCTCTGTCTCTCCCTCAGTCACTCAGGTTCGCGGGTTTTTTCCGTTAACGTTTAGGGTTTCTTCAGCTTCAGGTTTGTCTTTTACTTTGGTTTGTAGTACTTACTTATTAACCAGTAGAGTTTTGGTAAACGTGGGGTTTGTTCAGACGTGGTGCTTGGTAGAATGCGACTCGCGTCTCTGTCTGTCGGAGAGTTTTTTTTTCTTTTTTAAACCTTTTAAACCAAGAGAGTGTCTGACACTTTCTTGCTGTATTTCATAAAAAAAAAAAGGAAGTAGTGGTATAAAACTATATTACAAATTAATTAGCTACACACACACATACCTGGTGTAAAAAATTAAAAAAAAGAACCAAAAATAAAAAATTCACACTGATCATAAAAAAATGTAAAGTTAAAAAAAGAAAGTTATGTTGAGATGAAAACTCTTGTTCATTACATTTTACTTCATAATTGCAACCGCATGTGTTGTATTCATTGTTGCAAAACTTGTTCTGTATATAGTTCGCTTTGTTATCGGATCAAAACCATTGATCTGAAGCTTAATGCTGATCCTGTCATGTAAATAGTTTTCTAATCAGCAATAAATATAACAATTTCTGATCAACCCATATCAATTGCATGCTTAAAATAACATACCGGTTAAAGCCCCGCCCATTTCAAGACAACCCGACCCACTTCCAGGTTAAATCCCGCCCACTTCCGTGTTAGGCCCCGCCCAGTCCGAGTACAGATACAGATACAGATAATTCATATGGTTAACAGATACAGATACAGATAATGCTGTACTCGCTCATCCCTATCGATTACAAAACTTCACAGGTATTCAAGGGTATTCAAGGACAGGCTTTAAGATGGTTTAGATCCTACCTGTCCGATCGCTACCCCTTTGTTTATTTAAACTGAGAATCATTTCAATTAAATCCAGTAAACTATGGCGTACCACAAGGATCTGTCCTAGGCCCGCTGCTATTTTCATTATACACGTTGCCCCTTGGTAATATTATTAGAAAATACGTGATTCGTTTCCATTGCTATGCTGATGATACTCAACAATATATTTCAATATATAACAGAGTGTGTTAAAAATGTAAAAGATTGGATGCCCAATAATTTTCTCCTATTAAATTCAGATAAGACAGAGATATTACTTATTGGACCTAAAAACAGTACACAGAATCTCTTGGATTAGACAGATGTCCTTTTCCTTCCTCTACAATCAAAAATATGGGTGTTATATTAGATAGCAACTTATCTTTTGAAAATCATATTTCCCATGTTACAAAAACTGCATTCTTCCATCTTAGAAACATTGCCAAGCTACGGAACATGTTAAGTGTTTCTGATGCAGAAAAGTTAGTTCATGCATTCATGACCTCTAGACTGGACTATTGTAATGCACTGCTAGGTGCTTGTCCTGCATCTTCAATAAACAAGCTACAGATAGTCTCGATGCAGACCTTACAAAGACCTGAGATGACCGAACACCTGAGAAGAGATGATGCCAACCCCAGAAGACCTCAGATGATGCCAACCCTCAGACAACATACAAAACTGAAAAAGAACATTCCATCCCTTTCCAGAATGTGGAATCCCTGACAATTTTCAAGCCACACCTGAAAACTAATCATTTCACGTCATCACTTGACTTAATCTTCAAAAAAAACAAAAACCTTTGCTCTCTTTCCTTAACTTTGCTCTCTTTCCCTTAACCTCTCACTGTCTGGCTAGACTTTGCTCTGAACAATGCTTGAAATGTTGTATTATAAGCACTTCATGTGTCTGTTTGCATCTTTATAATGTATCGCTTATTGTACTCCTCAATTGTGAGCCACTTTGGATAAAAGTGTCTGCTAAATGAATAAATGTAAAACTACCAAATTTCGCTATAAGTCGCAACATAGAACCATTGCTGTTAATCGTGTTTATTGTCTGTTTGATTACATGACATTAACTGACTGCTTGACTTTTACCATGCATGTCTGTCTTATGGACATCCACTTAAAACAGTCTCCACTGATAAGGTATTACTAAATATAATGTAGAAACTTGCTAGTGCTATAGTGCTATACCAATAGTCAAGTCAAGTCACCTTTATTTATATAGCGCTTTTAACAATACAAATTGTAACAAAGCACTGCACAATATCAAAATAGGCAAATTGTGTCAATAATGTAAAATGACAGGATTTAACACTCAATTATCAGCTGAATGCATTTCATTATTGAATTTAGTAATGGCATTGTCCAGCTTAGTTCAGTTTAAATAATATCTGTGCAATCAAGTCGATGATTGTGCTGCAAGTGAAGTGTCCCCAACTGAGCAAGCCAGAGGCGACAGCGGCAAGGAACGAAAACTCCATCGGTGACAGAATGGAGAAAAACTTGAATTGAATTTAACTAAAAAGTATTTTATTGTTCAATGTACTCTAATAATCTGTATTTACAACACTGAAACATTAATCTGAGCTCTACGGGCCAGCAATTGTCTAAAAGACTGAAAACACCGAAAGCAGCTAGCAGCGCTCGCAGTAATGTGTTATATATGAGTATTATCTCATTAATATTCTCCCGGTGAATTCAGTCGGGGACAATCGTACACTCCAGAGATTGACGGCATCTCCAGAGAAACTTAAGCGTGCATCTTCAGAGAGCCTCATCACCGCAGGCAATTAACAGCAGCGCCGATCACGAGCGTGATCTGAAGTTGTAAATCACACTCGACGGCTCTCCAGAGCTTTCCTCCACTGGAAAACATTCAACAGCCACATCAGGGACGATCAAGCCTCGCAGCAGAGCAGGAATATTCCCCGACAACTTCAGCCTCACTTCACACACCGAGGGGTGAGCGGTGCATTCTGGGATTACCTTCTCAGCTACATCAACATGAAGCCAAGGATGGGTTTATGATGGTCGGCTGTTCACTAAGTTTAGAGACTGAGCCTGTGCATTTCAAACCTGTATGAGTTTCTTCTGTTGAACCCAAAGCCAATGACTATCAGCAACTGTTTGATTCCCAACATTCTTCAAACATCATCTTTTGTGCTCAGCAGAGGAAAGAAACTCACAGGTTTGAAACAAATGAATGGTTGAAGGATCAATTTTAAGATGGACAATCGCTTTAAAAACTGATTAGCTAGATTACCCATGATATGAGACCTAACTATATTTGCAATACTGTGCATCTAACCCTGGCTGATACGATATAACAGTGTGTGCATCAAGACTCCTGATCCTCAGACCCCTGAATGACCGCCGCACCAGCGGCTCTCGGCAGATTCTGGGTCATCAGAAGGTTGTTCTGCTGTGATATTAGGGCACATCTTAAAATATACACAGAGCCCAGATATAATGAGGGCGCAGAGACTTAATGACCTGCTGGTGGCCAGAAAACCTCATACAGCAAAGGTTAGACTGTTGATAAATGAACACACACACACTAAAGCTGTATGTGTGTGTGTGTGTTTGGGCCCGGTTTCACTCAGGACTCAGGTCAGAGGTTCTGAAGGCAGCGAGGAACCGACTGACCCTCATCACTCAATCGTCTGCACAGGGGTCATGAAGTGGAAAACTTGCACACATCAGACGTTACTCTACAGTTGGAGGGGATCGCCGGTTCAGTTTAATAACACTCAAGCACATACAGTACGGCTCTATTACAGCGCTGGGCATCAAACACACGATCCAGTGAAGTTCATCGATCACAGAAGAGGAGGTTTCCTTGCGGAGACGCCACCTGAGAGTTTTCTATGCAAGTAGCCTATCTGTTAAAATGTAATCAAAGCTGAATATTCAGCATCATTACTCCAGTCTTCAGTGTCACATGATCTTCAGAAATCATAATAATATGCTGATTTGCTGCTCAACAAACATTTCTGATTATTATCAATGCAGAAAACAGTTGTGCTGCACAATAGTTTTGTGGAAATTGTGATGAACTACCATTGAAAATGTTTGGGGTAAGAAAATTCAACTTTGCATCATATGAATAAATTACATTTTACATTTGTTCTATATTTGTAATCAAATAAATGCTGCCTTGAAGAGCAAAAGAGACTTTTTCTGCCAGTGTATATTATATAGAAAGTTCTGGCATTGAGCTCTACATGGCACAGTCCAATAGATTCCACTCAATGTCACATAATGACATCGGTATTACATGTCACAGCTGATCTCTCCTGTATCGGTAGCCAATGAGCTCCTGACAAAATAATTGAACAGAAGTTTTGTGGACTGAACAAACCCTGAGCAGCGAGCCAGACCTTCACTGCCATAGAGAACATCAGCGTTATCCCTCTTCATGTACATCAGGAGCACAAAATCAATTCAATAGGGCAGCAAACCACTGCAGAAACGCTGAAAGCATCAGGAGCTTGTTTGGTAGCACAATATGAGATTTCATTCAGGTCTCTTGAACACTTTAAGAATCCACCAATGTTGTATTGCCCATGTGATTTTGGTTTCATCTCATTGCCACAATGCAAACACCGGTGAATGCATCTTGTTTTAAGGATGATTTCAGTAGAACAGCATATCTTTGTAGGTTTCTATTCTAATTCTGAAGGGTTTGATGTAGTGGCTGCTACACTCGTGGATGTGTGCTTTCTTCACGCTGTAGTTGGTGTCAGTATGAGCTCATCTAATGCTCTGAGACAGTCGTGTTCAAGCAGCTGCAGAGCCTCGGGACCTGACTTCTGCTCTCGCCTCCAAATACAGATCCTGACACGATCTGCTCTTCTGAACACACGACCGCTGCAGCATCTCTGGAGAGCCACACAGATCAGTGTTTGGACAAATATTATTATTAGTTATTGTTTTGCTGCACAGCAGCATACATGAGGGGTGAGTAAATAGTCTTACAATGTTCATTTCGTGAACGGTTCCTTTAAAGCGGCTCCTGAATGTTTATTCTGACACATGTCACTGAGCAGACGGGCCGATCTCACCTGACCAGAGAACTTCAGCTGCAATCGCTTTGCGTTTGTCCAGGTGACCGCGTGTTATTCTGCTCCTCGATTGAAACAATTGATTCGATTTCCTCTCATCTGGCTATCTCGGCTCAAATGAAAAATGAATTGATGCAATCATGAAGAGATTGATTTTATGTAACTCTGAAATCCAATCGTTTTTTTCCTCCAGAGACATCTGCTCTGTAGGATTCTGATGCTATAAAACGGGACGCTGCTGTATTTCAGTCCTTACACAAACACACAGCACAGACAGATGCAGGCGTGTGTCTCCTTTGTGTCTGAACATCTGAGAGATAATTATAGAGCGCAGACGTAATTGCGGAGGCTTTTCGAAGAACGCGACTCAATGACCGAACGCTGGAGCATTGCCATGGAAACATGGCTAAAAGCCTCCGACCGATGCTCACGTGGTGCTTATGAAACTATTACAGAGTTCCTAGAACATTATTAGCTATGAATACTGGACTAATTACTGCTCTTTCATAAGCTGATGTTTGTGGCCCCGTTCGTCTCATCTGCGCTTCGTTCCAGTGAATCTGAGTGTTTGTGTAACACTGCATCACCGCGCTGCTCTTCTGTCAATCAATGTCTGCTCGGCTCTCGTCTGCAGCATTTCCGAGTCAAAACACATCACGGCGCATCAGACCCTCGCGTGTCCGGCTGCAGCCCTGCCTCCTGCTCTGATTGACAGGTGTCTCCACCAACAGTGACACACGCCTCCGGAAGCCTCTGAGCCTCGGACCAATCAGCAGACAGTCTGTGTTTGTTAGGAAAGCCTGAGATCTCAGCTGTAAATAATACAAATCACATATCACTCTCATCCCAGCCCAGAAAACCTTTCTACAGATCTCAGGTCAACTCGGACCGATCTAATCTAATCCATCAATGTTGAAAACAGATGTGCTAAAGGGAAACTGTGAATTAGGGATGCAACGATTATAGATTTTGTTGCTATGATTATAGTCTGAGGAATAATCATGGTTTCACGATTATTATGCATTTATTCATTTCACAACATAAAATCACATAAACACTCTTTAGATATTAAAGTGTTTTTTATTGCTGCCTTTTAAAGCAGAAATAACACAGTAACCAATAATACAGCACAAAATAATAATACAAAAGAAAAAACAAGTAAATCTCTCCTATTGGAATTAAAAAGGTTACCTCTGTCAGTATTTCCCTTTTGAAAATAACAAATTAAAATAGATCACAAATGTTGAAGATGGTGAAAAAAAAACTTATAAATAATACTATAACAGGGATGATAAATCACAATGTTAATTAATATTAATAATCCCACAGAGGACACTTTTACTAGTGAAGGGAATAAACTAAACTATTATTGTAATCAACTGTCATCCATACTAATTCATTTTAATAATCTTTATTCATCTGATTTTACATATGGCTTGAGAAAATCATGTCTATTATTTTGGTTTGTGAAATTAAGATCGAGATCCCCACACAAACATTTAGGAGGACAGAAACTTGTCAACGCTGCACAAACTTTCATTAATAAAATAGCTTATATACTGGATCGCTACATTATATTAATTAGCAAAGAGTGGGGTAAAATTACTCTTTAAATCACTAAACTCAAATCTTCATTGTTTGTAATGACGCGCAGATGAAGGTAGACTAATTCACGCACGCAGCGGTCATCTCTCTCTCTCTCTCTCTCTCTCTCTCTCTCTCTCTCTCTCTCTCATCTCTCTCTCACTATTTCATCTCTCTCTCACTCTCTCTCTCTCTCTCTCTCTCAGACGGAGTGTCTTCTCTTCTGTGGTGACAGAGAGACACATATTGAGCAGCAAACACACAGCAGGTCTCTCTCTCTCTCTCTCTCTCTCTCTCTCTCTCTTTCTCTCTGTCTCTGTCTCTGTCTCTCTCTCTCTCAGGTGGAGTGTCTTCTCTTCTATGGTGACAGAGAGACACATATTGAGCAGCAAGCACACAGCAGGTCTTGTGTTCTCCGAGCAGATACGCTAGTTTCTCCTGGTCTGGAAGAGTTGTAAATGTGGGATGGATCTGCTGTATTTTGTCGTAGTACACTGTCCGTATATCTGTGTATTTGGAGCACTCTGTCAGGAAGTGCAGTTCTGTTTCCCTCTGATTCAGGTCACAGTGTGAACACAATCTCTGCTCCGGGGGCAGCCATGTTTGTCTGTGTCTGCCCGTCTCTATCATCAGCTTGTGTCCGCTGAGTCTGTATCTGGTCAACGTGCTTCTCAGTTTCTTATCTGACACTGTGAACAGATACTCTGCCATACTGTACTCTCTTTAGGGACAGATAGCATTGCATTTTACTCTGTTGTTGAGTTTGGGTTTGCCAGTGAGTGATGTAGCTCTGTTTGATTTGTGCAGTGATCTGATTGGTTCTGATGTTGTGATTCAGAGCATCAGTAGATGTTAGTGAAGCATCAGGACTGAAGCTCTGGATCAGCTGGAGGAAGGGCTTGCTTTCTTTGCTCATCTCTTGGTATTGCAGGGCTTTATAATGGTATGATTGGGAGTTACTGAGCTTCAGATGTTTCCAGAATTTAATTGCCCTTTTTTGTATCTTAGTGATTAGAGGATATTGGCCTAATTCTGCCCTGCATGCGTTATTTGTTGTGTGCCGGTGCACGTGTAATATATTTTTACAGAGTTCTGCATGCAGAGTCTCAATCGGGTGTTTTTCCCATTTGGTGAGATCTTGACTTGGGTTTGTCAGTGGACCCCACACCTCGCTGCCGTAGAGTGCAATGGGCTCAATTACTGATTCTACTATTTTCAGCCAAATTCTAATAGGGATTTCTATAGGACATTGCCGTTTTATGGCGTAGAATAAAAGATATACAGTCTTTAATGTAGACAAGGCAGGGCAAGACACACATGACCACCAGGAGTAACGAGTAGACCAGACGACCACAAACTGAACAGAAAGGAACTTAAACACAAGGGATAATTATTACATAAACACAGCAGGGACATAATTAACTATTAATCAAGTGCCAGTGTTAAATGATCAAGTGTTTCTTTATATAAATAAATAAATCAAAAGAAAACAAGTAGATAGAATAGAAATTAAATAGAGTTCTAGAGTTAGAACTGTTGCAAGTAAAGTATATGAGTTTTTTATTTTCTTTACATAGTTTTAAATATAATTTCTTGGTAAGCAACACAGATCTGTAAAAGGCATTTTCTCAGGTGAGCTAACATGTGCATGTTTTATTTCCATCAAGGGTCAAATCAACTCTAAACAGCACATTAGAGATAAAGTTACTCAGATTTCTGTCTGTGCGCGCTCTACAGGTCTGATGTAAAGAATGCTTTTGTTCAGGTGGCCAAAATGCCAATAGAGTAAATGAATCAGAGGAGCATGGGTTGTGAACGTGTTTAATTAATCCAGCGACTCTGAGATTACAGCACGCATGTATATGAACACACATGCAGATGTTGCTCTGTTCACAACTCTCAGCATCTGCACCGGAGCTGATTTCACAGGCCGATCAATAGTCATAAACACGTCTTTATCTGCTGGCCTCAAGGGTGAGCCGTGACTTTGGTCCTCACATGAGCACAGAGATGCAGTGAGCAGCGGCTGACAGTTCATCAATGCTGCAGCAGCGGGAGGGGCGGAGCTTATCTGCACTGACCAATCAGACAGAGCTGTATCTCCTGATACGACATCAGACGGGCAACAAAAGGAAAACAGCTTCATATAGCGCACGGTAAGGCGGTTTCATCTTTAAGATCAACTGCATTAAGAACCGTTTGAACATTAAAACAAATCTATCATCAAACCTTCACTGTTCCTCACTAGAGTGAAAAACTACATTTATTTAAACAGCATCTGCTACATGAACAGATGTAGATAGAGTGGGTCACATGTTCACAGTGAAGGATGCAAACGCTTCCCATCGCCAGCAGCAAACAGACTCATCGAGATGTGCAGAGAAACATTAATGAAGAGAGAATATCTGTCTGTCTGTCTGCTTCAAACCACACCGATGCTACCGCTACGCCTCCTGACCGCGTGATTAAAGACGCGCCGCGATACGGGAGCCAGTATATCGCGTGTTTAGCTGCAGAGCCGAGGGTATAAATAGAGGCGGAGGAGAGGATTGTGAATATGACTCACTCAAAGACGACGCTGTCATTCAAGCTGCATTACCAAAATAGACGCGCAAGAATATCTGATGTCAGGGTGTTCTTCAGGAGCAACACGACGGCGGAGGATCCATGAACGCACCCTCGACTCGTTTACTCATCGAACCGACAGAGATCATCAGCTACGCCAGAGTAAAGCTCGGGAAACTTTAGAGATAATGTCACTGGCGTCCTCCAGCAGAAGATGGTCCTCGATTTAACCTCATCACCAGACCCGCGTGTTTCTCACAGCTAGATTGTATTGAGGGAGATTGTTGATAATTAAACATGTCAAATACAGGTTGGCGTCCTGGGCCTGGCGATATAGCGTACTCAGAATCTGCTCAAACAGACAGTCATGAACCGAGAGCCAGAGACTCTGACAGAGGCGATTTACTCTGATCTGGATGAGCTTTGATTGCATTAGGATCGAAGCAGAGCGAGAAAGAGCCGGCGAGCACAAACGCCTCCACACAAACACACACATTATTCAGTCAGCTTCTTACAGATGAAGGCACTCGCTCCGGCCGGTGAATATGGATCGAGAGCTGAAGCATCTCATGTCTTTCAGACTGTTTAACTGTCCAGTATTACACCTCAAACACTTCA